>JAAKBH010000472.1:50000-265475 GCA_019776075.1 Amaranthus palmeri
CGAAACGACAAAAACAAACTGGTTTAAATTTCATTACACAAGTGTAAATTATTTCTTCTATATTTATTATTACATGAAACGCGGTCTTGGGTGACGTGATCCTAACTTCGACCTCACTCCAATTCCCACCTGCAATCAACCTGCTAGTTGTCGATTGACAACGGAAGCAAGTTCAAAAGAACAATCCAATACACGTCAGAACAAACATACAAAATATCAACAAGTGGAAAACAAGCAATGTGTTCACCCTAGCATGCAAAGGCTCTAATGTATATATTTATTCAAAACCCCCACTTGAAACGTTGCCCGTCCTATTCGGGTCGTCCAAGTAATAATCCAATTCATTTGGAGGAATACACTTGGGAGAGCTAATCCCAAGGCAACCACCGACCTAAGACGTTGCCCGTCCTGTTCGGGTCGTCAGAGGTTAAAGTATGCATACCCCCATGGTGACCGTAATGATCCAGAACTGCCATGGGAACAAAAATATATAATCCAATCCAAAAATATTAACCCATTGAGATAACCAAAACATCCATCCTCAATTTCCAAGTTAAACTTCTTTCAAATTATTTGAGGTGTCTAATCCTTATGTGAGTCACAATGCAATAATCAAGAATGAAACAACATTACTTGCATAACCACATATAATGTATGGTCTAAGCGTGTACCTTTAAGCAACAGCAAACAACGATAATTCAAATGCTACATGAATTTCACCCTCTTATGAATCGAGGTCCTAAACAAACAAACACACAAAACGAACACGTATTAGAACGTGTTTTCACCTCTAACTCATTCTATACCACTAACATATCAATAAGACTTAGTAATTTTAATTGATTTCATCAAATTCCAAATAACTCAAAATTCCATTTCAAACCAGAAACTTAAACCGTCAATTCGGACAGTTTAGAAAATCCAAATGAAAAATCCGACTTCACCACTGCGTCCGGAACGCATCAATTACCTTGGACACCAATTTTCAAAATTTCTAAAATCCATTTACTATTTTTAATTATTTTAAGCGTTTAAACGACTTTAATATGCCAATTAAACAAAACGACAACGAAAACACATCCCTCTTAAAGGAATATGAGGCGTCACTTCCGGGACAGCTATGGCTGTCCGGAAATTCGTTCCATATAACATAATATCGCATTTCGACCATTCCTTTCATATGAAAAGGAAGATCCACTTTACAATTCATAACTAAGAAAATAACAAAAACCGAATCGTAAAACAATATAAATCCAAATTCTTAATACACAATCTCTTAACAATTTCAACCACATATAATTACTATCCCACACGTAAATTTATCCACCATCGAACACGAAACCATTCAAACACATATTAAAACGATAAATTCAAATAATAGAATTAAATACTTGATCTTTGCACACATCGACTATTATATATTTTTTTGTAGAATTCATAAGCCAAACGCCCATATGATTCTAACCACATATATAAATAAATTCAACCCCTTAAAACAAATCAAATTTTGTTAAGGAATTTATACACAAAAATACAAAACATGAATGTTTATTTCATTTAATTCACACAACTAAACTCCTTCTAGCAAATTGGAATTTTGCTAGGGATTTTAAGATCATAAATA
Organism: Amaranthus palmeri; assembly: GCA_019776075.1. Taxonomy (NCBI): domain Eukaryota; kingdom Viridiplantae; phylum Streptophyta; class Magnoliopsida; order Caryophyllales; family Amaranthaceae; genus Amaranthus; species Amaranthus palmeri. The sequence goes on from JAAKBH010000472.1 coordinate 51,625, forward strand.
AAATTTAAATATCAAAAGGTTTTATTCTCATAACAAAATTTGAATTTGTTAAAGAATATAAATCAAATGAAAAACTTTACACAAATTATATTAACCCTTTTTAACAAATTAATTTTGTTAAAGGATTATATAAATAAAAATTACATAGAAATACTCAATCCTCCTAAAAAGTCATAGGATATCACCATATTTTATAAGGAAAACATAATTTTCTTCAAAAGAAAATAAAATCTAATATTATCAATTGAATTTTCACCTACCTTTTGAAATAAAAAGATTGAATGAAGACAAAAATCCCTTTTTTTTTCTAGTGGCAGCCGAAAACAAAGAGGAAGAAAAGGGGAATTCTTTGTTTGATTTGTAAAGTAAGGCAAAAAGGAAAAACTATCTTACAAACAACCCAATTTATACACAATTAACAACCCTTAAGCTACCCATAACCCCCTCTTAATTTTGCCATAAAACTCACTTAAGAAGGGAGTTACAAAAACCCTCCATTAACCCCCATAATTACTACATTATTATTATTATTATTATTATTATTATTATTATTATTTGAATTAATTAATCCAAATGAAATTAATTGCTTAAGTTTAATTTTACCACTCATGAACATTAAATCAGATAAATAACGATAACTCATTACGCGACAATTACCGATATCGTTTGTCACATAATTAGTCACTCAAATTCTTATATTTGATTATTATTTTGTTTTAATTTCGAACATTAATTCATTCATATTCACGGGGTGTTACAGACTACCCCCCTTAAAAGAAGTTACGCCCTCGTAACTTACACGAAACCGACCAGCACACAACACAACACTGCACATATAAAAGTCGATTCAAAGAAGTTTAACTATACGCGCGCGAAATTCCTATCGCCCTCTACCCCCCTTAAAGGAGTTACGTCCCCGTAACGCGACTAACCTGAAAGAGTTGAGGGTACTTATCCCGCATAGAGTCCTCGGTTTCCCAGGTAGCGGCCACGCGCTCGTGATTTGACCATAGAACTTTGACCATGGAAATATCTTTTCGTCGAGTACTACGAACTTTCTTATCTAAGATTCGGACCGGTCGCTCTACATAGGTCAAGGATGGGTCTAATTCTAAAGGTTCGGGATCTAAGATATGAGAAGTGGCAACATGATACCTTCTCCAAGGTATTTGGAAGAGCCAACCGATACGCCACTTTGCCCACGCGTTCCAAAATCTCATAGGGACCGATGTAGCGAGGGTTTAACTTTCCACGAGCACCAAAGCGCACCACTCCGCGCATAGGCGACACGCGAAGCAACACTTGATCGCCCACGAGAAACTTTTCAGGTCATCGTTTTAAATCGGCATAGGACTTTTGTCGATCTTGAGCCGCTTTTAAACGATCTCGAATCATCTTAACTTTCTCGGTCATTTGAGAAAGCAAATCGGGTCCCAAAGTAACAGCTTCGGTAAAATCATCCCAATAAACTTGACTACGACAACGGCGTCCATACAAAGCCTCAAAGGGAGCCATCTGAATCGAGGCCTGATAGCTGTTATTGTAACGGTCCGGTTCGCGTGAGCCGGAAAATCATATAAGAATATGAATCTGGTTCACAACCGGACACTTAGTGGGAAGATTCCCATCCAAGATCGTCAACGTTCCTTCAAGGATGTTTCCCCCGACTGTAGACACCAACGACCCTTAAATCTCAAGCTCCCATCTTCATGAACCAACAATCCCTCCGCTTTACCTTCTCGAGCCTGTTCCTTTAAATTTCAACAACTTCGGATCCTTATCTTGAGAAGTCAAAATCTCCTCGAAAAACGAAGGCTGAATTACCAAGGCACTTAGACTCTCCTTCAATTCACCCGTACGTACCACTTCCAAGTTTAGCCGAGCAAAGTCCCGATGCAACTCCTCAATTCCATTCAAAGCAGACAACGAATGTTTCAACTTTCTGCTTAATGCGTCGGCTACTAAGTTTGCTCGCCCCTCGTGATACACAAACTCCAAGTCGTAGTCCGCCATGAGCTCTAACCACCGACGTTGTCGCATGTTCAAACCCGGTTGAGTATAAAGATACTTTAAACTCTCATGATCTGTATAGATTCTGCATTTAACCCCATACAAATAATGTCTCTATATTTTGAGAGCAAACACTATCGCAGCCAACTCCAGATCATGAGTAGGATAATTAACCTCATGGATTTTTAGTTGTCGGGATGCATAAGTAATTACATTACGTTCTTGCATCAAAACACGTCCCAACTTCTTCTTCGATGCATCACTGAACACAGTATAATCCAACTTAGGATCAGGTAGAGCAAGGACAGGAACCGAAGTTAATCTTTCCTTCAAAGTCGCGAAAGCACGTTCACACTCATCAGTCCATTCAAACTTCTTATCCTTTTTCATCAAAGAAGTCATAGGTCTGGCAATACGCGAGAAATCTTTGACAAAACGACGGTAATACCCAGCCAAACCTAAGAAGCTTCGAACTTCGGTGACATTCTTCGGTGAGGACCAATTTCGAACTGCTTCCACTTTTACAGGATCCACCGAAACACCCTCCTTTGAAACGAAATGACCCAAAAATGACACTTTTTCTAACCAAAATTCACACTTCGAAAACTTAGTGTATAACTTATTTTCTCGCAAAGTCTGCAAAATCAAAAGTAAATGTCCCTCATGCTCATCTCGGTCCTTCGAATAGACCAGTATATCATCAATAAAGACAACCACAAACTTATCCAAGTACGCACTAAACACTTGGTTCATCAAACACATAAATGCGGCTGGAGCATTTGTCAACCCAAAGGGCATCACAGTAAACTCAAAATGTCCGTAACGTGTCCTAAAGGCCGTCTTATGAATATCCCCCTCAGTAATCCTCAATTGGTGGTAACCCGACCTTAAATCGATTTTCGAAAATATCCCAGCTCCCCTCAACTGATCAAACAAGTCATCTATACGAGGTAACGGGTATCTGTTCTTTACGGTCACTTTATTAAGTTCCCTATAATCAATACACAAACGTAAACTGCCGTCCTTCTTCCGTACAAACAAAACCGGAGCGCCCCAAGGTGAAACACTTGGTTGGATATAACCCTTATCCAACAATTCCTCGAGCTGAGACTTCAATTCCTCCATCTCTTTTGGGGCCCTGCGGTACGGGGCCTTTGAAATTGGTCCCGTACCAGGCACCAAGTCTATCGTAAAATTGATTCCTCTTTGCGGTGGCATACCAGGAATCTCCTCAGGGAAAACATCAACGAATTCATTTACCACCGCGACATCGTTAGGATTCACCTCCTTCTTCCCTTCTTGCGTGATGTGACACAAGTACAAAGGATGTCCTTGTCTCACAAGCTTTTGTAATTTCAAGGACGACACCAAGTTTGTTTTAGGCCCCTTAGAAAACTTTCTATATCTAACGTTTTCCCCATGTGGTCCCACCAGTAACACTCTTTGCTCCCTACATTCAATGGTAGCTTTATACCTTCCCAACCAATCCATTCCTAAAATCACTTCCAAACCCCCATTAAACTGTCGTTGAAACCTCTGACCATTGTTGCCTTGATTATCTACCCCAGTTGATCGATTTCCTTGCCTCCCAAAACCAATCTGGTGTTAGGGTCGATGTTGTTCCCCTATCGGTCGATTTTCATTCCCTTTCTTTATGTAGCACTCGAACTCCCTATGCCCTTTCTTGTGACAGAAATTACATTCAACTAAATTCCCTTCGCAATCCTTTCCGAGGTGGTTTTTCTTACACCTCCTGCAGAAGTACTTCCTTTTCCTTTCCATCCCGATCTAGCAAAGGTTTTGCCGGCCTTGCTTCCCCCCTGAATCCAGGATTCACACCAGAACTGCTCCCTTGAAAGCCACCAAAGGTTTTTGGCTTCTTCAAGTGGAAATTTACAGGTGCCCCTGAGGTCTGACCTATCAATTCCTTTCTCTTTTCTGTAAAGCTATTCTTCTCCTTTTCTCTCTCCTTTCTTATAATATTCTCTACCTGAGCTGCACGCTTATACATCTGCTCTAACGTGCTGTAACGATCACTTTCAATATGCTTTTGAATGTCGAACGATAACCCCAGCTCAAAGCGTTGCATTTTCTTCTCTTCAGTGGGTACATCATCTGGACAATATTTGATGTACTCCATGAACTTGTGGTAGTATTCATCAACAGTCAAACTACCCATTTCAAATCGGGCAAACTCATTCGATTTATCCTTCCTCACGTGTAAAGGGTAAAACTTCTCCCGCATAGCCCTTTTAAACATAACCCAATCGAAAAGTCCCTCAGCTTGTTCTATTAACCCCGCCTTACTATTTGCCCACCAATAGTCAGCTTCCCCAGTCAAATAAAAAGCTGCCTGATTAACTTTCAGTTCTTCTGGACATTCTACTTCATCAAAAAGTTTGTCAAACTCTCTTAACCAATGTTCAAGTTCTGATGGTTCCCTTTACCATCAAAAGGAGATGGTTTGTTCTGGCTAATCCTCTTGCTCATCTCAAAAGCCTGTTCAGGCAAGGATCTCACTTGTGGCACACCAACCCCAGCTAACGCCTTAATTAAACTCCTTAAAGCTCGGTTAGTTCCATTCTTAGCTAGCCTTTTTCGGGAGAGAGGAGGCATCTTCTACAACTAAAAGAACGGTACTAAATACTAACGTGTCCTAAGGTCCCATAGTTTCTTAAGAAAAGAGGTGCTTGAAATAAAATAAACATAAATAAATAATCACACACACACACATCCAGTTGTCTACAAGAATATTATTATTTGTTGTGGCTATTAAACCATTCTAACATATCGTAAAACAAACGAAAGAAACAAAAAGAGAGCACTGAAAACAACTCAATATAATATTTTATTGATAATTTTTTATTAATTTATAACAACTTACGCCAAGCGTTTTACATTATTAAAAAAAAAGAACAACTAAAAAGATAACAAAACAAAAAAAAAAGAAGGTAAAATAAGAAATTAACGCCAAGCATCCATAACATCAACAGACTCATCATAATTAGTTATGTCAAAATCTTCATCATCTCCATCGTCTCCGGAGTCGGTACTAGAACTCATGTATTCTTCTTCTGATTCCCAGTCGCTATCCATTGGACTGCTTATTAGCAACTCTTCTTCTTCTTCCTCAGGATCCTCCTCATTTGAAATTTCCCCTCCAGATTCAACCCTAAATCCATACAGATCATAGTGGGATCTCCAACCTTCTCTCTCATCTTCGCTACTATTCTCTATAGGACCCGGTGATTCCTGTTTAGGGTCTCGCATCTCAAAAACATTCCCAAACTTTGACCTGAGGTCTACTAGTGGAGGGTCAGATTGATACCCACGTCCTATATGCTCCATAATTGTATCAGATTCTTCCTTTATATGGAGTTCTTCCTCCTCCATAGGTTCTACCTATTCATCACGTTCCTCCTCTTCTATTTCCTCCTCCTCTTCGGGGTCTTCTTCTTCGTCTCCATCATACCCCTCTCCTTCTAAGGTTCCGTTTCGGAAGTTAACTCCACTTGGCTCCCTTGGGGTTACTTCTACCACCTTCCTTGACTCAGATAAATGGTGTATCCTATCTAGATCCTTCTCTAAGTCGAAACATACCATATTAGCCTTTGTTTTTATCATAAGCATCCTTTCCCTATAATCCCGGATGTTCTCTCCATCTCTTATCTTTTAAATGTCATTATTCACAACTTCCCTCCACGCAGTTTCTGGGTCAAAGCTTGTTACAACGTTAGTTGGGCTAGGGGAACTGGGACTTTCCTTTGTCCATGATCCTGAACATATGCATAAAAAGGGAGGTAATAAAAAGATGTTTGACAAACGAAGTCACTTATACTATTATAAGGTCTTAACGGTCCCCTCCCAAACAAACCCCAAGACATATCACAAAACATCCAATTTTAATACATAGATTCTACCCTAACTCTCTCTACTAAGGTCAAGTATTCCTTTATCTCTAAGGGAACGTTGGCTCTGATACCAATTGTAACGGTCCGGTTCGCGTGAGCCGGAAAATCATATAAGAATATGAATCTGGTTCACAACCGGACACTTAGTGGGAAGATTCCCATCCAAGATCGTCAACGTTCCATTGATAAAGGAATATAACTAAGCGAAAATTAAAGCATATGGTAGCAACAGGATTGTAAAGTTCATAATACAACTTGAGAACCCAACGGCCTCTACTAACGAAACGACAAAAACAAACTGGTTTAAATTTCATTACACAAGTGTAAATTATTTCTTCTATATTTATTATTACATGAAACGCGGTCTTGGGTGACGTGATCCTAACTTCGACCTCACTCCAATTCCCACCTGCAATCAACCTGCTAGTTGTCGATTGACAACGGAAGCAAGTTCAAAAGAACAATCCAATACACGTCAGAACAAACATACAAAATATCAACAAGTGGAAAACAAGCAATGTGTTCACCCTAGCATGCAAAGGCTCTAATGTATATATTTATTCAAAACCCCCACTTGAAACGTTGCCCGTCCTATTCGGGTCGTCCAAGTAATAATCCAATTCATTTGGAGGAATACACTTGGGAGAGCTAATCCCAAGGCAACCACCGACCTAAGACGTTGCCCGTCCTGTTCGGGTCGTCAGAGGTTAAAGTATGCATACCCCCATGGTGACCGTAATGATCCAGAACTGCCATGGGAACAAAAATATATAATCCAATCCAAAAATATTAACCCATTGAGATAACCAAAACATCCATCCTCAATTTCCAAGTTAAACTTCTTTCAAATTATTTGAGGTGTCTAATCCTTATGTGAGTCACAATGCAATAATCAAGAATGAAACAACATTACTTGCATAACCACATATAATGTATGGTCTAAGCGTGTACCTTTAAGCAACAGCAAACAACGATAATTCAAATGCTACATGAATTTCACCCTCTTATGAATCGAGGTCCTAAACAAACAAACACACAAAACGAACACGTATTAGAACGTGTTTTCACCTCTAACTCATTCTATACCACTAACATATCAATAAGACTTAGTAATTTTAATTGATTTCATCAAATTCCAAATAACTCAAAATTCCATTTCAAACCAGAAACTTAAACCGTCAATTCGGACAGTTTAGAAAATCCAAATGAAAAATCCGACTTCACCACTGCGTCCGGAACGCATCAATTACCTTGGACACCAATTTTCAAAATTTCTAAAATCCATTTACTATTTTTAATTATTTTAAGCGTTTAAACGACTTTAATATGCCAATTAAACAAAACGACAACGAAAACACATCCCTCTTAAAGGAATATGAGGCGTCACTTCCGGGACAGCTATGGCTGTCCGGAAATTCGTTCCATATAACATAATATCGCATTTCGACCATTCCTTTCATATGAAAAGGAAGATCCACTTTACAATTCATAACTAAGAAAATAACAAAAACCGAATCGTAAAACAATATAAATCCAAATTCTTAATACACAATCTCTTAACAATTTCAACCACATATAATTACTATCCCACACGTAAATTTATCCACCATCGAACACGAAACCATTCAAACACATATTAAAACGATAAATTCAAATAATAGAATTAAATACTTGATCTTTGCACACATCGACTATTATATATTTTTTTGTAGAATTCATAAGCCAAACGCCCATATGATTCTAACCACATATATAAATAAATTCAACCCCTTAAAACAAATCAAATTTTGTTAAGGAATTTATACACAAAAATACAAAACATGAATGTTTATTTCATTTAATTCACACAACTAAACTCCTTCTAGCAAATTGGAATTTTGCTAGGGATTTTAAGATCATAAATAAAATTTAAATATCAAAAGGTTTTATTCTCATAACAAAATTTGAATTTGTTAAAGAATATAAATCAAATGAAAAACTTTACACAAATTATATTAACCCTTTTTAACAAATTAATTTTGTTAAAGGATTATATAAATAAAAATTACATAGAAATACTCAATCCTCCTAAAAAGTCATAGGATATCACCATATTTTATAAGGAAAACATAATTTTCTTCAAAAGAAAATAAAATCTAATATTATCAATTGAATTTTCACCTACCTTTTGAAATAAAAAGATTGAATGAAGACAAAAATCCCTTTTTTTTTCTAGTGGCAGCCGAAAACAAAGAGGAAGAAAAGGGGAATTCTTTGTTTGATTTGTAAAGTAAGGCAAAAAGGAAAAACTATCTTACAAACAACCCAATTTATACACAATTAACAACCCTTAAGCTACCCATAACCCCCTCTTAATTTTGCCATAAAACTCACTTAAGAAGGGAGTTACAAAAACCCTCCATTAACCCCCATAATTACTACATTATTATTATTATTATTATTATTATTATTATTATTATTATTTTTGAATTAATTAATCCAAATGAAATTAATTGCTTAAGTTTAATTTTACCACTCATGAACATTAAATCAGATAAATAACGATAACTCATTACGCGACAATTACCGATATCGTTTGTCACATAATTAGTCACTCAAATTCTTATATTTGATTATTATTTTGTTTTAATTTCGAACATTAATTCATTCATATTCACGGGGTGTTACAGGAGGTACATGCTAACCCTCATAATTCTTGAATGCACCATGGCAGGAATCTTGAGGAAAGCCAAGGAAGATAGAGATTCGACTCTCCGTCAAAAAGCCAAAATCAACTGGCTAACTCTGGGTGATGAAAACACTAATTTCTTCCACCAATCTATCAGATTCAGACAGCGAGCAAATGCCATTAATATGCTCCACATTGGTGATGAAGTTATTAGCGATCAAAATAGGATCCAACATATCTTTCAGGAGTATTATAAGGACCTATTATGTTCTGACATCAACCATAGGAGGCTTATCAACATGAATGTCATCCACAATGGCCCCGTGCTCACAGAGAACCAACAAAAACTCCTCTCACTATCATTCTCTAGGGATGAAATCTGACAAGCTATTTGGAGCATACCCGAGGATAAAGCCCCGGGCATAGAAGAGTTTAATAGTGGCTTCTACAAGGCTGCTTGGCCAGTGATAGGTAACGATGTCGTTGGTGTAGTTCAAGAATTCTTTGCGACTTGTGTCCTGCCACAGGAGTGGAATACTACAGCCATCACTCTTATTCCCAAACTCAATGCCCTAAGGGCCCTGGTGACTATCGCCCCATTTCCTGCTGCAAAATCATCTATAAGTGCATCACCAAGCTTATTTGCAGCAAACTCAAGCTGGTCCTGGGGTCAATCATAAGTCCTAACCAAGGAGTGTTCGTGGAAGGCCGCAGCATACTACACAACATACTACTATGCCAGGACGTGGTGAAGCATTATGGGAGGAAATATTGCTTACCTAGTTGTCTTCTTAAAATGGACCTTCGCAAAGCATATGACACTCTGAACTGGGATTTCCTTAAGGACATGATGATCGCTCTCACTTTCCCAAATCGCTTCATCAAAGTCATCATGACTTGTGTCACATCTACCCAATATTCCATTATCCTAAATGGCACTCCTATGGCAACCTTCAAGGCAAAGCGTGGCGTGAGACAAGGAGACCCTATGTCACGCCTCCTCTTTGTCATAGGCATGGAATACCTCTCGCGTATCCTCTTTTCAGCGGGAGAAACAGATGGATTTGGGTTTCATCCAAGATGCTCCAAAATGAAGTTGAACCATCTCATTTTTGCAGATGACTTAATGATCTTCTGTAAAGGAGATATGCAATCCATCACGATACTCCGTCAAGGCCTAGAGATCTTCTCAAATAGCTCGGGGCTCTTTGCTAATAACTCCAAATCAGGTATCTACCTTGCGGGTGTCAGCAGTGACTTCAAAGACTATGCGACAAGCATATTGGATTTTTCCTTTGAAATCCTCCCCGTCAAGTACTTAGGCATGCCTCTAACCTACAAACGATACACAGCTACGGATTGTGAATATTTAGTGGAGAAGGTTACAGGTCGTATCCGCTCATGGTATGCAAGGAAGCTCTCGTACTCAGGCCGCCTCCAACTTGTTAACTCCATCCTCATGAGTATATCAAACTACTGGTGTCAAATAGTCATCCTTCCCAAACGAGTTCTACGTCAGATCAACGCAGTTTGTAGATCATACCTCTGGTATGGTGAAGCAAATTGTAGCAACCCAGGTAATGTTAATTGGGAAAAGGTTTGCAGGCCCAAACAAGAAGGAGGCTTAGGCGTTCGCAACCTTGAGTTCTGGAACCTTGCAGCTGCGGGCAAAATAGCATGGCACATAAGCACTATGCAGAATACTTTATGGGTGAAATGGGTGCACGGAGTATATATGAAAGGTGGGCGTTGGGAGCTCTTCAATGCCCCTGCAACAGCTAGTTGGGTGATAAAAAAATTATGCAAAATCAAGGAGACATTGAGGGATTGGATGAGCGTTCCCAGATACTCCATAGACGTGGTTTACAGAGGTTTGATGGGCTCCCAAAATAGATGCGCTTGGGCTAATGCCACATGGAATAGAGCAACTACCCCCAAAAGTCGATTTATAGTGTGGCTTGCACGCCACGATAGGCTGAAAACAAAGCAGAAGCTGATGTCCTTTGGGGTGATAGATGAAAATACATGCCCTATCTGTGGCATACACTCTGAAACGAGAGACCACCTCTTCTTTGACTGTGAATTTAGCAGGAAATGCGTGAGCGCTCTCAAAGTTTGGCTTGGTATTCAATGGAAAATGAGGAATATCCATGATTTTCATCGGAAACGTCGCATTCCCAGGGGCAAAAAAAAGGTTCATAGAGGCTGTCTTTGGCAACTTAATTTATGTTATATGGCGTGTGGCATAACAAAGTCACAACCATTCGAAGGGTGATCGAGGATATTAAGAGGGAGTCTAAAGCAAGATTCACTACGCTCAAAATGGCTCAACCCATATCTTATTGGGTGAGGTCCCTGTGACATAGACTGCACCAGATGCTGCACCATTGCTGCCAGGTCTGCCCAGCCCCTGCTGGCTCTCCATTCATGACTCACCACCTGTCCCAGTACCTTCTGCTGGTGTATGGATGATACAGCCCAAACCGGCATAAACAGTAATATAATACTATTTACAACGCACCGCGGAAGACTTATAGAAGTCTGGGCTGAATCCGACCTGTGGCTCGATAGCCACAACAAACTAATATCAGAGTATTTTAAAACTTTTTACATAAATACTATTTATAAAATATTATAAAATAATTACAATTTAATTTACAAATATCTAATTTACAAAATGTGTTTCAAAAAGAAGTCATCGCCTCGCACGTAACACATAACACATGTAGGCGTCCTCTCCACATCAAAGCTAACCTGAAAATGGATCTATCCCCCGTAAGGGATAGGCCCCATCAAAGACTGTCAACAATTGAATTGTTGAGTAATCCAACAAACTATTACAGTTATATTCAAGTCGTTAACAAAAATCTCCAATTTAATCTTTTGCTCATTTAGTACCTCCTTATAAACATTAATTTATCAAACCCAAAGTCTTTTAAAAGATCGTTTGGTTTCAACATAAACACGGCTAAGAACCTTTAGTTCAAAGCGAATCAAAACACGGCTATAACTTTACAAGTTAATAGCGAAATCAAAATACGGCTATTACTTTACAAGTAAATAGCGAAAGTCAAAATACGGCAAATGGAACATATGAATTCATTTTCGAAACAAACAAAACTTTATATACCAAACGTATTTATTCAAAACTCATATGAAAACAATAATATAATAGCACTTTAAAACGTGGGAATATATGGACCGTCAGGAAGTAGGCTTGATCTAAATCCTGAGAATACGGGTGATCGTCATCACCAAAATACGGTTCTTGCAAGAACGAAACGGGACCGGGGGCTCGAGATTGATCCAAATAACCATTACCTATTATCAAGCTATAGGATTTCATAATAATCCGGATATAAATATCCGTTGCCAATTCCCAAAAACGGACATTTTTCAATGTCGAACAGTTCAAGATAAAACGAATCAATAAATCACTTGATTTTCTTTAAATCAATAATCATAACTCATTTTCATAGTACAATATTTTAAAGCTCATATTAATAAAGTTATGAACATATAAAACATAATATTTTGATCAAGGATTAAAAGACAGGTCAAACAAGTCAAATTCCAAAGTTTCGAATACCAAAAATTATACGATTTTACTTAATATAAATAGCAGTAATACCACACCTTATAAAACATAAATTGAACTTTGAAATACTTAAATTAAATTTAAAAGATATTAGTGTTTGTAGGATTACCTTTCTACGCCATGAATAGTAATCAATAATTAAAATACCAAGCAATTCATCATCAACCTTCAACATGTAAGAACTTGAGTTACTATCAATGGAGTCTAACTGATTTACCACAAATCTTAAATCTCAATATCTAACTTGGATCATATCCAAATAACATCAACTAATCAAAACCCAATTGATACTTATGTTCCCAAATTTATACTTGACTAAACACCCTTATTAACCAAATAAGAACTGTAACTCAATAATACCAATTGATAAAGAAAGAATAATAACCATAAATTGATTTCAAATATCCAATAAATAACCTTAAACATATAATCCTACTTTAGAATTCTCGTATCAGTACCATATCAGGACACCTGATGGTAGTTTGGTCATAACTTCTTCATACAAACTCGTATAGAGACGATTCGAGTGGCTACGCGACCCTAACTCAGAGCTGCACAATTCTTATGAAGAAACTAAAATCAAGAAACAATCATAACAGCCCCGAAAATGGCAAAATAGAAACCTTATTCTCGATTTTCATGACAGACTGTTAGTATTTCACTATTTTTAACATAACTCTCTCATACGAACTCGTATAGAGCCTTTTCAAGTGTCTACGCGACCGCGACTCGAAGCTCTACAAATCTTATGAAGACAACAGAACCCAGAAACGACTCTAACTATCTCAAAAATAGCCAAACATAACCGGACAGAAACTTACTCAATAAACAACACTTTACTCTCAACTATGAACATGAATCAACAACAATTTAACAACTTAAAACTACTTTAAGACATTCAATTATGCTCAAATAGAACCCAAATGACTGAATTAATCACCCAATTAATGTAGAAATTAAACCCAAATAACCATCACTAAACAACATTAAGCAAGAACTCAAAACTTGATAAAACAAAACTCAATTTGGTACTAGAAACCTAATTTGGTATTATAATCAAATTACCTAGATAAATATAATAGATACTCAAACTATAACCCAACAACATAATCATAATCTTCCAAATATAACATGAAGTTAAACACAATAATTGACAGTAACTTTGTCATCACAAACTCAAACCAATATAAATCAAATTTTCAATAATAAACAATATATTGAATCAAAATCATAGTCATAAATCAAATGAATTTGCTATATAAAATCAATTGCTCAAAATTAAACTGTAAAGACTTTACTAATTGTGTTTTACCTCTTTTATGAACAAATCTCCATTAAAACTTCATATATAAGCTTTTAGAAAACCATGGATGAGTCACCTCTTCAATGATCAACTTCATCATTTTCCAATGGAGCTTCAATTCACTAATTTTTCCCAAATCAGAAGTCCTACTTGATTCTATAAACCCAATTGAAATTCAACTCAAAAACCCCAAATTGATAATACCCTAGCTTTAATATCAATAACAAAGTATGAAACTTTACAAAAAATAAATTGGTGGGACAGTGGTGACGGAAGTGGCGGAAAAGATGAAAAAGTAGCGGCGGCGTGTGTGGAGGCACGATGGTGGTATAATGATTGATAATGGTGTTGAGGTTTCATAGAGGATAGAAGCTCCCTTCTTTTATTCTTTCTCTATTTTTTTTTAAAGAAATGAAGATAAGTAACCTGATTTTTACTAAAGGTTTGACACCTCATATGTTTATGTGTCTAACCATGACACATTTTACTTTTTATCATATTTTCGTCGTATAACTTATTTATGTCCCAATTTTAATACGACTGATATTCTTAAAAATATCAAATATCATTCAGGGCCCAAATATATAACATACTTAAAATTTAAATACCTAAATTAACTTAATTAATTACTAATAATTAAGCCGCTAAAATAGGGGTTGTTTCAATGGAGCTGCTGCCCCTGCTGTGTGCTGTTCCTGCAGCTACTGTCCGATGTTGCTACCGTTGTTGATGCTGCCTGCTGCTTTATATTTGTTGTATGATGTGTAGATGCTGCTGCTGTTTTATTGATGCTTTTTATTGCTGCTGCGTGCTATTGGAAAAACCTGTTATGCTTTGTAATTCCTAGGATTAGCTGCGTGTGCTGCTGGTTTTTTTGTTACTGCCTATTGTTGGCCCATTTGAGTTTTGATGATGACTTAACAATTTATAAACAAACAAAGTATTTTAGAGATTGTTTTGTAGGTTAAATATCCGATTATTGTAATCGTCGATGATACCTAAGGATTAGTCAATGGGAATCGTACAAGTCAAAGTCAAAGTCAACAAAGTCAAAGTCAGTAGAGAAGGTCAATGAGGAAGTCTAGAGTAGAATCCAAGTCTACTGTTCCTGATATTGATAAACTGATGAATGTTGCAGATAGAGACAGTATGTTGTTCCTCCAGAATCCGGTCAGAGGAGAAGTCAACAAAATTATTTAGAAAAAATCTTAAGTTAATTTTTCTATATTTTAGTTTTGTTGTACGGTTAATAAACAAGAAAGCACAAGGAATTAATCTAAGAATTAAAATAACTAACTCATAAAAAGTCTCTTGAAAATGGCTATTTTTAGCTAGAGTCAAAGATTGACTTTGAATAACCACCAAGGTAGTTATTCACATTCTCACGGTCAATGCCCACTAATCCCTTGTCTTTAGATAATGGGTTTATGGCATAACTTGTTCTAAAATGATTATAAAAGCCTTTTTCTAACCGGCACAAACATTTGGTGATCAACATTGAGAGAAAAATTTCCGAAAAATTTTGTGCCCATTTTCGTGAGATTCAAGAATCAAGAAAAGGAAATATTGAGTGTTCTAAACCGAAAATTAATTCCTAAATATTTTCTTGTGCTATCTTTGTTTGTTCATCCAATTAGAAAATTTATTTTGTATGGGTTTTTGAGAGAATTTTGTAATTAGACTTGGGTAAGTCTAAGGGGGAAGTGAGAAAGAGAAGAGAGAAAGAGAAGAGAGAAAGAGAAGGAGAATCGAGAGAAGGAACAAGAAAGAAATCGAGAAAAAGAAGAGAAGGAGAAGGAGAAATATATTTTATGTAATAGAGAATTAAATTACATAAAATAATAGAGAATCGAAATCCCTAGAGGGTCGTGGTTCTTGTTCCCACGTTAAATTCTTTGTGTTCTTTAAAGTTTTCTTTTATTACGTTTTGAGTATTTTCTTTATTCAAATTCCGCAAGAAAAGGGCGAAAATACTCTAAAGAGAACGAGTAACAATTCAACCCCCCCCTCTTGTTACACTTCATTGTCTCTATACGTTTCTACAATTGGTATCAGAGCCCTGTTCCTCATTAAATCAGGAAACCCTGAGAGCCGTATCTTGGTATTTTAGAGATGATGAAAATGAACGAGCGTATGGAAGAAGGGTACTCTACTCAGAGACCACCAATGTTCGATGGCAAATTCTATACCTATTGGAAAAACAGGATGGAGATCTTCATCAAAGCCGAAAACTATCAAGTTTGGAGAGTCATCGAAGTTGGAGATTTTGAGGTAACTACTACATACTCCATCAACGAGACTGTTCCCAAACCAATCACGGAATATGAGAAAGAAGATTTTCAAAAGATGGAAATGAACGCTCTTGCTATTAAATTACTTCATTGTGGGCTTGGTCCTAATGAACACAATCGCATTATGGGTTGCAAAACAGCAAAACAAATTTGGGATCTGCTGGAAGTTACCCATGAAGGAACAAGCGAAGTCAAGCGTTCCAAGATTGACTTACTCATGTCCAAATATGAAAGATTTGTTATGGAACCTAAAGAAAGCATCCAAGAAATGTTTACTAGGTTTACGAACATCACAAATGAGTTAGTCTCTCTTGGAAGGCTTATTCCAACCGATGAACAAGTGCGAAAGATCCTAAGAAGCCTACCTCAAGATGATCGTTGGAGAGCAAAGGTCACAGCCATTCAAGAATCTAAAGATTTTACAAAGTTTAATCTGGAAGAGTTGGCTGGTTCCCTGATGACTCATGAATTACATCTGGGAACAGCTGACAGTTCCAGGAATAAAGGTTTGGCTCTGACAGCAGACGATCAAGAAAATTCAGAAACTGATGAGGAAGAGGCAGCAATGCTGGTACGTAGATTCAAGAAGTTCTTCAGAAACAACAGATATAAAAATCAAAGAAACTACAAAGAAAAAGGAACTTCTAAATCCAAAACTTATGAATGCCACAAATGTGGAAGTACCGAGCACTTCATAAAGGAATGCCCACTATGGAAGGAAGAGAAAGCTAAAGGGAAAGCAAGAAAAATAGGAAGACAACCAACAAAGGGAAATTTCAACAAAACCGATTTCCGCAAAGCCATGATAGCTGCATGGGGAGAGTCCGAAAGTGAAACCGAAACCGAAGCCCCCGTAGAAGAAGAAGAGGTAGCTAACCTCTGTCTCATGGCTACTCATGACGATACATCTAAAGGAAAAGAGGTACTGTCTCCTGATCCATTTTCTGATTATTTGTTTAAATTGGATAAACATAGATTAGTTAAAATGATTTTAGAATCTCACGAAAAATTAGAAAAACAAACCGCCATCACTCTCAAAACTGAAAAAGACCTTAAAGCATGTAAAGACCAAATATCCTACCTTAACTCATTTAGATCCGATGTGCAAAGTCGATTCTTTGAATTGCTTGATAATAATGTGATGTTAAAAGAAGCCTTAGAAAAAGTTAAAGAAAAAAACATCATGTTAAATATTGAATTGAATCAATTAGAGCAATTTGATATGGAAGTTGATTATGAGACTAAGAAAGAAATTCAATGGGTACTCTTCCAAATGAAATCCGATCTAGAATCCACCTTAAAAGAAAACGATTGTCTTAAGCTTGAATTAAATTCAAGAGATAAAGGGAAAACTAGAGTAGTTCCCAAATGGATTCTTGATGCTAGAACTAAAAGAACCGAAGGATTAGGATATGATAAAAATGATAAAAAGAAAAAGGTCTATGTTGATCTCCCAAGTAACAAAGTCTGTTCCTTTTGTGGCAAAACCGGGCACCTGAAACATCAATGTTTAAAAAAGGAACAGCACAACAAAACGAACCAAATATACGTCGATAGAGTTTGGATTAAGAAATTTAATTCTTGTTTAATCGACACGGAACCCAAGGATGGCTGGGTTCCACCCTCTAACAACTAAGTTCGTTTTGCAGGTTCTAGTGAGGGGGAACAGCTCATGGTATCTCGACAGTGGCTGTTCCAAGCACATGACAGGCGATAGATCAAAATTTCTCTAACTAGAAGCCTATGATGGAGGAACACCTTTGGAGATAATATGAAAGGTGAAATCGTTGCCAAAGGAAAAATAGGAAGGTTAAGTTCCCATGCAATTGACAATGTATTTTTAGTCGAGAATTTAAAACAAAATTAGTTACGTATCTCTCAATTTTGCGACAAAGGTAACTCTGTAAACTTTACTTCTGAAAAGTGCATTATTTTTCAGATGACACAGGAGACACTGTTCTGGAAGGAATCCGAAAAGGGAACACTTATGTTGTGGACCTGCACACTGTTCCTAAAACCAGTTTAACATGTCTGAGTGTTATAGAAGATGACCCTCTACTTTGGCATAAAAGATTAGGTCATGCTAGTTTTTCATTGCTTAATACTTTACGTACTAAAGACCTAGTAAGAGGATTACCATCCCTAAAATTTCAAAAGAATGAAGTATGTGATCCTTGTGCCAAAGGAAAACATGCAAGGTCATCTTTTAAAACTAAAAATGTCGTGACCACATCAAAACCACTTGAATTAATTCATATGGATCTTTGTGGACCTATGAGAATCCAAAGTCGCAGCGGTAAGCGATATGTTTTTGTTATAGTTGATGATTACAGTAGATTTACATGGACTTTATTCTTATCTAGCAAAGATGAGGCTTTTGATGAATTTGTTGCATTCGCTACTAAAATTAAGAAATCTAGTAACAATCAACTAGTCCACATAAGATCGGATCATGGTAAAGAATTTGAAAATTCAAAGTTTATGGATTATTCATGGTTTAAGTCAAAATTTCTCCGCGCCTAGAACACCACAACAAAATGGTGTTGTTGAACGTAAAAATTGAACCTTAGAAGAAATGGCTAGAACTATGTTAATTGCTAGTGGTTTACCTAGAAATTTTTGGGCCGAAGCCGTCAATACTGCTTGTTATATATTAAACCGAGTTTTAATAAGACCAATCACTTCTAAGGCCCCCTACGAATTATTTAAAGGAATCAAACCTAATATTTCATATTTTCGCGTCTTTGGATGTCGATGTTTTGTGCATGTAAATGGAAAACGAAATTTAGGTAAATTTGATGAAAGAAGTGATGAAGCAGTATTTCTTGGCTATTCATCTCATAGTAAAGCATATAGAGTTTACAATAAGAAAACAATGTGTGTTGAAGAATCTGTTCACATTATATTTGATGATACTAACTTTATGACAAGTGAACAAGAAACAAGTGATTTTAAGATAGGTCTTGCGGATCTGGAAGATGATGAAAACATATACAAGGAGCAAGATCCAGTAGAACAACAACAAGATCAGAATATTGAACAAAATCAAGAACAGGAACAACAGGCAGATCAGGAACAGCCTGCAGTTCCCAATCCAGAAATTCAAACAGAAGCACAAGAAGAAAGAATTGAAGATGAACCAAATCAGAACCAAGTCAGTGAACCAGCTTCCACATCTGTCCCCACAAGAGACTTTGTTCCAAGACCATGGAAACAACATAAGTCACATCCACTAGAATTGATTATAAGTGACATGAACAAAGGCACACAAACAAGGGGACAAATGAGAAACTTCTGTGCACACTTTGCTTTTCTATCAACTATGGAACCCAAGAATCATGTAGAAGCTTTGCAAGATTCGGATTGGGTGGTAGCTATGCAAGATGAATTAAACGAGTTTGAAAGAAACAAAGTGTGGCACTTAGAAGCAAAGCCGAAGAACAAGAAGATTATTGGACTTAAATGGGTATTCAGGAACAAGCTGGATGAACACGGCATAATCGTTAGAAACAAAGCAAGGTTGGTGGTAAAAGGTTATAATCAACAAGAAGGTATTGACTATACTGAAACTTTTGCTCCCGTAGCTAGATTAGAAGCTATTAGAATTCTTATTTCATTTGCTGCTTTCATGAATTTTAAATTATATCAAATGGATGTAAAATGTGCATTCTTAAATGGGCTTCTAGAAGAAGATGTGTATGTGGAACAACCACCTGGCTTTGAAAACCCAATTTCTCCGGATCACGTCTACAAGCTTGATAAAGCTCTTTATGGGCTAAAACAGGCACCTAGACAATGGTACGAGAGATTATCTAAGTTTTTGATTGAAAATAAGTTCATACGTGGTAAAATTGATAAAACCTTATTCTTTAAGAATAAAGGTTCGAATATACTAGTTGTTCAAATATATGTTGATGATATTATTTTTGGTGCTACAAATGAAACGTTATGTAAGGAATTTGCTGACCTAATGAGTAACGAATTTGAAATGAGTATGATGGGAGAATTAAACTTCTTCCTTGGTTTGCAAATTAAACAAACTGCTAACGGTATCTTTATTCATCAACAAAAATATATAAAAGAACTTCTAAAGAAATATGGAATAGATAGTGCTAAGACAAACCATACACCCATGGCAACTAACATTAGGTTAGATGAAGACTCTAACGGAATTAATATTGACCAAACGATGTATAGAGGCATAATAGGATCACTACTATATCTAACAGCTAGTAGACCCGATATATCCTTTAGTGTTGGCTTGTGTGCTAGATTTCAATCAAATCCTAAAGAATCACATTATACGGCAGTTAAAAGAATTCTTAGATATCTAAAGGGATCAGATGACTTATCCTTATTTTATCCTAAAAGTGATGTCTATGACTTGAAAGGGTATAGTGATGCAGATTACGCAGGTGATCTTGTAAATAGAAAAAGCACTTCAGGAATGGTACAGTTTCTTGGATCTTGTTTGGTATCATGGAGTTCCAAGAAACAGAACACAGTAGCCTTATCCACGGCAGAAGCTGAATATGTAGCAGCAGCAGCCTGCTGTTCCCAAATGCTCTGGATTAAACAACAGCTAAGAGATTTTGGTATTAAATTTGAATGTGTTCCTATTTATTGTGATAATACTAGTGCTATTTGTATTTCCAAAGATCCGGTGCATCATTCTAGAGTTAAACATATTCATATTAGACATCATTTTCTTAAGGATAACGTAGAGCTTAAAAATATTATTGTTAAACATGTCAATACTAGTGAACAAGTTGCAGACATTATGACCAAACCGCTTCCAAGAGAACAATTTGAAACGATGAGGTTGGAGCTAGGTATGATCAAGCTTCACTAACTTTTAATTGCTAGTATTCCTCCTCAAAACATCATGAAAAATCGGAAGGGTTCAATCAACCACAACAACCAAGATTGATCACTCAATCATTGCGAGATTTGGGTATGCTTCTATTTAAATTTATGTCTTAAACTTTATCTTGATTGCTTGCATGTTTGAACTAATTAGACCAAGTAGCATAATTTATTTTATATTATATTTTTATTACCCACATATTATAAACTATTTTCGAAAAATACAAAAATATTTTATTTTCCACAAATTCCAGCATTTTCTTTATTTTATTTTATTTCGGTGAACCAACATCATTTTATGAAATGGAAGACGGATCGTCGAGGTGTTTCGGAAAGTAGTTATCTAAATTGACATATTCAACGAACGAAACTTAATAACCAACCTTACATCTCCTAAAACCGTAGAAAAAGGAAGTTGTGCAAAATCTTTTCATAACCGTTCCATCACTCCCTTTATAACCCTTACAATCACGTCACATCCATCACAATTCCATCATTACCAAAGTTAAACTCCTTCTTTAATTTAACAAAACCGTCAAACATTCACCCTTATTTCTCTCAATTTCTTTCCTTCATCCCTACCAAACAAACACCATGAAATCACCAAGATTATCGTCAATGAGCAAAGGGAAAAGCCCTAAATTCATCCAACCCGAGCCTTTACAGGTAATTCATCCTTCACCCACTGAAATTCCACAATCCTCTTCTCAAAAACGCCAAAGATCAACCACTCCTAAACCCATGCAAGGAGGCACAAAGAAAACCCACTCAAAAAGAACTTCATCTAGTCGACCAGTAAAGAGGGCCAAGCAAGTGGACCCTGATAGTGCTGAGGAAATTTCCAAAGAAATGTCGGTTGGTTTTGGACTCGACAAGTACTGGTATGAGACGACTTCTTTCCCTCAATTACATGCGATCTTGAGCAATCAAGGATGGGAGGTACTTATGTATGACTTATCTTGCAATTCAATGTATCCATATTTAATGCGAGAATTTATAAGAAATTTTTCAATTGATAATGGTGTGTGTTCGAGCATTGTGAAGGAGATTAAGATCGAATTCAACAGTTTGATGCTAGGTGAATGGTTTGGGGTACCTGCTGTAGGTTTCGACACATATTATGTTGGATCAAAGATAGTTTTTTCAGGTATTAATGAAAAAACCGTGCTAAAGTTTCTAGGGATTAATGATAAAAAACGGTTTAGTCACAATTCTCTGTGTCCACTTCATAAATTATTGTATAACATTGCTAGGAGGTTTATTTTGCCTCGGAGGTCAAAGCGTAGTGAAGTGAATTTAAGGGATGCTACTTTGATTTACTGTTTAGCAAATCATATAAAAATCAATTTTCCTTCTTTAATGATTTCTCATTTGGCCGATTGCGTTGAGAAGAAAACGATGATTGGATATGGTGGCTTGTTAACCCATATATTTAAAAAGTTTGGTGTGCCTCTTGAAGGCCTATAATTTCCTATGAGTGGTAATAACAAAATAGGTGCAAAATGTCTTAACAACTTGCATCTTGTATTAAATGAAAAGGGAATTCTAGAGGATGCTGCGGATGAAGTTGAGTATGTTAGTTCCGATGAGGAACAAGAGGAAGGTGAAACAGAAGTAGAAGGGGAGAATGTAGAGAATGTAGAGCAGGACACTGTTCCCACTGCACCACTGAGGCAGAAACAGAACAGGAAGAAGGGGAAACAGTGACTCAGGGAGAAGCTGTTAGTAAGGGGGAACAAGTTGGGGAAGAAGAAAAAGAGGAATTAGTGGATGAACAATCTAGTTCAGAGGATGACGACCTCAATGTGCCTCTCAAGAATATTAGGAAATCATCCAAGAAATCTTCGTGCCTTAATGATAATATTGCCTCTCCAACCCCACAATCACCAAAACCAAGTTCACCTATACCACCATCACCGAAAGCAACTACTTCACCACCATTTACTTCACCACCATCACCTTTACACACTGGTTTTGATGATCCCACTACTATCCCTCCTCCTCCAATTACTCTTGCTCATGTCCATTCTACACTTCTTGATATGCAGTCTCAACTATGTGCTCTTCAAAGTGAAGTTCGTGTCTCACTTTCTACTATTGCTGAGCAACTCACCGAAATGGAATCACGTCTTGGTGCGAAGCTTGACACGGTGGAGGTGCAGACTGAATTTGTTGATGAGGAGGCTGCTGCCTGATCCCTTCTGCTTCCATTTTCAATTTAAAAATTTGATGATTGGTTGGCCCATTTTATTTGTAATTCTCTAAACAATGTTTTTCTTTTGTTTTTTTAGTACCTGCTGGGGTACAAGACTATTTCTTTTATGCTTATGCTACTAACCCACTATTTCTAATCCTTTATTTCAACCTTATTTTCTTATCCCATGGTCTAATCTGTTTACTTGCATGCTTTTTTGATTTATGTTTGAGCATTTATTTACTTAGTTTGCTGCTTACTATCTTAATTTGTCTAACGCTTGCCTTAGAGCTGTGCTTTGATTCATATCCCTACTTTTTGATTGATGCCAAAAGGGGGAAGAGTAGCAAACAAACTTTTGTGAATGCTTGTGAATGCTTACGTTTTTGCTTATTCTTTGGATAATTGATTCTCTATTTGGATAATTGATTCTCTATTCTTGGTTTACTTCATGACACTTAGTTTAATAACTTACTGTTTGATATATTCAAAGGGGAAGAGTAGCCAAACAAGAGTATGTTGACTTACTGTTTTGATTATGTTTGGTTTATATGCATCAATTGGTTAAATTGGTTAATTGTTGTTTGACATGATTCATGATTTATTGAATATCACTTTGTTTATCTTTGATTCATACAACTCATAATTTTCTTGACTTACTTAATTGTCTTGAATTACTTAATTAGAATTACTTGATTTGTTGTGTCTCTTAATTTTTAATTTTATGTCTTTAAGTTTTTTTTGTTTTTTTTGGCATTTATGTTTATGTTTTGTTTTGTTTTAAAATTAAAAATTTGAAGTCATGCTTAATCACATGATTTTCGCCAAAAATATTTTAGAGTAATATGCTTGCTTTAGAGTTCGGTAAATTACTTGTAACGATTTAATTTACTAATTATGTTTGAACTTGTGTTTAATCTCTAACATGTTCAAAGTCATTAGTTTTACTCTTTCTTTTAACAAAGTTTGTTTATAAGTTTGTCATCATCAAAAAGGGGGAATTTGTTGGCCCATTTGAGTTTTGATGATGACTTAACAATTTATAAACAAACAAAGTATTTTAGAGATTGTTTTGTAGGTTAAATATCCGATTATTGTAATCGTCGATGATACCTAAGGATTAGTCAATGGGAATCGTACAAGTCAAAGTCAAAGTCAACAAAGTCAAAGTCAGTAGAGAAGGTCAATGAGGAAGTCTAGAGTAGAATCCAAGTCTACTGTTCCTGATATTGATAAACTGATGAATGTTGCAGATAGAGACAGTATGTTGTTCCTCCAGAATCCGGTCAGAGGAGAAGTCAACAAAATTATTTAGAAAAAATCTTAAGTTAATTTTTCTATATTTTAGTTTTGTTATACGGTTAATAAACAAGAAAGCACAAGGAATTAATCTAAGAATTAAAATAACTAACTCATAAAAAGTCTCTTGAAAATGGCTATTTTTAGCTAGAGTCAAAGATTGACTTTGAATAACCACCAAGGTAGTTATTCACATTCTCACGGTCAATGCCCACTAATCCCTTGTCTTTAGATAATGGGTTTATGGCATAACTTGTTCTAAAATGATTATAAAAGCCTTTTTCTAACCGGCACAAACATTTGGTGATCAACATTGAGAGAAAAATTTCCGAAAAATTTTGTGCCCATTTTCGTGAGATTCAAGAATCAAGAAAAGGAAATATTGAGTGTTCTAAACCGAAAATTAATTCCTAAATATTTTCTTGTGCTATCTTTGTTTGTTCATCCAATTAGAAAATTTATTTTGTATGGGTTTTTGAGAGAATTTTGTAATTAGACTTGGGTAAGTCTAAGGGGGAAGTGAGAAAGAGAAGAGAGAAAGAGAAGAGAGAAAGAGAAGGAGAATCGAGAGAAGGAACAAGAAAGAAATCGAGAAAAAGAAGAGAAGGAGAAGGAGAAATATATTTTATGTAATAGAGAATTAAATTACATAAAATAATAGAGAATCGAAATCCCTAGAGGGTCGTGGTTCTTGTTCCCACGTTAAATTCTTTGTGTTCTTTAAAGTTTTCTTTTATTACGTTTTGAGTATTTTCTTTATTCAAATTCCGCAAGAAAAGTGCGAAAATACTCTAAAGAGAACGAGTAACAATTCACCCCCCCCCTCTTGTTACACTTCATTGTCTCTATACGTTTCTACACCTATGTTTCCTTTGGTCTGTTAGTGTTGGGTATGCTGCTGCCCTTGTAGTGATGCTAGGTGGGGTGAGTTGCTGCAATTGTAGGGTGACCCTCGGTTATCTGGGTTTTGTTACCCCGTTGTATATTTTTTATTTAGTGTTGATAGAAAATCGCTTGACAAAAAAAAATAAATAATAATAATAATAATAATAATAATAATAATAATAATAATAATAATAATAATAATAATAATAATAATAATAATAATAATAATATTTACACATAAAAGTAGAAGTTAGTAATATTTGACTACTAATAATTATAATAAAGATAATAAAATAATATAAAAGTAAAGCTCTATCAAATACCCTCACATCTAATCCTTACTCATCCTCGAGTAAGTCGTATATATGGAAAGTATGAAGATGAAAAATCTAGAGCCCAAAAGTACTTAGTCTTATTATAAATTCTTATGAAAGATTGAGTTTATAATTTGTCTAAGTCAAATATATGGTGAAAAATCGTTTGACAAAATTTTTGGAAATAAAAAAGTAAATTTGTCTCTCATTTTCTCATGTTGCCTAGATCGTCGTTTCGAGTTTTTGATCTAGCCACTCTTTTTCATTTTCCAAATCTTACTTTCTCACCTCTCCTTAGCCTTTTACTTTTGCAGAAGCTGCCCTTTTGGGTTTTCATCTTAGCAAGGCCCCCTAACTTTTGCCTAGACCTCCCTTTCGGGTTTTCAATCAAGCAGGGTTTAAATTTTTAATTTTTATTTTTAATTTTTAATTTTTAATTTTTTTTATCAAAGATATATACATGTGTCCTTATAGGTGTTTCTTATGGGAAAGTATTTTCAACACTCCAACTTCCATCAATATTCTTTCTTCTCATCATGTCATTATTACCAACCATCAAACCATTATCATCAAAAATCATTTATACTATTATGAAAAACCAAATCATTCAACTAACAACAAAACTTCTTCAAACCAAAGTTTCTCAACCATCAAAACAATCATTAAAACTAAAAATAAGAACCTTAATCAACATTCATTAACAATCCTTTCTTCCACATGCTCCTAACTCCTACCCCACACCTTGATTTTTACAATGTCCTCATTGTTGACCCTCTCCATCTCTCGGTGGTCTCCTTGCCCTTTTTCTTTCAATTTCTTCATTAATGTGTTGGGTTAGGTCTTGATAGTCTGTGTATTGAGTCGCATAAAAATTGTTCAAATTAGCCTTCATATAAGTCACATAGTACATGTTATCAGACAACTCGTACGTACTGGTCGTGCTCTATGTTTGTGACTCTATGTTCCAAATCTACATATTAATCAGGTATAGGTGGAGGTGGTGGTACTCCGGGTAGGTGGACTAGCTCCTAAGCCTGCACATCTCGAACACCCATTCTATAAAATTTATCTGCTTCTAAGTATAGCTCAGAATTGGGAGTTTTTGGGGTAATCAAAATTGTTGGTTGGGGTAACCTCATGTAAGGGACTCCATTTCATTGCCTCACAAAATAGGTTCTCCATGTTCATCAGTGGAACTTTCTATGTCTAAATAAGAAGCTATTATCGAAATCATTCTCCAATGCTAATTTTTCTTTTAGTCACTAATCCCAGTTCATTACACTTACCAAGTCAAATATCTAGTCAATTCGGGCATCCCCTCCCTTCGGAAGAAAGACTCTGTAATATCTTTATCTGATCATTCCCTAGGTTGGTAGCCTCTTCGGAAGAAAGACTTTGTAATATCTTAATTTTGATCTAGCTTTCTAAGTAGTATTTGAGATAAGTTGCCAACAAGCGACTTTCTCAAAAGCCCCATAGTTTTCATCATGTACATCACTTATCCCCAGTGCATCTCTCAGTTGAGTAAAGGTCATAATATGTGATTGATCATAAATGTTGAAAAGTATAGCCTCTTCTCTTGTTCTAATGTGTCTTTCTTTTCTGAAATTAGCTAAGAATTCTAAGGTCATTCTTACATAAGTTGGTGCATTCTTCTCCAAGAATCCTTCTAATCCTACTTTTCTTATTAGGTCCTTACAGATTCTTCTAAACCAATGTTTCTCAATGTTTGAAGGTCACAAAAGAATTGAACAAATCCAATTCCCAACAACTACTTATTCTTTTCTTTTCACACAAGAGTTGAACAAATCCCAACAACTACTTATTCTAACAGCTAAACCACAAATACCCAATAATTTTCAAGAAGATACAAGCAATTTTAAACACAAAATGTAAAGGAAATGACCCAAAAGCATCAAATTAAAAAGCGAAATTTCATAATTTTACCCAAAGTTCAAGTTTAATCAATGAATATGATGCTTGAGTTTTCAAAATGTTTCCTTTATCCTTGCTTCTTTTCAAATTGAAAATTTATGAAATCCCCAAAATTTAGGGTTCTTGAAATAAAAATTTCCACTTTTGAAAACAAAATTTATGGTTTAGAGGAGGAATTTGAAAGAATCACTACTACAAATCATCACTTGTGCTACTAATTATGCCACGGGAATTCAAAATACGTGGCAAGTTTTGAGCTTGCCACGAAAAAATAGGTTTCAAGACAATATCACAATCATACCCAAAATTTTTGCCACGGGTAAATATATACCGTGGCAAAGATGCAATTGTGCCACAAATTATGCCACGGATAAATATATACCATAGCAAACAAACACTTGTGCCACGGGTAAATTAATATTGTGGCAAACAAGCACTTGCACAACTAATCTTGCCATGGGAAATTTTTTTGTGGCAAACAAAAACTTACATGAGGGCATAGAAACCGGCCTAGGGTGAATCTTCACCATCCATGTTTGTTATTGTTTCTTGTTACCTTGTGTATTACTTGCTTTAGTAGTTTAGACCTTTCGCCCACTCATCCTTAAAGCCATCTAAGTCAAGTCTTTAGTCTAGCATCCCTTGTCCTTGTGGTTCGACCCCCGACTTACCATTACACTAGTTGTAGTAGTATTAGGGTGATTATAAGTATTGTTTGTTATTGGTGCTTTGTGCTTGATGTAGTTCTATTTTGTTTTTTTAGTTTATTGTTCAATAATCTTACTTGTCAGTGCTTATGCTTGGTTTCTAGTGTTGTTTGCGTGAACCAAAATACTAGGAGATTACTACTACAGCTTGTTCCATATAATCTTGAGATTCAAAGAGTTACGAGATGATCTCCACCTCCAGTTCAATATCAACCACTAATACTCGATCCTCCTACACCACCAATGGCCGAAAATCAACCTTTGTTTTGTCAATTCGAGACACTTGGGTCCCAAGAATTTCAAGGGGCGTGGTGCTACCCGATGCCCCTGCTCCATTTCAGATTCACCCACAATATACCCGTACGGTGAAGGAGACTCCATTTTTTGGGTTGAAGAATGAATGTCCTCTTCAACCCTTAGGGGGTGTTTGGTAGGAGGGTATGGGACTTGTGAAACTTTAAGATAGAACTTTTAAGTTGAGACTTTGAAAATAAAAAAGTCTCATCCCTTGTTTGTTATGGTAGGGACTTGGAAGAAACTTGGAAAAAAGAGATAAAATCAAGTCTCAACTCAAATACCACCCCTCCCCCAAGACATTTTTCTTGGGGACTTTCCCCCATTTTAATCTCATTCCCTATTCCCATTCCCCCTAAACAAACAAAGACTTAAACATATTTTTAAAATAAAGTCCCATTCCCTCCCTCAAGTCCCTTCTACCAAACACCCCCTTAGAGACATTCTCTAATATATGAATGTTTATTCGTCTATGCCCCAACAGCTCGGATTACGTTTGAATGCACCTCTTTCATGTGTGCTTAGCGGGTGACGCCAAGGATTGGTATAAGTACTTAGAGCCCAACTCCTTCACCATTTTGGGCTCAATTGAAGACGACGTTTATAGAGAGGTTCTATCCTACTGTTCGCACACAAGATTGGCGCAAGAAATTCGCGTCATTCACTGAAGAGGATGAAGACAACCTTAGTGTCGCTTGGAGTAGATTTAAGAAATGATCAGTGCGCGCGCCCATCATGAGTACAGGGAGAACCACATGAACACTTTCTTCTACGACGGGCTTAATGATTCCACAAGGCACTCCTAGATTATGTGGTTGGTGGAAACTCTCAAGGGTTCCATGCAACCAACCTAAGGCTAGGATTGAAGAGGTAGCCAAAATAACTCTTAGGGAGGAGCGAGGAGTGGTAGGCTACCTAGGGGTATGATCGACACGAGCAACTTAGATTCAATTGGGCCCTAAATTGAAGCAATCATGGTTAAGAATTTGTCTAAGCTAAAGTTGGCTCAAGGTAGTTCTAATGTGTCCGTCGAAAATGAAGCCAAAACTTTCTCATGTAGAATCTATGGGGGTACTAATCATGATACATCTTATTGTGATGGTTCGAATTCAGAGCATGTGGCATCGGTAGAATATGGGGGAGGAGCTTTAGAGGGGACCCTAGTCATGAGCTTTGAAGGTTATGGGTACAATCTCGATTGTGTAGCAGTTGTAGGTTATGGTAATCAGGGACAAGGGTACGGTCAATATAGTCTTTTCAACAACCCTTCCTCCAGACCTCCATTCAATCCCAATAATGGTCAAGGAAACTTCAACCAAGGCTACAACTCAAACAACCATGTTCCTTACAACAATCAAGCCGGTAGTAGCTTTCCTAGGTCTAGTGGGAATAGGCCATACCCCCAAGCGCCACGACCCAACCCCAACCTACCATATCCCACAACTCAACCACCTCCAAACCCCCACTCCTAATCATGACTACATTTCCACCCAAATGAGCTCTCTTGCCCAACAAAACCAAACCCTTTTCCAAATCAATCTATCTTTGATTCCGCAAATGCAAAAACTCCAAGCCCAATAAAACTATTTGAGTCCCAACTTGCTTAATTAGCCAACTCACCTCCACCAACACTATTCCCATCCAGCCCTCAATCCAACCTATCCACCCAACCTTCATCACCTAATACTCGACCACCCAACCCTAACTACCCACACATGCAAGGTGATCTTCCTTAGATCGGGGATTTCCTATTTCAATCCTGTTGAGGCTACGAAAGATAATATAGGGTAAGGTTCTTCAAAGGGTGATAATCTACTAGTGGAAGTTGAGCATGGGGCCGAATGATCTTAAGGAAAGAGAAGAATAGGAGGTTTTAAGGAAGAATGTGAAAAGAAGAGTGATGCAGAAGTTGAAGAGAAGAGAGATGAGGTTGGTGAAGAAAAAGAGAAGAAAGAGATGGATCAAGAAGAGAGATGGAAGGTGATCCAAGAGAGAAGGGCTTATGAGCGACTACATGCCCTACCGCTACCTTTTCCATATAAAGCGGCAGAGAAACAATTACAAGCCAAATTCCTTAAGTTTCTTAAGCATATAAAGTAGCTTGAAATGAAAATTTGATTCTTAGAGGCCATGGAGCAAATGCCTCAATATGCCAAGTATTTTAAGACTCTCTTGGGGGGCAAAAAGAGACTTGAAGGTGAAGTTGTCAATCTTCCAGAGCAAGTTAGTGCCATCATCTAAGGCACTTGGTCCAAGATATAAAAGTCTCGAGAACCCTTTGTGCTCCAGGTCACTTTTGGGAAACATAACCCCAAAGGAGCACATGCTGATTTCGGGGCCTCGATTAGTCGCATCTCGATGTCGATTGCAAAGTAACCAGCTTTTGAGCTCAAGCCATCAAGTAAATCAATTCAACTCGTCGACTGTAGCCTTAAAGTTCCATATGGGGAATTTTAGGATCCTTACACTCCCCTCATACATTAGACGATTACTATTCGAGTAGCCTAAGAGCAAGTTGTGTTTGGTTTTGCTAAGTATTTCAAAGAGCCTATGGTCGAGAAACTTTGTTCTCTTGAGATTGTGAATGATATGCATGAAGAGAAGGTTGGAGAGCGTGATGTTCTTGTTGCCCCGGTGCATGATAAGGAGCTTTTGGATGATGATAAGAAGAAGGAGTATGTTGTTGTTGAGGAGGAAAAAATGTTTATTCTTGTGCATGATAATGATGATGATGAAGCTGAGGGTATTCTCAAGCAAGCCCGTAAGAGGAAGCAAGTAAGAAAAATAAAATAAAATTTAAAAAAGAAGAAGATGGCTCCACCCTAGCTTGGAGGAGCCCCATATTTGAGTCCACTGTCGGGTGACCCCGGTTTTACATTGCTCGTCTACGCCACTGCTACAAGGCGGAGAGTTTTGAGTAACCATTCTAGAGGCGATGGAGATGCTAGGAGTGAGTCCACTTCTAGCTCAAGTATGATTTCTTTCCCTAGTTTTTCTGTCTAAGCTGGTGGTTAGCTGGGTCGAACATACCAACATTAAACATAAGTACTTGTGGAGATAGTCTAGTGTTTGTTCGGTTGTTTGCTTTGTTATCAATAGTTCCAATAATGCTTCTCTTTCTTTCTTATGATTTTCTAATTCACCTTTCCCAATTGCCGGGACGGCTCTTGAGCTGGCTTAAGAGAGGGTTTTTACGCTTTCAAAACCTTGAAAGATCTGCATTATTGTCACTATTACTTTGGTTTTTGTTGTAGTTTTTGCATGATTAGCTTGTTTAGTTTATGTTTTATCTAGTTTGTATAGTTCATGTTTAGTTTTTATGTTTTTATATGATTAATTACTTTCAATAAATGGTTGAGTTGTGAAACTAGCATGCAAGCTTCTGGTGTGTACATTTGTGATCTTATGCATATTCGTATTTTCCTAGCCTTGTGCCTGTTTTGGGACCAAGTGATTAACCGTTTTTTTGTATATCTTGGGGGATGTGGGCTTGCTTGGTTGGTGGCTTGGATGACTACCTTTTGAGACACATTTCGACTAGCTTGTGAGGATTGAGCATTTTTGGACTCCTTGCGAATTCTATTCATTGTGAGTGCTAGCTAGGTGATAACGGGTTTCTAACGCGTCGTTTAACGCTAGAGACCTTGGTCAATCAAACACATTTATAATCACCCAAAATAATGCTACAACGAGTGTTGCGGTAAGTCGGGGGTCAAACCACAGAGAACAAGGGATGTTAGACTAAAGAGTTGGTGTGGGAAAGGTATATGGTGTGTAGGTTGAGAGGATGGATGAACTAAACTAATGACAAGAACAAACAAAGAAAGAAAGCGGGCTTAGGTTAGGTCCACCCTAGGTAGGTCTATTGGAAATAGAGATAGGCTAGGTCGAGGGAGATCGAACGAAGGTCAATCGAGACACTCTAGACATCGAGGGGAAGTTGATGACCTATAGTCAATGCGAACGACCCATAATCGCCCTATGTCACACTAAGGAGTGGCAGGACAAGATTCGACTCGAATATCAATCAATCAAACCAACATCAACCTCAACCATCTTCCCTAAGATTAAACACAAGACCAAAACCCTAAGATCTATCTAACCCAAAACCCTAAAAATCTACTCTAACATAATGAAAGAAGAAACAAGAAGAAAGAAAAGCATTAAACCTATTCTAGAAAGCATTAAAGAAACAAAAGGCATGAAAGCATTAAATGGGAAAAAGAACAAGAAAGTAAGCATAAAGGAATTGAAAGACAAAGAAAGCATTAAACTCTACACTAGGAAAGCATTAAATGATAGCATTAACGAAAGCATTAAAGATAGAAAAGCATTAAATGAAGAAAACTTACATAAATGAAAGTGCTAGAAAGAAGAACAAAACATTAGAGAAAGCATAAACTAATCTAGGGCAAAAACTAAAGAGAAAAGCAATAAATGTTGATGAACAAGAGTGGGAGGGTTACTCCCTCTCAAGTCATGAGGGTTACATTCAGAAAAGTGGGTATTTATAACCCAAAGGGAAAGGGGGGAAAAACCCTAAAAAGATCCACGTGGAAAAAGCAAGCGAAGAAAAGAGCAGCGCTGGAATCAGTCGAGATTCGCCCGAATGCAGGCTGGGATTCGACCGAATTCGTACCATTCGACCGAATGGTGGTTGAATTCACCCTTTCCAGTGAGTTGCAAACTTTGACTTGGATTGCATTACTTAGCTTCGACCGAATCTAGCTTCCCATTCGACCGAATCTTCCTTCTTTGCCCGAATGGGCTTGCATTCGGCTAAAACAATGACTTTTAGCTTTGGACTTAGGCTGCAGTAGGCCAATTCGACCGAATGGGCCTTAGCTTCGACCGAATGTGACCCTTTTGGTCACTTTGTGTAACATTCGGGTTTTTTTTTAAATAATAAATAATTTAAATAATTTAAATAAACTCGTTAATGACACGTGGGTGTGGATATTTACTTGGGATAATAATAATAATAATAATAATAATAATAATAATAATAATAATAATAATAATAATAATAATAATAATAATAATAATAATAATAATAATAATAATAATAATAATAATAATAATAATAATAATAAAATAGAGCCGCCTCTCTCTCTTCCATCTCTCTAGGAATCGCCTCGGTAGGGCGATCTTCAGCCCCAGCCATGGCATACCGGCGGCGAGGCCGACCACCGAGACGGAAGAGATCACCGGCGTGCTGGGTCCCCTTCCTATGATCAGTTAGGCCATTTCTTTGGCCCAAGTTAGCGTTTTCGCATGATTTCGGTCACAAAAGGTAAACCCTAAATCCAAAAGTCCTTGTCTTTGGCCGGTTTCGAAGGAGTTACTACCACCTTTAATGGTGGCCATCTTCATCACCGGCAAGTGTTGAGGCTTTCTGTCCTAGTAAACCTCCGCCCCCCCTGCGGTTGGTCTTCTTCTTTTAAGTACCACCACAGCGGTTTTCGATTTGGAGTCAACTAAGTCGACATCTTTTGTGTCGAAGGTTCTTGCTTCCATTTCAATGGAGAAAACACCTTCCCAGGCGTTGTAGTAATGTTTTAGGTTTTGGGTATCACCATTGATTTAGGGCCTCCTGTTTTCAACTGTGAATCCCTAAACAGAGTTTTCGTAAATCATCCCCTTAATCAAAACCTAAATTGAATTAGGGGAAATTGTGTAGGGCACTTTCAACGCAAGCTGTGATACTAAAGGGTCATGTTTTCAGATCTTTTGGGTCTGCCAAGTTACCCAGCTCTGTAAATCGGTGAATGGGATCCATTATCACAGTGAGCCTTCATTGATATGCGACTTTGTGAGGTACTTCCTTTGTCTATGCTTGGGCTCGAAGCCTTTTCTCATGAATTGCACTGTGCAATTATGTCTTTGAGGGTTGCAACATGGTTTGCTTCTCCTGCTCTTTGCTTGACGTGAAGCTAGTTCGCCATTGGTTTTTAACAACGATGTGGTCTAGAACACATGTTTGTTGATCACGTTTTGATGGCTGTGCTAGAGGATGTCTACTATGCGCCTTGGGCTTCTAATGTGTAGCTTGAAGCTGTCATGGAAGACGCTGTAGTTTTAACTATAACTCATGAACAGCATCGCAGAGGATAATTGCCTTTCTTTGCTTGTTTGTTATGATTTGTGAAGAATAAGAGTGTGATGTGCAAAAGTCTCTGTTTTTGATGTACAAGACTATATGCATGATGGTGAACACCGATTTACTACACTTTCTTGTGGTAGTCCTTTGTGACCTAATGCTGGTTTGAATGCGTATGAAGGTGCTGTTTTGTAAGTGGTTGGTTTGTCCTGGTAGCTTTTGGAATTGAGCTAGTCAATGCTGCTCCTGATTCCACGTTGGCTATTGGTCATAAGATGGTGAGGATGCTGCTGGAATGATGTGGTCCAAAGCAACCACTAATCCTTTTTTGTTGGGAACTCTCTTAGAGAGTTGTTCATGGTTTAATCTACGGCTGGTCATGATATATGTTTGGATGGTTAAGATTTAGCTATGCACACTCGCTGGATAGTCGAGCATCGAGCTGCTGTCAGGAACTTTGAAGGGTCTCTGTCACTGGTTCAAGCGCGTGAATCTAATGTCGTTAAGCTTGTTGGTGGACTGTTTGGGGGCTTGATGAGTTAGCATGCCTACTAATTCAAGTTCACTTATTGTGTTGTTTTGTAATTGTTGAGCCACAGGCTATTTTGTTTTGCTTATGACAGGCCTGGCCTTGTTGCCTTTTTGTTAGTGGCCTTTGGTTGTCACTCTGTAATGTTGATATGTAATTATTATGTGTTCTCCTATTGGTGTTGTCACTCCGTACCTAGCGAATGACAAGAGGCCTGTCTCTTGGAGCTAAGGCGGAGAGGGTCATCCTAGTCTCTTGAACTGCTTTTGTAAGCTTCGACTATTTTTCCTGGCATTTTATAAAATTTACTTTGCCAAAAATAATAATAACAATAATAATAATAATAAAATAAATAAAAAAAAACAAAACCCATTCACTCAGTTCTCATGCACAAACCAAGAACCCCACCACCAAATACCTAAGTCCCATTTCCTCTTCGTGAAACCCAAAGAACCAAACAAACCATCTTCTTCTTCGCTCTCGCACAAAAACGCAGGCCGCCATTCTCACGCACCATTATTGCTGAAGTTCTTCAAGAAATGGTTCGATCTTTCTCTCAATCGACATTTCTTATCTGAAATCAAGTTGAAAACGCTCAATTTTTCCTTATACTCGAATTAGGAGAAGTAAGTACTCTTCTTCATTCTTGTTTTTTGTGAAGATTATAGTTTATTGATCTTCTTGCTCACGTTTCTTCGTATTTAAACCACATGGAGTACAATTGCAGCCTTCTCTTTCCCTTCACATATGAATTTCTACCAAAATAAGGGGAGATTTGAGTGAGTCTTGGTCTGGTTGATTAGGTGTCGAATCCAAGCCGAATATCGACCCTTTGAATCTGATATTTTGTCGTCTTGCTGCTGTAAACAGAAGGTAACCCTTCTTGGACTTTTTTTTCAATTTACCATTATAATTATACTCTAATTTGTGATACTCATTAGTATAATCTTTAAAATCATGTATTAAACCTAACTTTGATGAATCTTGAAATTATGAGTTAATTAGTTATATGAGTCGTATTAAGAAAATTAGGGAAATGTGTTATTAGTAAGTATGTGATGATGATAATTTAATATTGTTTGATTTTAATAGTAGATTATTTAATGTCTTGGTTTTAATAGTGATGAATATGTTAGATTATGAGAATTATGGAGATTATTGTGAATAGTTGGAATCCTTGGTATGAGTTAGGAGTCCTCTTGGTTTGGTATGATGATAAAATGATTAAGTAAGTTGTTATTCTTGGTTGGTTACATTGGAGTCTTTTAAAGATTCTTGGTTTTTTAGTTTAGATGAACAAAGAATTGTTTGGATTGGAAGATACTAAGGGAATTGTGGAGGCATACGATCTTTATAGGAAGATAAGCTAGTCTAAGACATGGTTATTATAACTGATGATGTGTTGGGGGCTAGAATTAGTAACTTGCTTAATTCTTTGAAATTCGATATACTAGAATAAAAGCTTGAACTAAGTCGTGGTCGTAGGAGGAGATGCATCGAGTCATATAACCTAGATCGTAGTATCGAATGTTGTATGCCAGTGTGTGATGTTATAGTTGTATTCACCAGGAGGCGACTACGTCGAGGAACCGTTCTAGTTGATTGCGGTGAATTGATTTTAGCTATTAGAAGCGTCAGAATTGGTGAGTAGTAGCAGTCCCTTAAAGGGGTTTGGCCAGACTACTGTTTTGAAAATGTTTTTATTATCAAATTGTTTTGAACTGTTGATTATTGATGATGATTTGGATATGATTGATTATGTTGATTATGATATGGTCAATTGATCGAGCTGCGAGCTGGTCATTGACGGAGTTGAGGAACATCGTCCCCTACTCCTTGTTTTTGAGGTGAATTGTCATTTAAATATTGACTAGCCTCACCCGAGAGCGACATAGTCATACACTAGTGGAAAAAAAGCTATTGGCTGCTACTTATTGGCTGCGGTTTTTAGGAACACGCAGCCAATATGAGTAAAAAAGATGTGGTAAAAAAAATTAACAAGGGCTGCGGTTTTTACCCTTAACCGCAGCCCAATGTGTTTCAAAAAGTATAATAAAGAAAGGGCTGCGGTTTTATGGTATGTCCGCAGCCCTTGCCCATTTTAAAAATTTAGGGAAAAAAAATTAATGAAGGGGCTGCGGTTTTATGTGATGTCCGCAGCCCTAAGAAGTTCATAGAAAATTAAATTAAAAGCCCAATATTCTAAAAATATGAAGCCCAAAAACCCTAGTCCATGTGTGAATATATAAAGCCAAATGTCAGCGGCGCCTTCTTCTAAAATACTTTATTGCAAAACCCTAATCTGAAATGCCTTCTTCAAATCCCTAATCTGAAAATTCCAGCGGCGCCTTATTTACTCATATTCCTTCTGAAACGCCTTCTTCAAAATTCCTTCTTCAAATCCCGGCCCTAATGTGAAAAATCAAGTCAATCCTACAATTCTTTACTCATTTTTGTCCATTTTCGAAGTATTTCGAGATCGAGATTGAAGATTGAAGATAATTTTCGAAGTACTTCAGATCTGGTAAAGGACGTTTGAAGATTTGAAGATTTGAAGAGTTATTGTTTGTTTGTTTTTTTTGAAGATTGAAGATCTTCTCTCTAAGATTTGAAGATTTGAAGATTGAAGATAATTTTTTTGATTGTTTGTTTTTTTTTTATTTTTCGTTTTTTTTATTGTATGTTGATGAAGATTTATTGTTCGTTTTTTTTATTATATGTTGATGAAGATTTGATGAAGCTTTTTTTTATTGTATGTTTTTTTTGTTCCTTTTGATGAACATTTGATGAAGCTTTTTTATATTGTATGATTTTTTTGATGAAGATTTGATGAAGATTTATTGTTCGTTTTTTTTGAAGATTTCGTTTTATTTTTTTGATTTCGTTGCATTTTGATTTCGTTGTATCTTGATGTTCAATTTCAGATTTTGATTTTTTTTTTATTTTCTAAAAGGACTAAAGGGTTGCGGTTTTTTGACCTGTCCGCAGCCCTTAAGCCTTTTTTGGGCTGCTCATAAAAACCGCAGCCTTTCTCTAATATTAAGGGCTGCTACAATAATGGCTTGGGTTGTAATACGCAGCCCATAAAGGCATAAAAACCGCAGCCCTTAAGGTTTTTTCCACTAGCGATAGAGCTATGGGGCACCTCTCAAACTAGACTCCTTGTGCGCACATAGATCTAGGAAAAGGATGTTGCTTTTAAACCTATGTTTTGAATTACTTTGTTTTGTGTTTTGGATTGTTACTTCTCATTCAGTTTATCTGACTCCCTATTGTTTCCTTATTTTAGATTGTATACAGATCGATAGCAGACGGGATCGAAGGGATAGCTGAGTTATGAGAGAGCACTAGAAGCTCTTGCCGATTTGGAGTGTTTGCTTATGAGTATTGAGTGATAATTGTAGAACTTTGTAATAGAATTTACTATATAGTTTTGAGTACTTTGATATTCTTTTATAGCTTGTCGATGTGGACTTATATAGCTGTTATGATTGAGGCTCATTGCCGATGAGGTTTTGTATATGTGAGACCCGAGTTTTATAGGACTATATGTTGATTTGACTTCATTTTGGGTTTATGAATACGTGATGACCCTGTTTACCAAGTCAATGTTAAGTCGTGTTGTTACACTTGTGAGAGCTTCGAAACACGTGTCATGTCTTCGACTTTGGAGTCTAAGTCTCAGACTCGATCCGAATTACCTCGAAATCTCCCAAAAACACCTGAAATGACCTCTAAACACCATGGAGACAAGAACAAGGTAAAATCGAGTGTATAACGTATATTGTGTCAGTTCTTCTACAACATAGTCGGCCTTTTCTAGGACTAGAGGTGTTCATGGACGGGCTTAGGCGGGTAGCAAACCAGATAGTACCTAAAAAATCTATCTGATGGCTCACATATACAAAAACCCGCCCGCATTTATGGACATATTTTTTGTCGCTACCCACCCATTTTTGAAGCGAGCTAGACCTGGGGTAAGCGGGTATTTATTATATAAAAATTAAAAATGTAATATAAATCATAAAGTTAAGTTTTAATGACAATTAAAATACAATGCATTGTCCAGAAAAACTCAAAATACATAAAAAGTCTCAAAATACTCAAATTACATGGATATAAATATTATGTTAGACAATCCAACAAAAACATTCCATCATCGATTTATCTTACTATGAAGTAAGAAGTTTAGAGATATACCTCTCCAATCATAATAAACTAGAAAAAATTGTTAACATGGGTACGGACTGTAATTACTAAAATTGGGTATATAGTAGACTAGTAGTACTTGACACTAGACTACTAGTTTCACAATAATAGAATTAATTATATAAGAATTAGTATATTAAACTTAGCAGGCGGGCAGGTATACCCGCGGGTATTCTTTGACGGGTATTACCCATCGGAACTTTAGATTTTTTGAAATACGCAATCCATGCCCGCCCGTTTTTCAAGCCGGGTGGGTCGAGCCTGGCGGGTAGCCCGCCCATGAACAGCTCTACCTAGTACCAGGGAGGATAACATGTTTGTTAGATTTGAACTACATAACCAAATAGCCTACCTTGGACGTAATTTGACTTTAGGTTAAACCAAGTTTTTAACTTTACCTACTCCATATGAGCCAAAATTTTCCTCTTTTTACCTAGAGGATAGCTTAGTGACGATAGGGTTGTTGTGTATTACACTAATTTGTGGGCTTTTTGGTTATCATAGTGGTTGTTGGTTTTGGTGACTTTATCCAGCTCATATTGTTTCTCCTTTCATCCTCTTGTGCTTATTATAGTGATTATTCATATAAATTCTTTGATTGATGAGACCTTCCTCGTATTCTTCATTGTGATTTACATATGTAAATTTATTTGAGTGAGGAGGTCAATATTTCATTCGGGAGTTGAGCTTGAAAACAC
Source organism: Amaranthus palmeri (assembly GCA_019776075.1). Taxonomy (NCBI): domain Eukaryota; kingdom Viridiplantae; phylum Streptophyta; class Magnoliopsida; order Caryophyllales; family Amaranthaceae; genus Amaranthus; species Amaranthus palmeri. Next base: position 91,436 of record JAAKBH010000472.1, read on the forward strand.
ATTTTGTGATGACTTTTAAAACTTTTAGATAGTGGTTGATGATAGAGATCATTTGTGCTTAATCGAGGGTTTTATGTTAATATCGTTGTTGTATATAGTGTTTATTAGTTTGTTATGAGATGTTTCTGGTTCTTTTATTTAAGGTCACTCGTTATCCTATACTTTAGCTCCACATCCCCAAATATATCCCTCCTTGACCCAAAGCCTACGTTACAACCCTTCACAAGCCTGTTCCACTTGGTCTGATTAATTACTTTCTTTGTGTTGAAGTATAGATATGACACAATCCTCAAAATTTGCCACTACTAGGTGTTTGATTCCTGACTCATCTTTAGTCGGATGATTATGACTGAAACACGAAATAATCAAACACATAAGTGTTATCGCTTTTTTCTCACACCTTTTGAGAAATAACCCGGGGAGCGTAGACTTGTGACCTCTCTATCTAGTGGGTGGCATAGTGATGTGCTCGTTTTAGAGCACATTTATCTCCTCATTTTAGTGTTGAGTCTCGCGTTTTAGATTGGCTTTTGCATACTTTACACATGATTTTACCTTGCTCTTGTCTCCATGGTGTTTAAAGGTGTTTTCAGGTGTTTTGAGGAGATTTTAAGGTGTTTTCGCTGCGCACGAGACTTAGGCACTTGAATCGAAGATGAGACACGCATATTGATGCATTTTCGGGTGCTCCAAGTCATTCTCGAAGACCTCACGAAGCCTGGAAGTCGGTTGATGCTTGTTCAAACTTGAAAAAGAGCAAAATGAGCCGATTTACACAGCATTCGACCGCACCTAGCCCAACATTCGGGCAAATATGCCTTCATTCAAGCGAATGAGACACAGCTTCAGGCGAATGCATCAAGAAACTCAAAGGAATGTGCTCAATGCTCCTGGAAACCCCAAATGCACCTCCATTCGGGCGAATGGGGTGTCATTAGGGCGAATGGCTAGTTCCATTAGGGCGAATGCGACTGGAAAACGCACGTTTCTTTTCTTCGCAAGTTTAATTCCGTAGGGATTTTTAGGGCTTTTAAGGGCACTCTTGTGTAGCCTATATAAACCCATTTGAATGTAATATTTATGTTCATTATTGAGAGAAACCCTCTCATCTTGTTCATCATTTACTTGCTTTTCTCTTTACTTTTCTTGCCCTAGAATAGATTTATTGATTTTCCATTTACATTCCAAGCATTGTATATTTCATTTCCCTTCAACTTATTGTAAGTTTACTTTATTTATTTCTTTATTTCTTTGCTTATCTTTAGTTTTATGTCATTTAATGCTTTCTTACTTCTTGCTTTGATTATTGCTTTGTTTCTTCTTCTTTTGCCTTTCAATCTTGTTCTTGCTCTTCTTATTGCTTTGTAGTTTAGTTGATATTAAGATTTATTGCTTTATTCTGGTTTCTTGTTGGTTTTGTTCTTGCCTTAATGGTTATTTCCATGTCTCCTTTCATTCTCTTTGTTGTAGTTAGTTTCAATATGCTAGAGTAGTTTTTTTTTTAGGGTTTTAGGTTAGAGAAACCCTAGGTTTGGTCTTGTGTTCAATGTTTAGGATTAGGGTTGAGGTTGATGATGGTTATCGATAGAAATTCGATTAGAATCTTGTCCTACCACTCCTAGTGAGACATAGAGCGATTATGGGTTGTTCGCATGGCTATAGGTCACCAACTTCCCCTCAATATCTAGAATGTCTTGATTGATTGTCGTTCGATCTCCCTTGACCTAACTTATCTTTATATCCAATAGACCTTACTAGGGAAGACCTACCTACCATATAGCTTTCCCACACCTAACCTGATCCCCGCCTTTCTTTCGTTGCTTATTTACGTCATTAGTATAGTTCACCCATCAACCTACCTACCATATAGCTTTCCCACACCTAACCTTTAGTCTAACTCCCTTGTCCTTGTGGTTCGACCCTCGACTTACCATTACACTCATTGTAGTAGTATTTAGGGTGATTACAAATATTGTTTCCATAGCTTAGTTCTTAGTGTTTAAGACGCGCTAGAAATCGCCTATCACATAGCATGTGTTGTAGCTTACCATAGTGATCCCGAGTTCTTGGAGATGGTCGTTCTTCTTGGTATTTCGTTCTTTTGAGTCCATTGTACTTACACACCCATGGCTAGGGAAAAATATTGCTTTTGCACAGCTTGCGCTGCTTTGATTTCAACTTGCCTTATATTGCTTGCTTTGGATTTGTGGGTTTCCTTCTAAAGACCCTCACGAGAACTTATCATCCTCTATAGGAGACCTAGGGGTTTAAAGGGCTTGTCGTATGTGCTAAGTTTTATTGCTTTTCATAGTTTAGATTTGTTTTTTCTTTGCCCCATGCTTTCTTGTCACTCTACTAGTTTCTTTGCTAGAGACTAGCAAAGGTGTGGCTTGGGGGAGTTGATGTGCTCCATTTGAAGACCATTTATATCCCCATTATAGTGTTGAGTCTTGTCATTTATCATTGGTTTTATGCGTTTTCCACTCGATTTTACCTTGCTCTTGTCTCCATGGTGTTTAGACATTATTTCAAATGTATATTGACCAGGGATGGGGGCAACATTAAATTGGATCCTTGACATATTTTTGTTGTTGAAAAACACTTGAGGGATGTTGTGAGAGACTATGCTATTCGGTCAGGGTTTGAATATGTAGTTGATAAGGCAAGCAATAGATACTACACTGTGAAGTGTATGGACATTAATTGTAACTAAAGACTTTATGCTAGTAGACTTCTAGATGACATAACATGGGCAATCAAAAAAATCGACTACCCCGAACACACTTGTAGAGGAATGGATGCTCATAATAGTTTGGGGACAGTGAAATGGGCTGCTAGTAAATTGATGGAGGACAATAGCGCAAACAATGACATATTTGAAAAGGCTTTGAATGAGCTGCTGGAGGCAAGGTATGGGGTTACTTTAAAGACAAGTACTGTCTTCAAGATGAGAACACTAGCACTGAAAGAAATAAATGGAGGTCATGATAAGCGTTATGCATTTTTGCCTGGTACACTGGCCTTGAGGGCTATACTACATTCAGATCAAGATCCACTCAAGTTTTATAGTGAGTGTACGTTGTAAGAGGTACAAAGAGGCTTACTCACACACCATTAGGACCATACCAAACACAGCGTACCGGCCAGAAATGCAAGGTCCTGTGATCAAGCCCCCACCATTGAAGAGCACTATTAGAAGACCTGCTAGGAATAAAAGAAGGGTAGATGATGAGGAAAGAAATGGGAAGTGGTCTTCAACTGTCAAATACAGTAGGTGTAAAGAGTATGGGCATAATGTGAAATCATGTAAGGGAGGATTAACAGAGAATTAGATAACAACTATGAACTACCACTCCATCTTAACAACTAAATGAGCCTAAAGGAAGGAGTAGACCAATCACAAGGGCATTGAAAGACAATGGTTTATTTGTCCACTTCACCATTCATAACTTAATTCTTAATGATAATGACAAGAATTGAAAGACCAACATTTTTCATAATCTTCATCATCTTCTGTCGTAGTTGCTAATTTGCTTCCTTTGGACCATCAACTCTATTTCGATTTGGGTAGATATTTCTCCTTCAGATGCTTCACTCATCAACCATTGTCTTCCATGTTTGGTTAAATCTTCTTCATTCACCCAGCTAAAAAAGGAACAAGCTTTACCTTTGTAATACAATCTCAATGGGTTAGCACCGAAATCCGAAACCCTAATTTCTAAAATTCGTCCTTGTTGACCATTACTATACCTGTATCTAACAGTATGAATACTACACTTGTATCTAACAGCATGAATCTCTTTGACGTTCGTGTCTGTCGTCAATATTGGAGGTCTTGAATATAATTTTGATTGTATAGATGATGAGCACATTGTTTATGAAGTTGGAAGAAGAAATTTAATGCTACTCATGAAAAAACGATGAAATGAAGAGGAATTTTGAAACTAATGACTATTAAACGTTTTTTGGGGATTATAGTTACTGTAGTTAGTTTTGCAACAGTTAGGTGCTATTTTGTAGAAAAAAATTAAGATTGGCTACCACTTGCCTGTCCCTACCATGTAGAATTTCCATTTATTTTAATACACATTTTTTTGATAGTGAATATTTAATAGAATTAACTTTCATCAAAATGAATTTCTATGGAAAGTTCAAATGCATATTTTGTTTAGTTAATAACTAATTATAATTATTTATCATTTACTCCCTCAATTCCTTTTTATTTGTCATCTTTAAGTTTTTCCACATTATTTGAGAGACATTTAAATTTAATTTTGAAGTATATATTGAACACAAAATATATTCATGCGGGATCTTGTTAGATTCATTTTGATGCAAAGAATTTTAGCACACTTTTTACCAATTTTATGATGCGTACTTAGAGATATAGAGGCCTAAAATTTGCATTGAAATACGTACAGGAAGTAAAGTGGACAAATAAAAAGCGATCTAAGGGAGTAGTATTTATGCTATAATAAAACTACTTATTTGTGTATTACACATGTACTTAAATAAAAATTAGTAATTGAAAACTAAGGTTTTTTGCATGAGTTAAATATATAAACTCATATTGTTCAAAGCTTCTAACATAAGCATTCAAAAAGAAAATATTATACATATAAAAGATGGTTAGTGAGAGAGAGAGAAGCTCTGGGTATGTACGATATTCTCGAAGGCGAAAAGGTATTGTCAGACATGGAAACCGTCCTCAACAACGTCCTGCAGCAGCTGTTCTGGAAAGAAGATACGTTAGCCATGGACTGTACGCACTCCGGCAGCCTGTTGCCCAGCCTAAAACCACCACCTACAAGCCCGATACAACAAACCATGTCTTCCCCACCAGCCATAACCACGACAACCTTCAAAAAAGAAATACAAACCATTGCAATCACCTCGGCCAAAACCTGAACAGAAACTCAGTGCCGTCGAATAGGACACCCCCTGGCTTGTGGCTCGGTCATCGAGGGTATCCCCGTCTCCCTCGGAGCCGTGGGCCTCGAGAACCGGCCCGGTCTATAGGTTTGTCTGGAACAAGCAATATCACCACTGTTTTTGTGGACCATTTTCCTAGTGGTATATCGCCGGAGTGACTTCGGGACTTATTTACTAAACATGGAAGGGTAGAAGATGTCTTCTTATCCAAGAAAGTGCGAAAAACGTGCAAGGATGCCTTTGGATTCGTGAGGTTCAAGAAGAATGAGGATGCTAGTGTGGCAATTGCAAAACTCCATTGCCATGTGATCAAGAACTCAAAAATTGCAGTATTCTTAGCAAGATACGACAGAAGGGGGAAGGAAATCAAACAAACAGGGACCGGAATACCGAGATATGAGAAAGAAGGAATAAAATACCCATCCTTCAGGGATTCCCGTAAGTATGTGGAGGTGGTGGCGAGGACAAAAAAGACACAAAAGACTCCACCGTCGAGGTTGCACCGTACCAACCAGGAGGTACTTAAAGTTGCTGAAAATGCCAATATGGAGGAAAAGCTAAAAAAGGCGGTGGTTATTGAAGTAGTGGAGGCGATGGATTTGCACCAGGCGACTGTGAGGATCACGAATACAGAGATAGCATATGAATGTATATCGTCCATCTCGCCGAATACGTTGATCCTGTTCTTTGAAGATGAAAGTGATGTGGTTAAGGCGTTAGAAAGAAATTCTCCTCTGTGGAAAGTAGGTGATAAGGTGGAAAGGTGGTCGGAGGATACGTGGGTAAAGGAGCGAATGGTATGGGTGGAATGTGTAGGTATCCACCCCAAATGGTGGAGCCATGAAAATATGGAGAAACTGGGCGAAAAATGGGGGCGGGTTGTAAAAGTCGATCATGTAATCAAGGGGACGAATAGCATCACATCCGTGAGATTGCTGATTAGAACTAATATCCATAGCACCATCGACGACTGCATTAGAGTTGAATGGGAGTCGGGGTCGTGTATGGTGTATCTTAGAGAGACATGCAACTGTTTGTGCAAGGAGAGGGGTGTGCTCCAACCGGATGGAGATGTGGATGCGGAAGACCGTGAGGCAAACGACGATGACTTGACTAGGATACAAACAAGGAATCATGAAGCGGATACGCAGGCGATTGATAGTGGGTCTTCTGATACAAATATGCAGATGAATGCGAGTGGGGTAACGCCTAGCATGGGCTATGTTGACCCTTCGACGGACGAGTGGCTGGTTGGTCCTATGTCGTGCCCGGCTGAACCGTGTGTGGATAACTGGTTTGACCCTATCGCGTCGGTAGAGTGCCCACTATTCCTTGCAAATGCCGAGAATACAATGAGGATGGATGGCTATGAGAATGGCACGAATGGGTTGGTGGAGAAATCAGCCCTACCTAAAAGGACCCATGGGAAACCGAAGAAGATTGCTAGTTCCCTCCCTGACACACTATCAGTCCCTTCTACTCCGTCAAATTGCTCATTGGAGGTAGTTGAAACCTGGAAGACGGCAAAGCGAATTGGTATATCAGCCCATGATGAGAGTGCAATGGCTGAGGAGCTGAGACGATCGAAAAGGATACAAGTTCTGGAGGGAAGCAACCCAAGCTCAGGCCGATGAGTAAGCCCCTCTAACCTGGTGTCATAGATTTTATTCATTATGAATGCTTTATTTTGGAATGTAAGGGGACTGGGGAAAGGGGAGAAATGCATTGGTATTAGAAACCTGATCAATCGGAATAAAGTATGAATCACTGAGAGACCTTATAGGCTCTATTGGTAAACCAATTTTGATATTGGGTGATTTCAATGAAGTTCTAAATCCGGATGAAAGGTTGGGACATCTTAGGCATGACTCGAGCATGAGGGAATTTGGGAAATGGGTCCAGAAACTCCATCTGATTGATGTCCCTCTACAGGGTATACGATTCACGTGGTGTAGAATGGGGTCCCAAAGTAGACTGGATAGATGTTTATGCAGTAGTGAATGGTTTGTTAGCTACCCTGACCTACGACTTGATGGATTGAAAAGGAGTTTCTCTTACCATAGCCCGCTTCTGCTAGCCCTAGAGCTTAAAATCAATTGGGGGCCAAAGCCGTTTAGATCCTACGATTGTTGGTTTCTAAACCCAGAATTCAAAAAGTTTCTTTGTAGTGAATGAGAGAATTTGCCAAATCTGTGCATCTCAAACAAGCTGAAAGCCCTAAAGGGGCCTTTGAGAATGTGGAGCAAGGAGAAGTTTGCGTGTATGGATCATAACATTCATAGGCTGGAGAATATCGTCCATGATTTGCAGATAATTGGGGAATCTAGACAGTTAGATGACATTGAGGAGGCGAGGTTGCGTGCAGCACAGAGTCACCTCCACAATTGGATGATTAGAAGAGAAAGGTTTTGGAGGCAGAAAGCACGCACATATGGGATTAGTATGCAGGACCACAACTCCAAGTTCTTTCATGCCTCCAACATGATAAGAAGGAAAAGGAATGAGATTACACAGCTGGAGATTGATGGCAGGGTAATTTCTGGAGTGGGAAATCTAAAGTGTGAGATTAATAGGTATATCCCAGACCGCTTCTCGCAACAAAAGGTTCCGGAGTTGGATTTTGACTTAGGGGACCATCCTAGATTGTCGATAGACCAAGTGGCTCTCCTTGAAGCCACGCAATCGAAGGAGGAAGTGAAATTGGCAGTTTGGGCCTGTGGTACGGATAAATCATCGGGCTTTGAGGGGTTCAATTTCAAGTTCATTAGAGAGATGTGGGATTTGATCCAAGAGGATATCTACAAGTTTGTTATGGATTTTTTGGAGTCTGGGACAAATGCTAGGGCCATCAACATAACATGGGTGATGCTTATTCCAAAGGTGACTAGTCCGGGTTCAATTGATGACCTTCGCCCTATTAGCATGGTGGGTGCACTGTATAAGATTATATCCAAGCTACTCTCACTGAGGCTCAAAGAGGTCATAGCCCCTCTCATTGACGAATCTCAGAGTGCTTTTGTCTTGGAGAGACAAATCCTAGATGGTGTGTTGATCGCTAATGAGGCCATTAGGTGGTTGAAGAAGAGGAAAATCCCAAGGGCGCTCCTCAAACTTGATTTCCAAAAAGCATACGACTCTGTACGGTGGTCCTTCCTTGAACAAGTGATGATAAAGATGGGCTTTGGGAGAAAATGGGTCCGATGGATTATGAATTGTGCCAGCACGGCTTCGCTATCGGTTCTATTTAATGGCACCCCTTTGAAACCAGTAAAGATGGAGAAAGGATTGCGTCAAGGCGACCCCCTCTCGCCTTACTTGTTTATTCTGGTCAGCGAAGCCCTTGTTAGTCTCCTAAAAAAGGCTGAGCAATTGCAGTTGATTAAAGGTGTCACTATAGGCAGAGATAGAGTTCGATTGAAACATCTCCAGTTTGCTGATGACACACTGATCTTTGTTCCTAGAAACAACAGTGTTGTCACCAACTACTTTCGGATCCTGGATGTGTTTGCGATCATGTCAGGATTGAGGCTGAATTATAGCAAGTCATATACATTCTCGTGGTGCAATAATGATGTTGAGTGGGCTAGATCAATTGCCAGAAGTGTGGGGTGTCGACATATGGTATGCTCGGTGACCTATCTTGGTCTGCCACTTGGGGAAAATATGAATAAGTGTGGTGCATGGAAACCGATGATAACAAAGATTGAGGGCAAGCTGGCTGCATGGAAGACAAAGATACTATCTAGGGCTGGCAGACTCACGTTAATTAAGAGTGTCCTTAATAGCCTTCCGATTTACTACATGAGTATGTTCAAAATGCCCAAAGGTGTGGCCCAGAAGATAGTTAAGCTACAGAGAAGATTCTTTTGGGGTGTGACTGCCAATGATCACTTATCACCTCCCACGGTCAAATGGTCCTCGATTGAACTTCCTAGAAACTTGGGTGGACTAGGTGTGGGGAATATCATGCATAAGAACCTAGTTCTACTATTCAAATGGTGGTGGAGATTTTCTGGGGCTGATAATTTGCTATGGAAACGGATTCTAATCTCCATATATAATATCAAGGGATTGAAGGCCTCGTCTGACTCTTTGGCCAACATAAAGGAAGGAACATGGGCTCAATTATTATCGAATGATGCAGATACAAAGAGAATTAGAGACATCATTGAAGACGGGCGATGGGAGAACAACCCGATTCTGGCATGATAAATGGTCTCCATCTGGACCATTGAGGTACTCCTTCTCTAGACTTTTTCTAGTCTCAACCCAAGGTGACGCTATGATTGATCAGGTGGGAATATGGGTTGATAATCAGTGGGTATGGCAGTTACAGTGGAGGAGAAGACTGTACGATTGGGAGATTGGAGATCTTGAGAGATTACATCTTATTTTAGACCAGTTTAGCCCAAGGCAGGACAAGAGCGATGGGATTACATGGCATTGTTTGGATTGTCAACAGTATCCAACCAAATTAATCATGGGGAAACTGTGTGAATCCATCACCCCTATCCTTCCTCGAGAGATATCCTCTTATATATGGAGCATTAAGGTGCTGCCTAGGGCCCACCTCACTATATGGTTGGCGACTCTTGAGAAGCTGAAAACTGGGGATTGGCTTGTGAGTAAGGGGGTGATCGATCCTGAACACGCTCTTTGCCCTTTTTGTAATGTAGAGCTGGAGACCAACTCTCATGTACTCTTCACTTGTACATTCTCTTGGCGACTGTGGATGAAGGTCCTTAACTGGTGGGGGATATCTGGGGCATTGCCCAATAGGTGTATTCCATTTGTACTGGTTTGGAATCACCTAGCACCTCGAAGGAGCAGAGGCTAAGTATGGAGTCTTGTCCTGGGATGTATCTTATGGTATCTCTGGTTTGAACGTAATAAGATCAAATTTGATAATGGAGTACCAGATGTGGAGTACTTGTTCTATACATTGAAGATAAGGATGTGTACGTGGGCGAAAGAACTGCTTGGACTGGACTTGGGCAACATGGGTCTGCTGTATGTATAGTGATTTTATAGGATACATTTTGTGTAGTTGGGTGGCTTTTGTCTAGAGTCGGAAGGATTAGATATGTGTATGTAATTAGCGATGGTGTGTCTGGTCATAGTGTCTCTTGGTGTGTATGTGTTTCAGGATTGTAGGCGCTTAGACGCATAGCCTACCCCTATGCTTTGTTCTGGGTGGCCTGGTTCTTGGCCCCTAATTCCAATGGCTTTTTCCCCTCGCGGGGTTTTTTATGCCGGCGGCTTTAGGGTCTCCCAAGTCCCAGTGTGGATTCTTCTTTTCTTTAATAATAGAATTCCAACTTTTCAAAAAAAAAAAAAAAGACAGTACTATATTCCTTTAATAATATGTTGGTTTGTTAATAGAACATGTTCGTAAAAATGATTTTGGGGTAATTTATATTTTTTATGTCCTTTACAATGTGATATTTTAAAGATTAGTACAATTTTCAACTATTCAATTAAATTTTTATAAATCAAAAAGTTTATCTTTCTGTGTATTATATGAGCACATATACTAATTTTAATAAAAAGAAAAAATGACATATAATAATCCAACCTTTCACTGATATTCCTACAATAACCCTTAACTTTTGATTAATCATGAATAATCCCAACAATTAAGTCATTTGCCCAAGAATATTGTTCTCTAATTGGTAACCTCCTATTCTAAGTTAATAAAAAAAAGAAAAAGAAAAATAAAATTAAATTAAAAAAAGAACCCCAAACACCCTCCACCAACCCCTCCTCATCTCCTCCACCACTCCCTCCCACCTCTTCCCTCTTCTTTACCATTGTCATCATTTCCTCTCCCTAAACTACGGCGACGGTAACTTCCACTTTCCCTTTTTCGTACGGGCTTCAGTTACACTTGCCACCAAATCCATAAACTCCAAACTACCCACCACAACCACCATCTTCACGGACTGCCACCATCCTCTTCCCTCCCCCTTGGACATTTAAATTGTCTCTTATTCCATTTGACCTACCCGCCACAACCACCATCTTCACATACTACTACTACCATCCAATTAATTGTGGCATTTAAATTGGGGAATATTTTTTTGTTGCATTATGTAGTTATACATCCCTTATTCCATTTAAGGTTTGAGCATAATTCAAGTTGATGATGGTGATGATAGGAGAACCAACCAAATCCATCCAACCAATACAGTAAATAAAAACAAAGACATCCTCACCGGAAAAAACCTGCATGTTTCAGCACTTATTATTGAGTTTATCACCTAATTTCTCCGCTCGCCGCTTGGAACTCGACCTGTATAGTAGATGAGATCATGGGGGACATTGCATCCCAACAACCTGAGAGCTATCTTAAATTGGCCTACCCTTACCTCTTGTTTTCCAGTATTTTTCATTTGTTGTTTGCTTAGTTCTTGACCCATTTCCATAAATACTATCTAGGGTATTGAAAGAAAGGGAAATTATCAATGTTACCCCTGTGTGATAGGACTTTGTCAATGGTATCCCTGTGTTTTTTTAATTCCAATGGTACACCCACCTTTTTGAGCTAATTACAAACGTGACATTGTTCACCTTTTTTTCGTTAAGTTGACGTTAAATGTCATTTAAAAGTGCTATAACACAGGGGTACCATTGATAAAGTGTTATATCACAGGGGTACCATTGATAAAGCGTTATATCACAGGGGTACCATTGGTAATTTTCATTTCTTTTAAAATGACATTTAACGTCAACTTAACGGAAAAAAAGGTGAACAGTGTCACGCCTGTAATTAGCTCAAAAAGGTAGGGGTACAATTGAAATTAAAAAGCATAGGAGTATCATTAATAAAGTACTATAACACAGGGGTACCAATATTGGTAATTTCCCCAAAACTATAATGATTTGAATTAGGGGTTTACGATTTACAATTGGAATTGCAGGAATTTTCAAACATTCATTTCATTAATGGCGACAAGTGTTGGTAGTGATAGTGGGAAAGTGAGGAGTGGTGGCAATGGCAAATCCAAAACTCAAAATCATGGGTAACATTAACGTGTTGATGAAGTAAATTAACAAAAAAATTCGACAAGTAAAGTGAACAACCCAAAAATTTTTCATTATTCCAAATTGACTTGTAAGTAAAATATCGCAATAATAATATAATGTCACTGCCACTATATAATAAAAAGGGTGATAACTGTCATCTACACCGTATCGTACAAAGTTATTAGTTACAAAACAAGTTACAACGAGATCAAATATTGACTTAGTGAAATACTTACTCTGTTATGAAATACTCTCTATATTACGGTTATTGATAATATTCATCATTCACGTATACAAGTGAAATTTTGTTTGAAACATCTAATCAAACTTTAATAAAAATAACTTATTATAAATTTTAGATTTGTCTTTCAATTTATAAATGATTAAAATAACATATTGAATTGCGTAAAAAAATCAAATATACGAAATATAGAGAAACGAAGCAAGTACAAGTTAACCAAAAAAATTATTTTTTTTTGAAAAACATGGGTAGCCTATGCAACCCATCGCCACAAGGTAGATCCGCCCGTGAGTGATGGTGTTAGTTTTTTACATAATTGTTTATTAATATTAATTTTTTTTTCTTTTTGTTTCACAAAATAACCTATAAAACAAGTTGAAGGTTACCAGGGAGCACTTTTGACAAAAATTAAAATTGAGATTATTTATCATTAACTAAAAGTTGAGATTAAAATAGTAAAATCACTAAAAGAATGAATTATTTTGGGTAAATATATAAAGGTGAGATACAAAATGCTGAATTTTCAAATATGTGATGGCCACCTCTTTAGACGTACAACACGATGAGCCAAATTTGAAAACACAGGTAGTTGACAACAACGCAAATAACGCCACTTAACTATCCTTTTCTTCACCAACGTACATTAACTCAACCACATTATTTAATTATTTTCTCCTCTGAAACTTATCCTCTACATAACACTTCACACAACTAATCATGCACCTTCCAAATAATCATCACTAAATCATGCCACCTCACATCACATCCCATGTTGTACTATCTGTTTCGTGTTCTTGTCCGCACTCGATTAATCAATAACAAAAATACAAAAAGGTAAATTCAAAATACAAATTCCTGATAACATTCATTAAAATAGAAACCTACAAATTTTCTACACGAAAACCCCACAACTTCTAATCGAAAAATTGGTCCGTTGGTAATAGTGAAAAATTAGTAGAGAGATAATAATTGAAAACCCTAGAAAAAGCCCCAATTTGATATTCAAGTTCAAGCTTTTCGATTTTGAAGAAAATCCGGAAACCCTAACCCTTAAAGAAAACCCAATCAATATTCTACCTCAGAGCTAGTATATTTTCTTTTGAAATTCAAGGAAATCTCAGAAACCCTAATTTTTTTTTTTAAAAAAAAAGTACCAATCGATATTCAGCTTCTTGGTTCCTTTTTTTCTAATTCTTTTTTGTCGATTGTAGTAGAACCCAGAAACCCTGATCCTAAAGAAAGAGGGAAAATGGCTACAGTTGAAGAAAACCGCAGAAATCGTAGTCCTAGTGAAACGCCCAAAAAGAGAAGATCAAGTATATCAGATATATGGTTTAAAGATCAACAATTGAAGCAGGCAATTTTCAAAATGCAACAGCTTCAGCAAGTTCAAAATGAGTCTAAAGCCCTAATATTAGGTGGTGATCCTTTCTCTCTCTTGTCTGATGAATCGCTGTATTATATTCTTTCGAAAGTACCTATTTCGCAGCATTTTTCGAATTCATTGGTTTGTAAGAGGTGGTATTCAATTCAAGGAAGATTAATTCATTCGGTTTCAGTTTTAGATTGGGAATTTCTTATGTCAGGAAGATTAATTAATCGTTTTCCCAATTTGACTGAGATTAATCTTGTTCCAGCGTGTTTTAAGAGCTCTGGAAGTTCTGGGATTTTGTTGTCTCATAAATTGGTGTCAATAACTCTTGATTCTGAGTTTGTTAGTGATAGTGTGATTGGTCAAGAAGGGATTTTGGGATCTAATTTGATTGATGAAGGGTTAAAACTGATTTCTAATGGTTGTCCTAATTTGAGTAAATTAGTTTTAGTTAATGCTAGTCAAGAAGGGCTGGGATTTTTAGCTGAAAAATGTTTGATTCTTCAAGAGTTGGAGATACATTCTTGTGAAGATATCTCATTGAAGGCGATTTCTGGGTTTAAAAATTTACAGATACTCAAATTGGTGGGTTGTGTAGATGGATTGTATGATTCTGTCATAACAGATATTGGGTTGACCCTTGTAGCTCAGGGTTGCAAGAGGTTAGTGAAGCTTGAGCTTAATGGGTGTGAGGGTAGTTATGATGGGATTAAGGCAATTGGACAATGCTGTCAAATGTTAGAAGAATTGACCCTATCGGGTCTCAAGATGGAAGGTGGATGGCTGTCAGCTCTTTCATATTGTAGCAATTTGAAGACCTTGAAGCTCCAGTCTTTCGAGAATATAGACACGTGCCCAGGTCCTGATGAACATTTAGGTTCTTGCCCAACACTAGAGGAGCTATACGTGGAGCGGTGTCAAGTTCGGGACAAAGAGAGTACTAAGGCTTTGTTTTTGGTGTGTGAATCTGTCAGAGAGATATCATTTCTGGATTGTTGGGGATTGGAGGATGATTTATTCCGCTATGCAGCTATTTGTCGGTATGAGATAGGTTTTTGTTCGCTTTGTTTCTGTGTTATGCCGAACATTTTGTTGTGCCTGATTATAGCTAGAGGTGTAATGGGTTGATTTCAGGTCAGATTTTTCGGGTCAGTTTGAAATGGGCTTTGTGTCTGTATTGTTTTTTTGCATAAGTGTAAACATTTTTTATGTCGGGTCAAATCGAGTTCTGGTACCATCAGGTTTGTTTTGAACCCGTTATTCTAGCAAAACAAGATGAATTTTTTATCTTATCATATATTTAGCCATTACGTGGGAAATTGGTCAAGTAATATGTTTGATTGGGGGTTATGAACTAACAATATCAGTAAAATGTATATTTAAGGGGTAAAATTGATGGACACCTAAGGTTTTGATGTACTCGTTTAACATATACTTCAAGCGAGTGTTATGAATTAGTTTGTAGAACTTGGGCTATGAATGACTGAATGTACTAGTTGTTGAAGATATACTTTTTTGAGTCTGTAAGAATCCAGTTAAAGCAGTAATTGTCACCTTTTGAACTCAATCGTCAATGAAATTGAACATGGCAAAGGTTTTATCCTGGTGGTTGTCTAGCAGTATATAGTGTCAGACACAGCATGATTTATGTCTTTGCTTTGAGTTAAATGATCTTATGTGTCTGAGATAACCACGATTGCAGCAACACATTTGCAGTTGCATATAAGATGCTTATGTTCTCGTGGTGTCTGTGTTTGTTCTTAATAATTATGAGTTTTTAAGAAACCGGCTGATATAATTAGTTTGAAATTTGAGTCTACTTGTCTATTCGTAATCAATGTAAAAACATGATTTAACTGATGCTATTTCGCTTAGTTTTCGAAAATGACTTTCATTGAGTACATCCTTGTTCTTCGATAGGGAGTACATCCTTTTTTTTGCTAGTATGGGTGAGTATATTGTGTATATGTTGTGGTAGTTTGTCAATGTATAAGAAGTCTAATGTTGCTTGAAGCTCAAGATGCTGGGATAATTAAAGCGTGAATTTTATTATTCTTTTTTGTAATGGATTTTAATTCTTATACATATCTACTACTTTTGTGTACTATATGAAAGTTTATTTTATGAGAATACAAACCTTGGGTGAGGGAGGAATGACTGGAGTTGATTTTTTTATGTTCAACAAGGAAGGGTTTCGGCTCTAGTGAGGCTAAATTAAAACGTGAATTTGAATCAATTGAACAAATTATGGTTGGGAAACTCCTAAATAGGTTTGGATTTAGGAATATAATAGGAAAATACTGTTCTGGGTACTCAACTTGAGTTAAATGCAATTTATCATCAGAAAGGAATCTATAGCATATAAGGTGGAACAGTTGATTCACTTTCCCATAAGTGACAAACTGTTTTCACTTTTGAATATCAATTTGTTAAAGCTGCTAGATTTTTTGAAACCATGAAAGCATGCTTGTGCCCAGTATGCTTCTTAGTATGGAATTATATTGAAATGGCTCATTACATTTGCACTTCTTATATATGTAAGTTCCGATGATATTTGCAATTAAGAGTATTGGAAACAATCTTTGTTATTACAAGGGTAAAGTTTTGTATATTTGATGGTGAATAGTGCTTAGGTAGGGCCACATGGCATTAGGATGGAATGTTGTAATGGTTAGTAGGGTTAATGATTGATGTGGTATTTTGGAAAGATTTAAACAAGGTTGGGTGATAGTCATATTATTTTAGTATTCCATGTGTAGACAGATAATGACATTTTCGGCACGTTTGAAATTTGATTACCCATCTTTTATGGGTCTCTGCGGTTTTTCTCTTTGCCAGTATAAGCTGCAAGGTTTTTCTTTTCACTTTTTATAGTTTTATGCAAGGTTCTTTGCAATTACGGCTGCGGCGTGGTTGTTGTTGGTCAATCCAAACTAATAACTTAACCTTCTTTATCCTCTTATCATATTCATTTTTTTATTGGGTTTACATACTTTGGTTTCTGTTGCCTTTTTAAACTATATATTTAACTGTATTGAATTGGACATGTATCATTAAGTTGCGTTAGTTATGTGTACGTTCAATTCCCCTTCATGTCGTCATGTAGGATACTATGATGGGGTGTTACTTGTTAGGCTGTATTGTTACTAGCGTGAGTCTTATCTGTTTTTCACACAATATATTAATGATGGATGGTATTATTGCTTATAGGAATGTAAAGTCTTTATCATTGGAAGGATGCTCTTTGTTAACCATTGGAGGTTTCGACTCAGTGGTTCATAGTTGGAAGGATCTCCAGACACTTAAAGTGGTGTCATGCAATGGAATAAAAGATTCCGAAATCACGCCCGAACTGGCAACTTTGTTTTCTGTCCTGAAAGAATTGAAATGGAGGCCAGATTCCCGATCTCTACTAGCATCTAGTCTTTCTGGCACAGGAGTGGGCAAGAAGGGTACTCGATTTTTCAAGAGAATATGAAGTTGAAGCGGGTTTCAGGAGTCCAGGCTTCCCTTGTTGCTTTCTGAATCGTTCAGTCCACTACTCTTTAAGGTTCGCCCTTGTCAAAATTTAACATTAGTTATTTAAATTGTGTAGTGGTTAGCTTTTAGTAGAACTTAATAGTATTCATCTAACCTTCATTCAAATGTACTGGGTTTTAAATCGTGTCGATACATGTTCTAGGGTTGAAAGAATGACGGGTGATCTCACGATGCACACGTTGAGATGGTTCATGGTAGACAAGGAAATGTCATTGGCTTTCACCACCATTGTAATATTTGTACATACTTGAAGTATATACACTTCTAATGATGACTCCAAATTGAATTTGGGGTTCCATTTTCTTCAACTTCTAGTTCAATCAGAACAATTCTGTAATGGATTATTTTTTAATGTTGTAATGTAATACTTCATCATCTCTTTCCATCGTTGAGTAGTTGTTCGAGTTGAATCCGGCAAATTCATATTGGTGTCATCGAGCGTACAATAGAGTGTATGAGGGAATGCAAACACCAAAGAGTTAGAGAAGGCTAGATGAGAATTTGTATTCTATTGTAAGAAAAATTAGTGTTGGAGGGTTTTGTATTTACGTTGTATTCCAGCACAACTTTTCAAGAGAATACAAAATCTTTGTGCTTGTTTGCAAGCCTTTGTTTCTTTCTTCTTTCTGTTTCCTTGTTTGGTTTGATTTCACAACAATTGGTATTTTACCTTTTGACCTTTTGCTATCTTCTCCCATGAACCACCTATCCGTTTCATTCCTTTGAATTTGCATCATTTTTATATCTGGACAATGACTTACCACTTTCTTTTAATTTCATCTATACGTTTTAACTTTCTTTTAGTTTCATACACTCATTTTTTCACTCTTTATTTATTACCACTTTTGAAACTTACTCACTTCCTTTTTGATGCAAGTCAAAGAGGATAGATGAGTAACTTTTACATTCTACTCCATCACCACTCCTCCGGTTCGCCCACCTACCATTAACTAGCCACTAAAAACATCCCCCAATAATTATATCTTAGATTAGTAACTAGGGACAACTATAAATACCTCCTTCCATAAAAAAAAGGGAGAATTCTAAACTAAACAAATTATCTATTTTTCTGATAATTGTTCTTGACTAACTTAAGCACAGGAAAGCTTTTTGGGATATCATCTCGAGCAAGTCTTTCTTTGTAGTTGCAAGACTTTTATTTTTAAAGATTCTTTCATCGCATCTAATAACAGAAAATCTTAGGTACTTCCTCTTATTATTTCCCATTACAATATCATAAGTTTCTTACTAATACAATATGGCGTGTTGTAGCCTTTTTGGGACGAAAAGAAAAATATCCAGTCTCTTCCATCAAACTGAAAACCCAAAAATTCCTTCTATGGCTCCTAAAAAAACACAAACCAACCAAGCATCATTCACTCAAAGTGCAAACACTACCACATTCCATCACCAAATTATCAAATTGTCACTAAATGAGATCTAAAAAACCTTGCAACTTACCTAACGGTTGTTAAAATCGGGATTTTACTTTGAATCGGAAGCCCCTCTTAAAATCGACAGATTCTACCAATGTTTCTGATTTAAGTAGTTTTTGAAGTTTGTATTTATTTCAAGACATTTTAAATGTAAAAGAAACACTTAAAATTACCTATTATCAATATATTGTGTAATAAAACAAAAGTCAAGTTAGTTACTTCATAAATTCACGTCTTCACTGTTACATGATAAACAATATAAATTAAACCATAAAGTCAAGTACAAGTTGACAAACTTGAGTAATTAACAAAATACTCATGAGCAAAATTAATCATAAATAAATAAGTAAATACTCATTAACTACATAATACTACTATTTAATCCAACATGAGTAATCAATAAAAATGAATCAATTATACTATTTAATTCAATAAAAAAATTCACACATCCCGCACAAATTCAATAATAATAAAACAATGAGAGAGAGGAGGTCTGGAGGTAAGGCGTACGCTGTAGGCTGCTGTATGAAAATTTAGGTAAATTCAGATTTAGGGTTTTTTAAAAGTAAAAATTGTCATGTGGTTAATTTCAGGCATTTTCATGAAATCGGTAAAATCGGTAAAATCGATCGATTTTACCGATTTCACCCGATTTTACCCGATTTTTCCGATTTTATGGGCGATGTTACTTGATTCTGATTTCACTTCCGATCCAACTCGTAAGGCCCAGGTGGAATCGTAAAATCGTACGATTTTACGATCCGAATCGCGATTTTAATAACATTGCCTAGGCCATTACAGAAGAAGTTCATAATATCACAACCCTCCCTTCAACCTGTTCAATTCCATTCAAACATCTGCGACACCAGGTTTTGGATGTCATGGCAGAAATGGTCCAACAAATCCAAGGCTTGCAAACCCTAGTTTCTCTCCCCATACAATAAAGATGATGGAATGTTGAACGTGATTAACTAAGAACATTGATCTCAGAACCAAGAAATGATAAAAATCCATCACTCTCGATCAAATCAAAATCGTAGAACTTGAAAGACTTAAAGAAAATAAATCGCTCAGAATATATGCAATTTCACCTAAATAAGATCCTTAAAGAAAAACATAAAAAAAGTTTCTAATTGTACGTTCATCGATAGATTAGAGTGAAAGGGTGGCAAGATCACTAAATCTTTTCAAGTCTCACAACATAGGAGAATCTCCTTAAGTTGTCATGTGGTATGACCTCTCAAAGGGAGAAAATAGTAAATGTCGGAAAATGCAAACTTCAAGGAATATTTTCTAAAGCACCATTGTTATTAAATTCTCCAATGTCAGAAAAACTATTGGCCATACAAATTCCGGCAAAAATAAAACTTCAAGCGATGACTCCTTTCCCTGAAACCCAATGCCTTGAAAACACATTGTTGCATAAGAAAATCTAAAGTTACTATATACTACCAACCTAGCACTCAAATGCAAACTTTTTCTAACCGCCTTGATCGACTTAACTCTGACTTTTTCCATCAGAAGTATACGCAGCTTCACCGAGCTTCATAAAAAATTTTGCAGTTACTTTGTGGCTTCTAAAAGACAAGAAAAATAAATTATTTGTTAAGTATCACTCAACAAGGAGAACATGTCTCCGCTAATCTCAACGATTGATGTGATAGTATTTTGGAGACGCACGCGGAATTTGTAGTTGGACCCAAATAAATATTGTATTACATTAACTAAATATAAATATTTGATTACATTATAATTTGTACAAGAATATTTGGTGGGACACTTGTTCCACACCTATACACTCATAATTTTGTGTGAGCTCATGTGTCACCTATCTTTCACACCTCTTATTATAAGGTATAAGGTATAAATCTCTTGTGCACATCATTGGTATTTATAGTGATCAAGCATTTATAATATCTTAGATATTTTAATTTTTTAATACTTTTTCTAGGGAGTTCTACTATAGTATTTTGGATATTTTATTTTTAAATTCTTTAGTTTAGATATTTTTATTTTAAATTACAAAATACTAGATATGTAACTAGATTTTTCTGCATTACTTCTTCACTCCCCCTAATCTAAAAAATCTAGTACAACAAATTATAAGATGTTGTTGATGCTACTGTCACCAACACTTGTCGATCTCATAGCTTGAATTTTCTTTTCTGACGCGCCCATGTCGCCAATTCTCCCTTGTCTTCAGAGTGCATTTGTCTTCTTATGTCTTCTTGCTGGTATTCTTATTACCAAGCATCTTCCAGCTACTATTCATCTGTAGCATATCTTCTTCTGGATTGTGCTCGTGTCACCAGTCATTTTCCAAAATATTTTCTTTCTCCGAAATTTTTTAATTATCGGTGCCCATGTCACCACACCATGTCATACGTTTAATCATTTTATGTTTTCATTTCTCCATAATCCTTTCTTTAATTTTTCTTTTAATTTCATTGGGCCTTTTTTTATCTTCTCTTCTTTTGTGATGTTATCAACTCATCCTACAATTTTTCTTTGCCTTATCACCTCATTTTTTTTGCTAGTTAGTGCTCATGTCCGGTGATGGCCACGGTCCGGGTTGGCCCGGAACCGAACCGGTGCCGAACCGCTTGAAATCGGAACCGGAACGTTCGCGACATATTCTGAACCGGAACCGAACCGCCGGAAAAAACCGGACCAAAGAACCGCAGACCGGTTCACCCGCCCCACCGGTTCAGTGGAACCGGCTCAGAACCGCGAACCGGACCTGACCGGTTCACCCGGCCCAACGGTTCTGTAGAATCGGAACCGTGCGGTTCCCCCGGTCCAACGGTTCTTTGGAACCGATCAAACTAGCCGTTAGAAATTTCTCTATAAATACCCATCACTTTCAACCATTCAAATTCACAACTCATCTCCTCTCCTACTCTCTCTACTTAATTACTTAATTACGCAATTATTCTCTTAATTACATAATTAGTCTTCTAATTATTTCTTAATTATTTCTTAATTAGTTCTTAATTATTTCTTAATTAGTCTTCTAATTAGTTCTTAATTATTTCTTAATTAGTCTTCTAATTAGTTCTTAATTGTTTCTTAATTACATAAATATAATCATGTCTTCATTCTTGAAAAAAGCCACTAAAAAGGTCACTAAAGTGGCTAAATCTTTGGGGGGTTCTTCTTCTAGCTCCAAAATAAAGGCAACTTCAACTCAATCGATATCAACAACACCTTCGGTTAGTAATTACGAACCGAGTTATCCAGAAGGGTACGAGCCATACGATCGAGAATTACATGAGTATGCGGAACATGTGGAAAGAGAAATAGAAATTGAAGATGAAGAAGAAACACAAGAAGAAGAAACACAACAGTACAACAAGAGGAAGAAGAACCAACGACCCCTATCGGGATACTTAGATTTCGACAATCATCAACAAGATCAAATGAAGAAGCACAACAACAACAAAGACAAGCTCGTGGTAAACGAGTCAATTTCCAAAGTATCGGTTAGTTTTCTAATTTAGTTTGATTGTGAATACACTAGTACGGGTTAACAATACTGAAATTGAATATAGTCACTAAAACCCGAGACTTAGAACTCATGCTGACCCAATAAACCACATTCCGCACAATCAAACCAAAATCCAAGCTCTTGACGCAGTTGTTTGCGACCTTGAAGAAGCATCACTCAAACATGGAGTAACTGTTGATACTCAAACCTTTTGTTCCCTTCTTGAGATGTGCTTTCAATTGAAGGCAATTGAGCATGGAATTCGGATACATCGCTTGATACCATCAAAAATTTTGTGTAAAAATGCTGGGGTCGTCTCGAAATTGCTTAGATTGTATGCTTTAAACGGCCGTGTTGAGGAAGCACACCAACTGTTCGATGAAATGCCTAATAGAGATGAGTCTGCTTTTGTTCTCATTAAGACATCAAATAGCATACAATAGTTTTTGTCCTCATAACCAGCTCGTTATACTCTAGTAATCTTTTTTTTTTTTTGAAAGGGAAGTAATCTTAATTTGTTAGTTTAAACTTTAAGATCAAATTTCTTCTACGCTTTAATTGTCATCTAATCACAAATAATTAACAGAAGACTCAAATCACACTTCTTACAAAGGTTTTTGTAAAATTTAAGTTAATTTGCCCATCGACTTATTTTCATAGAAATAAACGTTAACATTTTGTCTATTAAATAAAAAAGTTAAAAACTCATAGATTTTAATTGAAATTTCACTATCTAAAATAAATAAAAGATATAACTAGGCTTGAAAGATGTGTTAATAAATGAGGTTTCATATATTTGACTTTGCTGCATATCCAGGGGCGGATCCACGTGCCCTCATGTGCCCGCACGTGAGGGCACTGGATTTTAAAAAAAAATTAATATACTGCTGCCAGCGGGAGTCGAACATGGGACTTCAATGACTCAAGGCAAGAGGTGATACCATCCCTGCTCCAATACTACTTGTGATATTAATTGTATAAAATAAATTATATCTAATTAATATCTATGTCCTAAAAGCCCATTAATTGCAGTTTTTATTAATAACAGTTTATTAAAACCTAATTAATTATTTTATCATCCCACACCCACGACTCTATTCTTCCTCCAACAGCACCACCGTTCTTCCTCCAACAGCACCACCGCACCAGCCTCCCACCAAGAACCGGCCGCCTGCCACCGCCGCCTGCCTCCTGCCGCCAGCTCAGCCCAGCCCCACCATAATTCAAGAATAGGTAATTTTTCTAATAAATTGTAATTTTAAATATAATCAAGAGTTTTAAAAATATTGATTTTAATTTTAATTATGCTTTTGCTAAATTGATTATTATGTCAATTTACTATTATTATTAATTTATCATGTAATATTAAAATTTGAATAAAATTTTAATCTTCTTTAAACTATAATCTAAATTTGGTATTGATGAATTGTAATTTTAAATATAATCAAGATTTTTAAAAATATTTGTGAAGACAAAAAAAATGTGGTGTATCCCTTAGTTTATTTGTTTTTGAAATTAGCTTTGGTACTACCGGTTGCAACAGCTACAGTGGAGAGAGCTTTTTCTGCGATGAATATCGTTAAAACAAAATTGCGTAATAAAATGGGAGATCAATGGATGAATGATTGCTTGGTAACTTTTATTGAGAAGGATGTATTTTCTAGTATATCTAATGATCTTATTACTCGTCGATTTCAAGATATGAAAACTCGTCGAAATAGATTATAGAATATTGTTTTGTAGAGTTGAATTGAAACATGTTTCTTATATACACATATATATATATATATCTATATATATATATATAATATATATATATATATATATATATATATATATATATATATATATATATATATATTTATATATATATATATATATATATATATATATATATATATATATACATATATAATATATATATTATAATATATATATATATATATATATATATATATATATTATATATAATATATATATATATATATATATATATATATATATATATATATATAATATATTATATATATATATATATATATATATATATATATATATATTTATGATTTTTTGAAAATTTTTTTATTGAATTATTATCAATTGTGCCCCCACTAAACTGCTGTTCTGGATCCGCCACTGTGCATATCTAGTATATTATTGATATGGCAAGAATCATATTTTTTTCATGTACTGCCCAAAATTTTATTTATTAAGTTTGTGATCAAGTGGTTGCATTAATTACGGATCTGATGTGTTTACATGATATCATTAATTATAATAAAATAAAGGTGTTTTTTTCAAGATATAGAAAAAAATGATATGACTGGTGAGATAAAATCGGTTAAGATACACGATCTTTTGCATGACATTGCTCAAGGTGTCTCAAGCACGGAGATTGTCATCAAGTGAGTGTACTAATTAGGGATCTAATGTGTATATATCAAATGATCAATACATGATATTAATAATGCATTATCTGATGTATTTACATATAATTATTATTTGATCATTGCTAATTACTTATTGATCACAAATCAAAATCTTTTAAATAGACAAGTTCTTTATCATTCATTATTCACAAACCAAACACATAACATAGAAGTATTTGCTTGTCTGTTCTATCTCTTCCTATTCTGTTACTCAATTTCCTGAAATTTGATAATGGATGTGGTTGGAACAACCTTATCTGTTACTCATACTCTTTCTTTAGCATTGCGACGTCCTGAACTAAAACATATCCTTTCGATCTATGGCTATGAATTTAAACTTGAAGAGCCTCAAAACACCGTCGACAAAATCAAAAACGTGCTTCTCAATGCTGAAGCCAAGCAGGTCCTCTCCTATGTAGTCCAACTATGGATTGAGAGTCTCAAGGATGTTGTCTTTGAAGCCGATGATTTGCTCGATGAGTTTATCATTCTCGTCAAGCAGAAGCAGCATATCAAGGCTGATGGTACAATATCCAAGAAGATGAGGCTCTTCCTTTCTCGTTCGAACCCTTTAGTCCTCGCTTACAAGATGTCTAAAGAGGTTGAGAAGATAGGGAACAACTTGAGTTCTTTTGCTGATAAGATATCATCTATGATGGAGTTTAGTCTTGAGCCTATTAAGAATAGAAATCGCGAGACATGTTCTTATGTGGATGTAGTTGATATTGTTGGAAGAGAAGCCGACTTAGAGCATATTGTTGGTATGTTGCTTGATTATGATGTTCAAAGTGATCTTTCTTTCCTTCCTATTGTGGGTATGGGAGGATTATGCAAAACGACTCTTGAACAACTTGTGTACAATGATAAAAGGGTTGAAAGTGCATTTTCTTTGAGGTTGTGGCATTGTGTTTCCGATCAAGATCAGAAACAATTAAACATTGCTGATATTCTTCGTAAGATTTGGAATCTAATTACTGATGAGAATCATGAAAAATCCTTTGAGCAAATCGTGCAAAGTCAACTTCAAAACAAATTATCATCTAAAAGGTACTTGCTTGTTTTAGATGATGTATGGACAGAGGATTCTGATCAATGGATTCATCTTGTAAGATTGTTGAATGTGGGTCAAAGGGGAAGCTGGATTGTGGTTACTACGCGTTCAGAAGTGACTTCGAAATTCGGATGTGGTTCAATGTACAAGCTCCAAGGCTTGGCGAAGAAAGAGTCATGAAGCTTATTCGAAAAGATAGCATTTGGTTCAGAGTACTCGGACCTGCACGATGATTTGGTCCAAATTGGGCAAAAGATTGTCGAAGCATGTGCTGGAGTCCCTCTCGCGTTAAGAGTGGCTGGAAGTCTTGTTTATGGCCAAGACAAGAAGAAATGGCAAAGAGTTGAAGAAGTCGGTGCGGCCAACATGAGCAACAACAATGATATCACACAAATATTGAAGCTAAGTTATCATCATCTTTCATTCTCATTAAAAAGTTGTTTTAGTTATTGTGCCATTTTTCCCAAGGATCATAGACAGAACAAGGAAACGCTGATAAATCTTTGGATGGCACAAAACTATGTTATTCCATTAGATGAAGATCAAAGCATTGAAGATGCATGTGAAGAACATTTTTTAATTTTGTTGCGAAGGTGTTTTTTTCAAGATATAGAAAAAAATGATATGACTGGTGAGATAAAATCGGTTAAGATACACGGTCTTTTGCATGACATTGCTCAAGGTGTCTCAAGCACGGAGATTTTTTCAGCAATTAACATCATTGGAAACCTAGACAAAAAAGTTCGTCATCTCTCAATTTCTAGCAACATAAAACATGGTAAATTTCCTTTGAACAACACTTGTATTCGTTCGTATCTTGATATTTCTGAGGTAGATTATGATTTGAGGAATGCGGATAGTTGTTTTGAGGAGACATTACTAGAAAGTTGTAGACACCTAAGGGCATTAAAATTAACAAGATTAGGGGAAAAAAGTTTGTCAAACTCTATAGGTAAGTTATTGCATTTACGATGTTTAGATCTATCACTTAACCATGAAATAAAAATACTCCCAAATTCCATACAAAATTATGTAATTTAGAAGCCATAATTTTATTTGAATGTATTTTTTTAGAAGAGTTTCCCAAAGATTTGAATAGGTTGATCAAACTTAGAGTCTTAGATGTTTTAGGTTGTTCTAGATTGAAGGATATGCCTAAGGGCATTGATAAATTGACTTGTCTTAATAGACTGAGACATTTTATAGTGAGTGGTGAAAAGAGTTATTTAAGTTGGTCGGAATGGACTTCTGGATTAGAAGAGTTGAAAGCTCTTAACAACCTTAAAGGCGATCTTAATATTGAGGTTAGGTGGCCTAAAGTTGTAGAAAATATGGTTGAAGAAGCTCGAGAGAGAAAAGGATTGTATTTACGTGATAAGAAACATCTTACTCACATTGAAATTAATTTTTATGATTTGTTTGATAAGAGAAGACAATTGTTTAATGAGGAAAAAATAAAATTGATGGAAAATCTGCAACCACCTTCTAATCTTCAATTTTTAAAGGTGGAGCGTTATTATGGTACGAGAATGCCAAAGTGGATATCCCATCTCCCAAAACTTGTGTCTCTTACAATTGATGGTGGTGTGGAGTTGGAGTACTTGGAAGCCTTTGGAAATGTAAAACAAGGGTCATTCCTCCCTTGCCTTCAAAAACTTGAGTTATTATATCTTTGTAAGTTGAAAGGATGGAGGAGAGGACTAGGGTTGGAAGATAACAATAACTCACAATCGGAATTACTTCCTTGTCTCCCTAGTTTAAAGCAATTAGAGATTAATGATTGTCCGAAGTTGATGTGTTTTCCGGTGTGTCCCAGGATAGAGATATTATCTTTATTAAAGTTGAATAAAAGATTGAAAGGGATAATAGAAATAAAAAAAAAGATGAAAAAAGTTCTCCAAAATTAAGGATGTAGAGAATATCTGATGATGTTTCATGGTTGAATTCACTTCCTAGGGACTCTTTTCAGTGCCTTGAAATCCTTATTATACTTAGGAATAGTAAGTTGAAGAATTTGGGAGAAATTGAGAAGGTGTTTCGTGGTTGTTCTTCTTCTCTGCGATCTTTGTGTATTGGTAATTGCTCCAAATTGAGAAGTGTTGTGGTTGAAGGATTGGAACATCTTTGTGCTTTAGAGATTTTAGAGATTAGAAATAGCATGAAACTCAACTTATCCGAAGAAAAAGAGGGAAAGGATGGTAGTGATGTTGGCATGGACATCGAAACATATCCATCCCTTCTTCCATCTCTTCACACTTTGAGATTATCTGGTCTCCGAGAAAACATTTCGACTCTACCAAACTGGATGCAATTCTTGCCTGCTCTTCGAACCCTTCATATTTGGTTTTGCTCAGGACTGAAAGCAATGCCGAATTGGATGCCTAAACTCACCTCTCTTAAGTTACTTCATGTTTCTCATTGTTCAAAAATCCTGGAGAGAAGATGCAAAGAAG
This sequence comes from Amaranthus palmeri, assembly GCA_019776075.1. Classification (NCBI taxonomy): domain Eukaryota; kingdom Viridiplantae; phylum Streptophyta; class Magnoliopsida; order Caryophyllales; family Amaranthaceae; genus Amaranthus; species Amaranthus palmeri. Next base: position 119,403 of record JAAKBH010000472.1, read on the forward strand.
ATCCAGAAGGGGAGGACTGGCCTTACATTCAACACATTCCCAACATTCAATTCATAAATTGTTATGATGAATGCCATTCGGATGAAGAGTATTCTGATGTAGACTACTGATTAACTCCTCTGCTTTCCTGGCCATTTGTCAGGTTATTTTTTCTTTCTTTAAATTCGCTTGCTCTTTTTTTTGCGATGGAAATTCAGCTTATTCACATACTCCTACAAAATGCAGGTATGTGCTCAAGCTAGTGTCATTACAGAGACTGAATAAGAACATGATGTATGAAATAGGATCGTAAAGTTTAGTTTACCCTCGAAGACACTTTGATATGTCGGTGCCTAAACTCACAAACTTTTATTCTAAATAGGATCGTAACTCGTAAGATCCTACCAAGTATCTCAAACTATTTTTAATTAAAAATTATAAAAATTTGATAGTAATAAATAATAATCCATGTATTTAGACGAATCAAACAAGATCCCACATGACGATATTTTAACTTATAGATTAAAAGTAAAATCCAAATTAAAAGTGATAAGCGAATAGTGTCAAAAAATTAAATGAAACATTTAGGCTAAATAAGAGGTAATAAAATTTTAACTTATCTCAATACATAGAAGATTAAATAATAAATGTCAACCGGATCATTAGTAACCATGATTCAATCAAGATGAACAAGATCAAATGAACTTCACACACAATTCTAAAAAAAATCAAATAAATAAATATCTCAAAGTATTCCAATAATAGCAAACCAAATAATAAAGGACGAAATTAAAGAAAACAAGTATGTTTGTAGATGATTCCATTGTGATTGTATAGAGATGTTTTCCTCTCTATAATTAATTAATAATGATGTCAATATTAAGATGATGATGGCTTGGCTAGAGACATATGAATGCATTCCACCTTGCCCATGTACATATGGTGCCTTCACAACATTTAGGAGTAGAGAATGACACATAATTACACGGTTGCGCGTAGCCTATGCAGCCTGAAAAAAGATATATAGTACCATTATGTGGTTATTATTATTATACTCTCCAGTCTTGACAATTTACCAATTATATAAATACAAGGTTAATTAAGAATGAAACCCTAATCTTAACTTTGTATGAGCAGATGACAAACTTACCTTGTGCTGCAACAATCCCAAAGTTAGCCATCAATTGAACTGCAAAAACATAATTCAATCACAGTGTAAACTATTAATTACTAGTAACTAGTAACTAATTTAATACTCCCTCCTATTCACCATAAGAGTCCCATTTGACTTTTCACGGATTTTAAGAAGAGTCAAATGGGACCACATGTGTAAGAGAAAAATGTAGAGTTTTTGAATTTTTATAGGGATAAAGTGGGGTTAGTATGTATAAAGGTGTAAAAAAGTTAAGTTTAGTAGGGATAAATTGGTAAAGTTAACATACCCAAAATAGAAATGAGACATTTAGGGTGACTTGACCCAATAAGGAAATGGGACACTTAAGGTGAATAGCAGGGAGTATTAGAGTAGCGGAAAATCTAACGAAGGCGTTTGTTACCGAAAATAATAACATATTTTAAAGCGTGAATATAAATAATTAACAAAGAAATAAAATATTTTCTTAAAGCGTGATTCAATAATAAATTTTAAATTTATAGTTATGCTAAGTAATATCTGTTAGAGCATATAACATATCTTGGAGCCTCAATCATAAACCTAAACTTTCGGTTGAGTTGGTTCATTAACAATATCATCAAATTTTTAAGTAATTTAAAAATTATTACTTTTTAATTTACTATTTTTTTTTTGGAAATAATTTACTATTTCAAACCTATGTTAATATGCTAAATACATTTACTTTTAATGACACATATCGCAACTATGTTTTTTTTCCCGCCAAAAACTCCTATTATATGGGTAAAAAAATATTCAACAAATCAATAAATATTTATTTTCAATGATATCAACTATCAAGTATAAGATATTCTTCTTATAAATATAAAAATATTCTACGTCATAAATATATGTTCAAATATAATATTCAATGACATATATATCTATACATAATTATCAAATTAATTTGATTTATTCATAAGAAAATAGTAGTAATTGAATTAAGTTATTCATTAACAAAGACCTCAAAGGCAATTGCTATATGTCAAGATGCTTAGAGTTAAACACAATATAACTAGTTACAATTTTATATACACAAATTTTTACTTGAGACCATCTTTTGTAAAGACCGCTCTCAAAAGCCCAGTCTAATTCTAAATATATATTGTTACAATTCTAAATATAGATTTGGGCTGACCTTTTGAGAGTCGTCTTTACAAAAAACGGCCTCTCAAGAAAGCTTAAGTTTTATCTAGATATTATAACACATCATATATGGATATATACAAGCAGAAGCAAACATAATTTAATCAGTAATTATCTTCAAAAAAAGAAGTATAGAACTATAAAAGTAATTACCTGACACAATAATTATAAGAAAAATTGCTAATATATTCTTGTTGGCAGCCATTGAATATAGTGTTGATTGTTGTAAAGATGATTAAAATAAAACTTGTATGCCAAGAGTTTTTGGTTGATGGATCTTAATGATTTTTGATCGATGGAATTAATTTGAGCTATTAAATACTCCTTTTAATACTAGTTTGTTAATGAGTTCTCTTGTACCTAATAATGCCGCATACCAGCTTTATTACAGATCATATTTGCTTTTCAATTCAATTTTCATATGTTATTTAAAAATCCAAAATTAATTTATTAGAATGCAAAATAAAAAATTGTTGAAATGCCCATTATTACCCACATGTGAGTTGTCCCACATTGGAGAAAGAGAAGAGTATGCATCACTTTATATACTCAAGGAGTAACTCCTACTATTACCAATTGGTTTTAGTAGTCCTTTTTTGGGTTTATGAATGGTCTACTTCTTCTCCTCCTTCTTTGGGTTGCCCAGGCCCATTTTCTAAATTCTATCAAAAATTGTATTAGATAATCTTACGGTGAGACGTGCTTCATATCATAAATTTAAGTATATATTGAGGTGTAATGTTGTGAACGGTTAGCCTGCGTTCTCTCTTTCTCATCTTTAAAATTCTAACTTTCTATATTGATTTTACATCATATCATACATTTTATTAATTTTACTGTATATTAGGAAAAAAAAGAAGTTTGATTGTGAGCATGTTATTTGTCTTTCTTTAATTGGTTAGTATTAATGGAATTTGACTAATTTTCTTTTTTTACACTTCCCATATTTACAAATATTTTCGAAAAAGCTCATACATTAATTGATATAATAAATCGCAATTATTCCAATCAAATAGTTGTACATAAATGCACTGCGAAAGAAGTACATTAAATTCAGATGTATCATTCAATCACTAGTTTGCATTACGAATAATATAAATGTATGATAATAAGCGTAAACTACGCCACTAATGGTGCGACCTGCATTAACTCTATATCTAGTGTTCACTGATATGATTAAATTAATACTCATTTATTAGGTGTGAGCCGGTTCATCATCATCATGCCCAGTGTATTTCGCTTATAGAAAAACTATGGTAAGGATCAAGGGAGGGAAGATAGACGGCAGCTACTCTTCCTACTAGCATATTAATATTACTAGCTCACATTTATATAAATTTTAGAATTTATTTTAAGGTGGTGTTATTCTTAGAAGTACAGCGTGCAGCTAGAGGTGTACATTGCGGTCATCAGGTCAATTTCGAGTTTGGTGTTTTATGTCGGTTTAAAATCGAGTTTTATGACCACATTGATTTTTACATTATTTTTAATTCCTTTGAAAGTCGAGTCAAGTCGGATTCGGTTATAAGATCGGATATATATATATATATATATATATATATATATATATATATAGAGATATATATATATAATATATATATATATATATATATATATATATATATATATATATATATATATAGATATATATATATCTATATATATATATATATATATATATATATATATATATATATATATATATATATATATATATATATATATATATATATATATATATATATATATATATATATATATATATCTATACTTCCTCCGTTCCAAAATACTCGCTACATATCCATTTTGTGCACTATTCATCGTTCAAGCTTATTTTACATATTGCGACTAATGTGTAAGTAAAATATAGTCAAGTGTGATCTTGTTTGAATCGTCTAATCGCATACTTTAATAATATTAAATTTTTATAATTTTTAGATAAGTGTAGTTTAAGATATTAATGATCAAAATTGTGCATTGAATTGCGTAAAAAAGTGAAATGTAGCAAGTATTATGGAACGGAGGAAGTATATATATATATATATATATATATATATATATATATATATATATATATATATATATATATATATATATATATATATATATATATATATATATATATATATATATATATATATATAAATTTTATTAAGAATACAATTTCTCCTAAAGTGAAAGATTTGGAGAGAAATACTTAAATTCCTCCATTTCCCCAATTTCTCTTTCATTTCCTTCTAAACAAACAAGATGTTGAATAATAGTTGACGCATACACGTAGGAAGCATTTCCTTCCAAAGTCCAAACATGTATGGACTTGATGCAAATAAGTAATAAGAATAAATGATTTATAAAAATAATTATAATGTGGACCGAAATCCCACAAAATCTGGAATACATGCAGCTGGCAGGTATTTTAGGGTCATGGCATCAACTAATTAATTATAGGTTTAGAGGAATGCAAATTAATTGAATTAGACAATTACAAGTACTAAAAATATACCCTTGATTAATTTTGTTTGGATTACCCGGTCAACTGTGAGAGAAGCTTGAGAGGAAGGGCGGAGAAAAAATTTTAAAGAATCCTATATTTGTTTTTACAATGTCTTTTAAAATATAGGACGCTCATTATGTTAAAAGATAAAATTTTATTTCAAGAAAAATAATTTAAGACAAAATATATTGTGACATTATATTATTTCAAATATAAAGAAAATTAAAATAAATTATTTAAATAATCAAATCTGAATAACGCAATTTAATATTTCAGGCTCTTTATTTTTGGGGCTTTTGGCGGTCGGCTATCTCAGATAGTTTAAAAATTTTCCCTACGTGAAAGATATGTGCATGGGAATCGATCTACAAGACCTTGCATGTAGAAAGCACCTTGATAAGAATATATGTTGGTAGAATATAATAATGTAAGGTTAAGGCTATTTATTTATGTAAATACAAAATCACATACTTCCTCCATTCTATTATATTTGCTACATTTCACTTTTTTACGCATTCTAATGCGTTATTTTATTTATTTATATGTTGAATTATACAAATTCAAAAATTATAAAAAGTGAATATTATGAAAGTATGCAATTAAATAATTCAAACAAGATTCAACTTAACTATATATATTTTTACTTATACATTAGTCGCAATATACAAAAGTAGCTTGAACGATGAATAGTGCGCATAATCAAAATAATGCGAGTATTTTAGAACGGACGATGTATATTATTCAGGAATAAAAAAGCAAAACACCTTGATAAGAATGTTGGTAGAATAACTATTAAATTCTATCGCATTTATAAAAAAAAAAAAATTTAATTGCAAATTTGCAATACAAGGATATTTAAATAGGTTATGTTAATAAAGATAGTTAAAAATCTTTAATCAATGCAATACCCGGTGGGATTCCTATTAATTATTCCTTAACAAATTTTCTTCCAAAATATCTCTAAATACACATTATAAAAAATATAAAAAAAATTAATAAAAAAGTATACATTAAGACGAATTTAACGAGATCTCACATGGATATACTTTTTCTTCTATATATGTCTTAAAAATCTCAATCAAATTTCTCTTTTCAAAATAAAATATTATAAATGGGAAGAACATTATGAAACAGAGGGAGTACATTATTAAAGTAAAATAATAAGAAGTCCAATTAATTAATTTAATTTGTTAGTGACTATATTCAATTTCAGTATTGTTAACCTTATTTGGATATATGATCCTGGATTCAGCAAAGTTCTTGCAGTGTAGGGTACTGGTGTATACTTGAATTTAATGATACGAGTTAGGTGGTTGATTGTGAATACGTGCTAGGTGGTGGTATGGGATCTTTCAACAAACATTTGGCAAAAAACATGGAATCACAAAAGAAACGCATGCAGCAAGCGGCATCGGGACAACAAGCGGAAGCGGACAACAACAATGGGCAACGGACTTCCCCGGCGGACCCGGAGGTATGCCTTTTAGATATAATCGTAATGAAATGATTGATGAATTTTCAAAATATGTAATTGGTGATGAATTGCCTTTTAACCACGGTGAAAGTCAAAGATACGAATATTTCAATAGAAAATGTTTACAACCACAATTTAGAGCAATCCCTAGGAATACCCTTAAAAGACGAACCATTAAATTATACGAAGCAAAACGATATGAATTAGTACAAATGTTTAAATCTTTTAATGGTAGAGTTAGCTTAACAACCGACATTTGGTCAGCTCCCCCACATTTAGAGCCTTATATGTGTGTAACAGCACATTGGATAGACCGTAATTGGTGTATTCAAAAAAGAATAATCGCGTTCGAGTTAATGCCCGAGAAACATACGGGTGAAAACATTAAATATAGATTAATGGAAATATGTAAAGAATGGAACCTATTGGATAAGATATTTTGTTGTTCAACCGATAATGCATCCGCAAATATCAAATGCATCGAACTTCTATATAATGAACCCGCTTTTACTAGTATCCTAGGAGGTAGTTTATTACATATACGTTGTTGTGCTCATATTATAAATTTATCTTGTCAAGCAGGTATTAAAAGTTTAAGTGATTTATTAGGTCTCATTAGAGATATAGTTAAATGGCTTAGATTAGGACAAGTTAAAAGAAGATATAAACAATTATGTGCCCAATATGAACTAAAAAAAGTATATTGGGCTTTAGACACTCCTACACGTTGGGGTTCGATCCATGATTTATTAAAGATTGTGATTGCTTATCGTCCCGTTATAACACAACTGTATAGTGAGTTTACGGATAGCTGTATTAGTGATGAAACTTGAAACTTAGCTATAGGTGAACAAAAATTACTAGAAGCGTATGTCCACGCAACTAAGATCTTTTCATATGTATACGAACCAAACGTTCACTTAGTAATAAGTGAATGTGTTACTGTTTTTCATCATCTGCTTTCATATTCTCATGAAGATACTAACGTTTTTTTGAAGCCGATTCTTGAAGATACGATTGATAAGTGGAAGACATATTTTGATTTTCCTTATATTTATGGCATAGCGACAATTTTAGATCCGTGTTTTAAGACGGAAGCCCTAAGTAAAATAATAGGATTTTATTACCAAGCACTAAATCGCCCGCCTACTGATGTACATAATTATGTAGGCAATTGTAAAAAACTTTTAGCGGACCTTTATGACCATTATTCTAGTATATATAACCCGAGTCGCGATACGTCTAGGCGTGCTAGCGTCTCGGCACGTCCCGGTTATTATAATCCCGTAATCGCTAACATACTGAGTCGTGATGATACTTTTCTAGGATCATCTTCTTCCTCCTCCTCCGCTGCATATTTAGAATTAGATAACTACCTTAAACATCATTTTGAAATCAACCAAAGTAGTTATAATATTTTAGAATGGTGGAGAGAAAAATCGATAAAATACACTATATTATCGCGAATTGCAAAGAATATCCTTGCAATTCCTGCTTCTACTGTTGCGTCAGAGTCGGCTTTTAGTGCAGGTAAACGCGTTTTGGACGAAAAGAGATCTCGTCTTGCACCGCATAGTATTCAAATATGTGTTTACAAAAAAGAGTGGGATCAAGCGGAGGTTTAAATGCAAGGATTAAGGAACGATGATGATCAAGACTAGTGGATCCATGAATGATGATGGATACGTCTGCATCATCGTCGGGAGGAGAGACGGCGGAAGCATCTAACCAACCAGATGATGACGATGACGAGTAGGATCGCGACTACGGAATATCGGACCACGGCATTCAACAACTACTAATAAAAGGTATGACAAAGAACTACGTGGACTTTGATTCCTTCGGGATACGTAGGCAGCTTAGTATTCCTTCGGGATACTAGGTTCAAGTCCATTCTCTCCCCTTTTTTTATTTATGATCTTTATCGTTGATTCGTTTCTTATTAATTTATTTTTTTCGTTCTTTTTAGTAAATATTTTAATAACGATGACAACCAATGAATTTCGCTAATAATCAAGTAATCGACGAAGGTACGTCCGCATTATTATAGTATTTTTTTATTAAAAATAAAGGAAAAATAAGAATGAAACCGATGGTCCGACCCACTCGACCCGGAAATTGGGACCGTCGGAACCGTCTCATAAACCGCTAAGGAACCGGTCGGAACCGGAACCGGAAACGTCCGGATCAGGTTCCAAATGGAACCGGAACCGATTGGAACCAGATCAGAACCGGCCCAACCCGGACCGTGGCCATCACTACTCATGTCACCAATTTTTCATATTCCTTTTATAAATTTTAATTTTTCAATCCTTCTTTTATTGTCAAATTTTTCAAATTCTTTTGCTAATGCCTATGTCATTAACATTCTTTATAATCTCCTCTTCTACATCTTTTAAATAAATTTTTGTCATTTGTTCATGTTAGTTAATTTGTCATTAACCTCCCCTATTTTAAAATTTTTGTTAGTATTCTTGTCACTAACATACTTAAGTTCTTAAAATTTCTTTTAACTTCCCATTTACATATCTTTTAATTTCTTTTAAACTATCAAAATACTTATCACACTCGTTATGGTTCTACAATCCTTCTTTGATTGCTTCATCGTACTTTATTCTCGATCTCCCGATCTTCCAGCTCTGATACTATGATAGAAGTTTTGGAGGCGCACGTGGAATTTGTAGTTGGACCCAAATAAATATTGTATTACATTAACTGAATATAAATATTTGATTACATCATAATTTGTACAAGAATATTTGGTGGGACACTTGTTCCACACCTATACACTCATAATTTTGTGTGAGCTCATGTGTCACCTATCTTTCACACCTCTTATTATAAGATGTAAGGTATAAATCTGTTGTGCACATCATTGGTATTTATAGTAATCAAGCATTTATAATATCTTAGATATTTTAATTTTTTAATACTTTTTCTAGGGAGTTCTACTATAGTATCGTGGATATTTTATTTTTAAATTCTTTAATTTAGATATTTTTATTTTAAATTACAAAATACTAAACATGTAACTACATTTTTCTAGATTACTTCTTACGAGGAGTAGCACTTGCTATCTTTATGTTTTGTTTCTTTAAAGTGGAAGTAACGGAATAGTAAATTAAAATATTAAATTACTCCTTCCGTATCCTAGTCATGTTGCTACATTTCTAAACTTGTAATTAGATCATGTTCTTGCCACTCATGTCGTCTACAAACATCTATTCTTTTCATCTCATACTTCTTTTGGCATTTTTTTAGTCTTGTTCTCCCATTTACTTCAAACACAATTCTGGAAAATGAAAATAGTTCATTGTGTATGGTTAGAGTAGTATTAATTTTAAATACATAAATTAACAATGGTGCACAAAAATATTTACATCAAGGTTTGTTGTCATGCTCATGTACGTAAGTACGTTCTAAATTTTTGGCAATGTTCTCGTATTCCAGAATGTTGGGCATTCATGAGTTTGATTCTTGGATGCTTGTCAGAATGTATCAATATACAGGTAATAAATTTCAGTCCAATTATAAGGTAAAAGTATTGTATGAACTTTAGAGATGAACACTTCAATTCTTTTGAGGTCAAAATAAAACTGAAGCAAAAGCAGAGTAGCTCCTCAAATTCTAGCAAATTTTGTGGACAATCATCCCAAGCTAGACATGTTTATTTGGGTTATTAGGTTAGTGTCGGAGGGTATAGTATGGATTTCAGTTGAATTTCAAATCGGTTAATTTTCAGTCGTATGCAGCGACGGGTTAAACTCGGGTTGTCATCGATATATGGGTAGTATGATTTTTTCGGGCAAAAATTATGTTCGATCTTTATTTTTTGAATAGGAGACGGGGTACGAAGTACTATTTGATCAAGTTAACATCAAATTAAGTTGATAGTTGTTTTTTTATTGGTTTAGTTTTATTTACTTAAGAAAACTTACCACCTGTTTTATCGGACGCGTTAAGTTATTTGTTTTAATTATTTTATTTGGGGTCATAATTGTTACTTCCTTTGTCCCTCTTATTTTGTACAATTGTTCATCTTCAATTGTCCTATTGATTTTGCACCTTATTTTGCTATGGTCCCACTCTCATTCTTTAATTTCATTCATAAATTTAACACAAAAACATGCGTAAGACCGTCCTATACTAAGACCATAACTGGGTCGGCTCATTGCAGGCGCGTGTTCTACACGCGTGCGCCTATTTCCCTCCAGAATTCCATTTTTTGGTTTTTTTTCATTTTCTGTGCATTTTCAATTTGGACATTAAAGGTATTACTTTTGACCTTAAAGATATCAATTTCAACGTAAAGTAGTACTTAAACATATCAATTAAAGTAAAAATTTCAACTTGAACTTATAAGTGATCAATTGTGGCCCTAAACTGATCAATTTCTACCTAAATTGAAATTGATACCTTTAAGATTAAAATTGAAAAATGCTCAGAAAATGAAAAAAAAGAGAGAAAGCATACAAAAAGAGCGCGATGGATTGGAATATTGGGTCGTCTTATTCTAAGGCGGTCTCTCCAAGATCGCTTGCAAATTTAATCTCTTTCTCTCCATTTTGACCAATTATTTTTATTATTCGCTTGTTTTTTTTGTCTTACTCTTCAGCTAATTTTTTTATTAAATTTATCTTTTTTTAATAGGCGCAAAATAAAATGGACAAATCAAGTATTTATTAATGCTTCTTTTTCATAATAGTTTTATATTGATGTTGGTTTCCAAAATTGTTTATATTCGTTGATTAAAAAGCATTAGGTATTTACCCGTGCTATGCACGTTACTATAAAACTATTTTATAAAAAAATACATAATATTAATTCAAACATTGTTTAAATTAATACAAATATTATTTTAAACAATTATATCTATACAATTTTAACATAATAAAAAAATATCAACTAATTATAATACAAAACATCTTCAATTTATGTTAAGATTATTAAATAACCTAATATTGATATTTTTAATCAAAAATATTTACAAACCCTTAAAAAGGAGTGATACTTAAAATAAAGGAAAATTTGCCAAGAATAATCCCAACTATCACCCGTTGGCCAGAAATAATCCCAACTATTGATTATTTTTTAATAATCCCAACTGTTGATGAAGTTTGCGGAAAACAGTCCCACTCTATTTTCTACCGGCTGTAGAAGGTTTTTTGAGTATTTTTTTTTACCTTTTTTTTAACTTTAATATAGGTTTTAACTTTAATAACCCTTAAAAAGGAGTGATACTTAAAATAAAAACTACGCATATGCTTACTAAACTTGATTATCAATTTATCATCATAATAACATATATTTGATTATTATAACATCCATAACTACACAACATGGCAATATGAAAATAAATTAAACATCATCTTCATCAATATCTTCTTTCTCTTTGTTTCCATTTCATCTCCAATCAACTTTTCAAAATTCTATCTCAACAATTTATAAACCTTGTTTCATCCCACATCTACACCCATAAAATTTCTGAGATAAATTTGCATATTCACATAACAATGGAACAAAAACTCATATCTTCCTCCAGTTTTATCTCAATTTTCACACTAATTGAAATAATCAATAAACTCAACTCTCAATCTACGCTTTCTTAAGTAGGTGCAATGCAAACTTTGAAATTCAATCATATAAATAAGACAAACTATGTATGTGGCACTAAAAAAAAATCAAGTTTTGCCTTTTCATCCTAAATTTAGATCACAAAGAGTTTTATTTAAATTGATGAATTAAATTGGAGAACACTAAGAGTTTCAATATAATTGAGTTTAATTGATATTTAAGAGTTTCAATGAAAAAAAAACAAAATAACAATTGTATTAATTTGGATAGCAAATTTTGTTATGTATAAATGACACGTGGCATAAATTTTCTTGGATTATAATATGTATATGATGATGAGGGGTCAGTTACATATTTAGGGGGTGTTTGGTATGGAAATATAAAATCTAATGGAAAGGGAAATGATAAACAAGAGTAAGGGTAAAGGTATGTGTTGTAGTTAGATGTTGTTTGGTATGAAAAATATAAGGGAAATACTTAATTGATCATAGAAAGGGAATTGGTTACTTCCCATAAATTGGTGGTAACAAAGTAAGGGTATCCATTACCCTCAAGAAAGGGATTGGATTAACCCAATATCATACCAAACAAAATATGTGGAGTAATGGTATTTTAATTCACTTACTTAGTATGAGAAAGTTCATACCAAACACTCCCTTAGATGAATCAGTCGTCGTATCTGCCTAAATCAATGGCACGCTGACTCACAAATTGAAATTTCGCCACGACTTCATGTATATTTAATCGTTTCGTACTGAAAGAACAAGAGAGAAGACAATCAAACATATTAACCCTCTAAGTCTTATAAAAATACGCATCTCACAAAATCATACTACTTCCTAACCACCCTAAAGACTCAAAACCTTTGTATGATTATAATTGATAACTCAAAACTCATATTATATTAATCAATAAGTTAAGTAATTACTTTAGTTTAGTTCACATGAAAAATCATTTAAAAATGGCCAAATAATATATTAATATACTAAAGTTAATAAATATTCGTTTTGTCGCTCTTAATTTACACCTCTTTCCTTTTAGTTTGTCTCACTCATTTTGCACCCTTTTTTTGGCAATAACCCCACTTTCTTTCTTTAAATCTCATTCACAAACTTATTTTCTCTCTTCATCTTAACCACTTATTTCTATCATCCGCTTATTTTTGTTTTGTTCTCCAATCAAATTTCACTTTCCACTAAATATCATCCAAAATCTAATGGGTCTAAAATTATAGGAACGGAGGGAGTAAGTAATTAAGAAAAGTATTCTAAGATTATGTAACTGAAAAAGGCCTAGTGTAGATTTCTAATATATGTTTGGAATAATTTCTAAAATCATGGAATTTTATTTTTCTTAAAGATATTCCTAAAAAACGTTTGTTAATTTAACAGTTAAAATTATTCTAGAATATATATAATTTTCCTATATTATAGTTAGGCGTAAATTAGAATAAGTAGTCAAGGTTAGACTTAGTAAAAAAATCGGTTGGTACAACTTTGTTTTATTTGTTATATCATTAGTAATGTTTGCAACAAAGTTTGTAGGTTATGATTGAATTGTTCTTAATTACACAAAATTGGGCGTTAAATTGTTTAAAGATAGAAAGTCTAAAGTCTAAACTCATGCGTTATCTAACTAAGTCTAGAAAACAACTCAAAAAAAAAAAAAAAAACTAAGTCTAGAAAAACAAGGAGATGAAGACCTAATATGTCCAACGGCTATATGGAGGCATTCCTATATATAAGGATCTTCATAAACACTTCAAGAACAACCACACACCTACTTTAAGCTTACATTCAAAAGTTTTGAGTTGTTGTCTTTTTTGGCTCTTGATCATTATAATAGTTCGAAAAAGATAATTTTTTTAAGCCTCATTGTTTAGAACACTTAGTAAAGTATTCGAATTTCTTTATTGAGAGTGTTGAAATTTTATCTTTTTCTTTAGGGAAGAATATGGTGAGTGAGAAGATAGATAGATCATTTTAAGTGATCTAAGATTCTTATAATAAAAGAGGTTGAATCCTAAAGGTTGGAAAGAACCCATATTCCGGGAGTAGGCTATTTGTAGTCGAACCTCGATATTATTGGTATCAGAGGTGAATTTCACATATAAAGTTTAATTTTCTTGTGAATTAGGTGGATGCGATAGGAGAAGCCATGTTTTCTCAAGGATGTTCATGTTCAAGGCCAGCTTTGTTTAGTGGTACAGATTTCTCTCATTGGAAGACGTTGATGAAAATATTTATGAACAATCAAGATATGAAACTATGGAACGTCATCAACAAAGGGCTAAAGATCTCAATGAAGAAAGATTCCAATGAATTGACAACAATATTCCAAAGTCCGAATCCGGGTATAATCAAATTAATTTGGATGCTATGTCAAAAAATCATAGAGCTATGAATCAACTATGTCGTGCTTTAAATGGAACGGAATTCAATACAGTGTCATTTTGCACTGGTGCCAAAGAGATATGGGATAAGTTGATCGTGACGTATGAAGCTTTTAGTCAAGTTAAGGAGTCGAAGATCAAAATACTCATGCACCAGTATGAAATGTTTAAGATGAAGAAAAATAAGAATATAAATGAAATGTTTACTCACTTTACTTTAATCACTAACAATTTGAATTCTCTAGGTAAAACTTTTTCAGATGCTGAGAAGGTAAGAAAAGTATTGAAATGTCTTCTTGTAAATAAGTGGGATCCAAAAGTCACGGTTATAGTGGAAGCACAAGATCTAAGAGTCCTATCCCTTGATGATCTTTTTAAGGAAAGAAAGATCATGAAGATGGCGACAGTGATGTTACAACATTCATGAAAAATCATCTTAAGGAAAGAAAGAAGAAGAAATATCAAATGAAAATGCAATTATAACCTCGATCCTTTTGCCCATATAATTTGAGGATCGGAACACATAATGAGAACAATGAAAAGATTTAGAAAGTTTATATCAAGGAAAAACTTCAAAAGTACTTCCTCCCAAAATAAATCTAATAAACTTGCTTGTTTTGAATGTGGTTCAACATATAATCTTGTTCAAGAATGTCCCAAAAAAAAAAGAAAGACTTATTATAAGAAAGACAAAAAGAAACAAGTTGTGGTTGCTGAATGGAGTGACCAGGAAGGGTTAAGTGAATCAGATAACAAGGACAAGCTCACCTATGTCTTATGGCAAATGATGATAAAGAGGATGTAAAAGATGATTCCAAGAAGATATTAGATTTTCTTAACTCTTGCTCTAAGGATGAATTGGTAAAAGCTTTTTCGATATGTTTCAAATAGAACAAATATTAAAAGAAGAAAAGAATGGAGTAGAAAATAAAATATGCCATTATGTCAAAGGTTGTGATGACCTAATAATGAAAATCGATGCGTTTGAAGCTGAAAAATTAAAATTTGACGACACTATCATGGTCTTGATCGAGAGACCAGAACATTAGCCTAATGCAAAAATGTCTTTGGACTTCAGCGCAAAAACCATAACCTTGAAATTGAGATCAATACCTTGAAATCATAATATGAAAAGGTCGATACACCTTTAATAATTGTAACAATTTCGATCCTATATTTCACAATATGTTATGTAGCTAAAAGGTACCATCAGATAATCGTGAAATAGTATGACAATTTTAACCGTAATATCAAGAATCGTACCACCTTCGTTAAAAGATCGACAAAACATAGACATATACCCTCTTACTCCTATTGTTGCAAGAAGGGCACTTGAGATTTGCATTTCCTTACAAACGTAAAGATTACTATATCCTCAAGAACACATTTCCTGTTGAACTACGAAAACGGGTAAGATAAATATGGGTTCTAAAGGGAATTATACTAACTAATACGGTCCTTTCCAAGTATGTACTCAAATTTGCTACTTGGTATGCAAAGAATTTTTTATTTTGTAGGTAAAACAAAAATGGATATTAGATAGTGGATATTCATGGCATATGAACAGTAAAGCATCATTAATTTTAGAAATTAAAGAAAAATGTGACTCGATAATACTTGGCGACAAAGGTAAATGCAAGTTTTTAGGCATTCGTAAGGTTGGTAAGGATTCTTCTAATTCTGTTGATTGTGCTTATTTGGTTGATGGTTTAAAATTCAACTTGTTAAGTGTTTCTCAATTGTGTGAAATAGGTAATCAGGTAATATTTGATAAAGAAAAATATGTAGTTAAAAACCCTAATACATGCAACATATTTATTACCGCTTTAAAACATGATAATTTATATGCTTTACACACTACCAAATTGCAGCTGAAGACTTTAAGTGTTTTAAAAAGGCTTAACAGAAGACCCAAAGCTATGGAATTGAAGGCTTGGCCACATCAACATGCACACCATGCATGAATAGGGCGGAGCCAAGGTTCAAAATCTCTAGGGGCACCAACAAATGGAAGAAATTTTAACAAAATTTTGTTGAAATTTTGACATAGTTCCGTTTGTAAAATGATGAGCTAAAATATTTTTCATTCTTGCAAAATGACATGTAGAAACAAAAATAATCACCAAAATAAATATAAACTCCACTTTTGTAACCCTTATATAAATACAGACCCGGCCCAACCCCAGGAGCACCATGAGCAATGGCTCAGGGCCCCATTTTGGGAAAGGCCCAATATTCCGTAGTTCCCGTCCATGATTTTCCAATAAACAAGAAATAATTATGGCTATTTTAGGTAGCTATAGCATTACAATAACATTCCTAGTAAACATATGAATTTATTCCTTTTGACTTTCTTTTTTCTCTTCAATTCCCCAAAATAAAATCTTTAAATTCTTACTTTTACATTAATTTAATTTCAAGCCTTCTCCTTCCGTTCTCTGACATTGAAGACAAGAAGGTTGACAGGTAAAGGTTGTATAATAATAATTATTATTAAATAATAATAATAATAATAATAATAATAATAATAATAATAATAATAATAATAATAATAATAATAATAATAATAATACATATCGATGTTAAAGGGGCCTATATATTGATTTTTGCTCAAGGGCCCTAAATTGTCCGAGACGGCTCTGTATAAATATATCAATCCTTATCCAAAATAGTTAATTCAAATTTTGGCAAATTTTTTTAGGTGTGAATAAATCATCAAAAAAATGTTGTTTATTCATTTAGTTAATCTTAATCTTAATCTCAATTTGTTTATGAATAAGAAAATTTTGAATCATCATCATCATCATCATCCTACCCAGTATATCCCGCTCATAGAAAACTATGAGCAGGGTTTGGGGAGGGAAGGACGGCGGCAACTCATACCCGTGAAGGAGAGCACGGCCAAAAGGAGTCCCCCAACTCCAAGATGATAAAGATAAAGATACGCACCTGCCTCGTGAAGTGAAAAACACAAAAAGGTCCAAAGAAAGTAAAAGAAAAGAAAAACTTAAAACAAACTAAAAACAAAAACACACAGTAAACTAGGGCAAACATGAAAGCATGACTCCGCTAACGACTCTAAGAAGAAAAGCCGACGTCTAAAACCTGGATAAGACGCCTCCAACTACTCCTATCCCTAGTCAGGTCCTCAGAGAGGTTTAACTCACGTAGGTCTACCTTTATTTGCTCCTCCCAAGTTTTCTTGGGTCTTCCTCGACTCCTCTTACCCTCTACCATAAAGCTTTCGACTCTCCTCACAGGGGCATCGAAAGTCTTTCTCTTCACATGTCCAAACCACCTCAATCTTCTTTCGCGCATTTTTCCGGATATAGGAGCAACCCCTAGTTTATCTCTAAACTCTTGGTTCCTAATTCGATCCATCAAAGTGTGCCCGCACATCCACCGCAACATACGCATCTCAGTTACTTCCATTTTACGTTCAAAACTCTTCTTTACAGGCCAGCATTCTGTCCCATACAATAAAGCCGGTCTGATCGCTACCCGATAAAATTTTCCCTTTAACTTATTTGGGATCTTCCTATCACATATCACCGCGGTGGCTGCTCGCCATTTGAGCCAACCCGCTTGGATACGATGATCTACATCTCCGTCGATCTCCCCATCCCTTTGGATGATCGATCCCAAATACTTGTACTTGGTCGTACTCTTAATGACTTCTTCCCCGATACAAACTTCTGGCTCCCCTATCGGCTGTGTCCCACTAAAGTCGCAGCATAGGTACTCAGTCTTCGTACGACTGATGCGCAAACCTTTACCTTCTAAAGCTGCCCTCCACTCATCCAGTTTACTACTGACCTCTTCTTTAGTCTCTGCTACCAGCACGATATCGTCAGCAAAAAGCATGCACCACGGAACCGTCTCCCAAATAGATTTAGAGATCTCATCCACAATGATCGCAAAAATAAAAGGGCTTAGAGCTGATCCCTGGTGTAATCCAACTTTTACCGGAAAGGCCTCTGTTAACCCCACCGGTGTCTGAATGAAGTACTGGTGTAATCGCAAAAATTTTGAATGAAGTACCTTATTGTCATTAATTATTACCTAATTTTATACTTAGCTCTTACAAGCAATAAAACAAGCAATAGTTTCTTTCCTAGCAACTTTCAAAGATAATATTCTCAACATTCGACGGTAGAACTAGAAATAACCCAATTGGCCATTCCAAATCGAAAAAACCCAATTTCTTCAAACATGCATATTCCTAGATTCCATATTAACCCAAATCATCACTAATAATCCTCAAAACGATTTATCAAAATGGCACATAAAAAATAAGGCATGAAATTGAAAACAACCCAGCTTCCTATTTTCTTTTCTTTGTTTTTGTACTAACAACTGCAATCTTTATGCCATATTTGAGCCACTGAACCAGAATGTACTTTAAATCGAGAATGTATGAAGATCAGTAAGTACTAAGTAGTAATATTTTGTGGACTTTAAATCTTTCTTCTATCCAACCCAATTATACACTACTAAAATAGTGAACACCGCTGCAGATTCAAACCTTTAATATATATTTTTTTTATTTGCATGGGGGCATCTGCCCCTGGGTTCCCCCATATAGATTCGCCCATGTACATAAACTAGCTCGTAAAGGATTGTTTACATGACTTCCATCCCTTGATTACGAACACAACCCTTCATGTGAACAATGTAAGCGAGGTAAAAATCTAAATTGTTTTAAACTGAAAAAGATGGTTAGTACTACAAGACCATGTGAACTTCCACACATTTATTTATGTGGGTAAATAAGAGGTAGTCTTACATATTAGTTACAGTTAATGATTTTTCAAGATTTACGTTGGTTGATTTTTTGAAGGAAAAGGCGAAGCTTTAAAACCATTCTTAATGTGTTGCAACGAAATGCAAACTCTTCTTAATCTTTCATTTGCCTCAATTTGAAGTGATCATGGAAGAGAATTTGATCAACTAAGGTTCGATTCTTTCTGTGATAAATATGGAATAACTCATAATTCACAACTTCTCAACTCCTAGGACACCTCAACAAAATGGTGTGGAGAAACCGCACTTTAAGAGAAATGTTAGGTTTATGCTCATTGAAAATTTATTAACAAAATATTATTGTGCTAAAGCAGTAAACACATCTATTTCTGTGCTAAGTAGATGTCTTATTTGACCTATACTAAAGAAAACACCCTATGAGCTAGTTAGAGGAATAAAGGCAGATCATGTATCTTAGACCACTTGGATGCAAGAATTCTGTTCATAACAATGACAAAGACAATTTTGATAAGTTCTATGCAAGATGTGATAAAGGTATCTTTCTTAGATACTCATTAAATAGCAAAGCTTATAGAGTGTTGAAACAAGTGTAAAAATATGGTTGAAAAAAGTATACATATTGTTTTTGATGAAACGGATGATGGCATATTAAGTGATGGATTCATAGATTGACGAAAGCGAAGAAGATACTAACAAAGAAGCTACGGATAAAAAGAAGAATACGCATTAGTCCATCCAAAGTGTTGAAGAAATTGATGATAAACAAATCAAGCTCATTTAAGACTCTCATTACCAGATCAAGAGACAAATGCTCAAAACCTGGAGAACATACTACTAATGATACTCAAATTAAACACTCTTTAAAGGAATTATCAAGTGACTTCAACACTGATGGCTCATCGACTATTTTGAAAAGGAGATTCAAATTATATAGCATCACAACATCCTCATGAAAACATTATCAATGATCCAACAAGAAATACAACCTAGACCAGAGCAAAAGTGCAAATACTCTTATGATTTCAACAATTAGCCAAGATCAAAATTGTAATGGTAAGAACACTGATCAAACATCATATAGACATATAGATGGATCATCATTATATTTAGCTGCTAGTCGTCTAGATATTATGTTTAGTGTCTAATCATGTGCGAGATTTCAATTTAATTCAAAAGCATCTTATTTAACTATTGTTAAGAGAATCTTTAGATAGATACATTAGACTAAAGACTTAAATCTCTAGTATCCTAGTAATAGCATTTTGTTTTGGTTGGATACACAGATGCAGACTACGCAAGTTACATTGTTGATAGGGTAAGCACGTAAGAATCATGTAGATTCCTTGGACCATCTTTGATCTCTTGGCATTCCAAAAAAAAATCAGTGGCGTTATAAACTAATGAAGCTTTATACATTACAGCCTGAGCATGTTACTCACAAAAATTGTGGATTGTTCAACAACTTAGAGATCTTGAAATTAATCTCAATGGCATACCAATTAAGTGTGACAAGACAAGCGCAATTTGTATTACGATCCCAATACAACATTTACGTACAAAATATGTTGAGGTTCATCATCATTTATACGTGATCATGTTGAAAAATGTTATGTGAGTACATCATTTGTACCTATTTAACAACAACTTGCTGATATATTTACATAACCTTTGAGTCTTGATCGTTTGCTTATATACATATATGAAACTTAAAAGATATTTGCATTAAAATTTACGTAATCATGTTTGTGCATGTTAATATTTTGTGTTCTATCTTTGAATATATTGATTTTAATTTCTAGATGCTACATTATAAATAATAAAACTTTTAATTTCCACAAAAATCTTAACTAAATACATAAGAATTGATTAAACATTGTTTTGAAAAAATGTAATGTGATAGTACATCATTTAACTACAAGAAAAATGATTTTGGGCGACACCTAAATATGTCGCCCAATCTCAAATTTATGTCGCCCAAAGTAAGGGCGACAAATTTAAAAAGTGACACGACAAGTGTCGCCCTATCGACGTCGCCCATATTTGGGCGACACACATCCCTTTTATGACGCCCATGCTTAATTATGTGCGACACTTATCAATGTAGCCCATATTTGAATTTTGGGCGACACATACCACGAAGCCCATAGTTAATTTCTTTGGGCGACACACATCTATGTAGCCCATGCTCTAACTTTGGGCCACATAATTCTATGTGTAGCCCATAACTAATTTGTTTTGGGCGACACAATTATATGTGTGGCCCATAGATAAATGTAGCACATAAATCACTTTATAAAATGACCCATATTATGACTTGAACCTTATAATTATTGATTTCACAAATAATAATAAGGGATATTCTACCTGGTAAGCACTAGGTATAACGAAATTCATAAACTAGCTATTCTTGTTTGCAATTCTACCAAATAGCACTCAACTTATGCAAATTCATCTGACGTAGCTATATTAGCCTAAAAACGTTAGATTTACCGTTAAGTGGTGAATTTACATAATTGCCCTTTTTTTATTTGTTAAATAGTGGTCTTCTTCCTTCTTGGTGCTCTCTTTTCCTTTGAATGCTCCATTGATGCAACGATTCAAGCACTTTTTTGGTGTTTTATTGGTGCTCTCTTTGGGTTATACATAGATTCGGCACTAAAAGAATTCCCTAAATGTAGAACTTGAGATATGTTGTTGAAATTATGTGTTCTACTGACGTTTTTCGTGGAATTTATTCTTATTTTTGGTGTAATTTCTTGAAATATGAGACAAGTAACAGAACCTTAATGGCTTGAGCATTTTTAAATTGAATAATTTAGATAATTTCTGTTACTTATGAAGCACAGCAAAGTTTAGAAAGTTTATATGAAGTTGATAGAGCATTATTCTTTGGGTTATGATTTAGAAGTTTAGCACTTTTTAAAAAATTGTTCTTTGGGTTATGATTTAGAAGTTTAGCACAGCAAACTATTTAAAAAATTTCTATGTAATTTCTTGAAGTCGTGTTCGATTATTGATATGGGGTTTACTCAAAACTTTGATATAGTATTATTCTTTGGGTTATGATTTCTATATTACTATTTAAAAGATAATTTAGATATTTTCTATATCCATGTTTATGTTTATGATGATCACGATTGAGCAACAAAGAAGATAGCCAATTTCATGAAATTGACTGTTTATTCTTTGGGTTTAGAGGGCTCGTTTGGGTTATAAAATATAGACTAAAATGGCTGACGTATGACTAATTGTGTGTAATTAGTAATGGTATACATAAATTAATTGTATAATTATTAATGGTATACATAATAAAATGACTACTTGAGGATTGATTGCAAGATGTTCGATGAAATGACTGGATGAAAATGGCACTTGTTCCTGTCTTGTCTATTATGAAGAAGCTTGAATCGTTGCATCAATGGAGAATTCAAAGGAAAAGAGAGTACCAAGAAGGAAGAAGACCACTATTTAACAAATAAAACAAGGGCAATTATGTAAATTCACCACTTAACGGTAAATCTAACGTTTTTAGGCTAATATAGCTACGACAGATGAATTTGCATAAGTTGAGTGCTATTTGGTAGAATTGCAAACAAGAATAGCTAGTTTGTGAATTTCATTATACCTGGTGCTTACCAGGTAGAATATCCCTAATAATAATAATAATAATAATAATAATAATAATAATAATAATAATAACAACAACAACAATAATAATAATTCAATAAAAGAGCAAATAATTTGCTTGTATGTGTATATACATTTAATTGATTTCTTTTCGTTAAAGTTTGACACACAAAATTCTACAAAAATTATAATACAATCTCAAGAGGCTTATTAACTTTTGTTGCTGCTTTTGCATAACCAGTATAGTATTTCTCCTTCAACAGATACCGCCAATCTCGATACAAAGCTGCACATTGACCGTTCAATGTTACTTTCACGTCGACTCCGTCAACATATCTTAGCAAAGTCCAATCTCCCTAAAAATACCAATATCAAAGCTTTGGTCACACATTAGCAGAGCAAAACACCAAAATATTCCATTGATATTCACACTAATGAACAAACATTTGTGATTGATTAATGACTTTTAGAAAATAAAATTCAAATAGAGAAATTGAACCAAAATATTCTATTGATATTCACACACATGAACAAACATTGATATTCACACAAAGGTGCCGCCATTTTTTCAATCATCATCTACTTCTCGAAGTGTAGTTATAAATTTTTCTCCCTAAATATTTCAAAATTTATAGAAGCTCGTGAAAAACAAAGTATGAAATACCTTAGACTTTTGACAAAGTATAAGATTTTCAATCTAAAAGGCTATGTCTAACTTAAAATCTACTTCCCTTGTATTAAACTAAGTAAATATAATCATGGTAAACTAACAATCCCTTCCCTAAGAACATTTTTCGACTCTCTTGGACTAAATTAAGCAAATAGAAGAATCAAGGGAGATTTCTAATCATAAGATGATTAGACATTGGTAAACAAGAGAAATCAAACAAGAGAAATCAAACAATACCACCATTAGAGCTACTGATTTAAAGAGCCCAACAACTATGTGTACAGAGCTACCAAACATTTTGCTCAAAGATTAAATAACAGATGATTTCTCCCAAGCTTGTTTACCACCTAAGCGGAGTTTGAGAATAGTCTAATTGATAAACCCAAAATAGAAATAGAACAAATATTGTAAGATTTCATTTAATCAAAGGGATCACACAAACATGAGCAAAGAATAAAACTCATCGGATCTAAATTTCAATGGGGCCTCAACTATTTCTATTTTAATACTTCATAATAATTATAAATCAATAATGTCCCTGTCCAAAAAATAACTAATAAATTTGAAATTTAATAAAATGTCAATAATTTTTTAGCTCCATAAATTCCTGAAAAATACCATTATCAACATGTCAAGCTGAATTTAACCATAAAACCATGACGAATCACCAAACAAAACAATGTACTCCATTCACGAACTACAAAGATGATATTCATATAACATAGTCAATCAACAGTGATACTTTGAGAGAATTTTTGTCAAACTTAGAACTTAATAAGAGCTAAATTTTCAATTAAAACACAATTAATATAAATAAATTAAACAACTAAAAATCAACAAAAAAATGGCAAAATATTATCTTAAAAATCGTAAGTGCATACAAGATCAGAAAGAAAAACTTCTTCCACTTGTAATCCTAACAATCATCCGGAAACATTCACCAAAAAAATAACATTCATTTCAACAGAATCACAGTAGCTATAAAAGCAATCTATATACTTCCACACTCAATAATAATACTTTGAGACAATTTTGTAGCCCTAATGGACAATAATTTTATATTATTAGATTAATTAAGAAATTTGAGTCATTTAAAGAAAAAAAAATCAAAGAAACCTAAATCAGTTTATCAAAACAACGAAAATCAAGGACAAAAACTGAAGATAGAAAAATCGAGATTCAACAAACAAAACTACACAATGGAAAACCAGTAGCAGGAAACAACAATGAAGGATAAGAAAAGAACCCATGGAAAATTTAAGATACATAAAAGCAAAATCAAAGAAATAAATTAAAGAAACGAAAAACTATGGAGAAGCAACAACCATGGAAGAGGAGCTTAATTAAAGATGGAAACAAACCTTGAGAAGCAGCAGTAATGGAGGCGCGATTGGTGATATTGGGGTGGCGCAGTTGAAGAGAATGGAGAAGAAGAGTGGTGTAGTGGGAGAAGAAGAATGGAAACAAATTGATTTTTAGTGTTGTTAGGGTTTTACTTTAGGGAGGATGGCAAGGTAGAAAATTAGATGTGGATGGTGACGGCGGGAATTGGTCGGGCTTTTAGATTTTTAGGTTTTAGGGGTAAATGCGGAATTGGGCGACAACAGTCATAATATGTGGCCCATATATCATGTTGGGCGACAACAGTGATAATATGTGGCCCATATATTATTTTGGGCGACAGAATTTGTAAGTGTCGCCTAAACTGTACCTTTTGTGCTTCGCCTATATTCGGGTGACACCCTAAGTAACCCATGTGCCACACACTGACATATGACGCCCATAATTTGATATTTTTGACGCCCAAAACTAATTTTCTTGTAGTTTGTACCTATTTAACAACAACTTGCTGATATATTTACATAACCTTTGAGTCTTGATCGTTTGCTTATATACATATATGAAACTTAAAAGATATTTGCATTAAAATTTACGTTAACATGTTTGTGCATGTTAATATTTTGTGTTCTATCTTTGAATATATTGATTTTAATTTCTAGATGCTACATTATAAATAATAAAACTTTTAATTTCCACAAAAATCTTAACTAAATACATAAGAATTGATTAAACATTGTTTTGAAACAACAATTTTAGAAGATCCAAAGAATATAGTCTTATCCTAAATAAATTTTGGATGCAATTACAATATTCATATTTGCACCCTTCAAACTCCTTCCTTCACGTCACCTCTTTTTCTAATTTGTCTTAAATTTTATTTTTTTTTTTGATTTTTTCCTCATTTTTCACTTCATTACCCTAAATAGCTAGTCCTATCACACTTTAAATATTTTCCCATCATAAGCTACCTTTACTCTATATAAACCCAAAAACCATCCTTTTTTATTTCATAGTAAGTGTCATACTTCATTTCAAAGCTTCATCATTAGCACCGAAAAGAAAGATCACCAACACACTCTCTAGCCTTTGAAACACCTGAACCACTTATTTCGTCTTCATTATCTCCACCAACTGCTATTGGTGTAACCTAACAATAGTTTGAAAACCATGCGACTTTTAAAAAAATGGATAGATGTTTTCAAGAATCGTACTCTCTTCTAAGTTCATTAGCTAGATAATATGTTAGGTAATATTAGCCTTTCTATATTTACATTTTGTTTATAATGTTAAGGAATATTTTTAGGCTTATATTTGGTATGTAAATATCCTTAATATTCTCATAGGTAGTATATAATAACATTGTAATCTCATATTAAAGTAAGGAAAATAAGGAGAATAATCTCTTATCATGGTATCAGGCTTACACCATCTTAGGGTTTAGCATTCTTTTTCTCATTCCAGTAGCCATTGTCTTCTCCTCCATGGCTGCACCGATCTCAACACCGGTGGATAATAACTCCGCCGACCTTAAAAAACCGTCTTACAATCCTTTTTTTCTTAGTTCACAAGATGGTCCTGGCAATGTCATTACCCTTATCGTTTTTCGGGGAGATAATTTTGAAGAATGGAGTCGGTCAATACGTCTTTCTCTCATGGCGCGTCGTAAGTTTGAATTTCTTGAGGGTGGTATTCCAAAATCCACTGATGAATGGGAGTTGCGGGAATGGCGTTGTGTTCAAGCTATGATAGTTCAATGGATTCTCAGTACCATTGAACCTTCAATCAAGAAGACCTTGCCTTAATATGAAGAAGGCAAGCCTTTGTGGACAGTTTTACACCACCGTTTTAATATCGGTAATGGACAATAGTGCAAAAAAGCTATTGGCTGCGGTTTAGAATTATACGTAGCCAAAAATCAAATTTCAAAAAAAAATTACACAATGGTTGCGGTTTGGTGTATGTCCGCAGCCAATTATTAATTTTAGCCTTAATGGGTGCGATTATGAGGTTGTCCGCAGCCAATACCCTATAAAATTAGGGTTTTCAACATTAAGTACCCCTCATTTCTCTCTCCCTTATTCTCGCACACTGTTTCCTTTTCTCTCTTAGTAAAATTCAGCAGATGACAAAAATATTGAAAACCCTTTTTTATCTCTCTAAAAACCCTTTCAATCTAAAAACCCTTTCTATCTCTCTAAAAACCCTTTTATCTAAAAAAATCGCCGACATGCTTTTTGTTCTTCATCTCCCATTTCTTTTTTCTTTGTTTTTTTACCTTCTTTTACATTGTGTTAGAACTAAAATTAATGGATGTTCTTCAAAAAATGTTGGAGTTTGGAAAAAATGAGAGAGCTTTGTTTTATCTACAATTATAAGTCAACATTCGAATCAAAAAGAATGTGTTGTTTGTTTATCTTCGATTCAAGATGAAGGTAAAGATTCAAGGTGAAGGTGAAGAAGCTTCTAGATTTATGTTTGTAGAGACTTCGATCTAGATTTCGATCAATGTTTGTAGAAATTTCGATCCAGATTCAAGGTGAAGGTGAAGATTCAAAGTGATTTCGTTTTTTATTGATGTATTTCGTTTGAAACAAAAAGGTTTACAAGGTTGTTCTTTCATTTTTGTTCTTTTTGTTTATTCATGTATTTCGTTTATTGATGAATTTCGATTTAGATTTATGTTTATTGATGTATTTTGTTCTTTTTGATCTAGGTTTACAGAGCTTGTAGAGATTGTTTCTGTTTATTGATGTATTTTTTGTTCTTTCATTCTTTTATAGATTTTTTTTATAGATTCAATGGCTGTTCTTTTGTTCTTTTATTCTTTCATTCGTTTTTAAGAGATTTCGATCTGTATTTCGATCTAGCTTCAATCTCAATGCATTAAACAAAAAATAAAAATAAAAACAAAGGCCTCAAAGGCTGCGGTTCTTGTAATGACCGCAGCCAATAATCAGTTTTTTTTGTTCTAAAAATGGGGTATAGGCTGCGGTTTTTATGACCGTAGCCAATAACATTTTCTCATCTGCTACTATTACAAATGCTGCGAGACAAAACCGCAACCTATACCCCAAAAAAACCCCAGCCAATGTGTTTTTTTCCACTAGTGGGACCCCGAAAACAACAAATTAAGAAGTCTCTTGCAGAATGTCATCAACCCAAAAATATGAGTCTATGTGATTACTTTGGTACTCTCCAATCTTTGTGGGATGAATTGGCTACCTATAATCCTTTGCCAAATTGTAAGTGTGGAAAATGTACTTGTGATATTGGAGAACAATTGCAGAAGCGTCTTGATGAGGAAAGACTTCAAGACTTTCTTATTGGTGTTAACGTAGACATTTATGGGCATATGAGGTCTACCATTCTTTATCAAGACCCACTTCCTCCTCTTGATCGTGTATATCAAATGTTTTTACAAGAGGAGCGTTTACATTTTGTGGTCGAAAGTCATTCGGAGCAAGCAGCGATTCGCGCCATGGCCATAAAATCTAATATTTCTCGAAGTTCACATAATATTCCTTTAATTTGTACTCATTGTCATCGTAAAGGTCATGATGAACCTAATTGTTGGACAAAACATGGAATTCTTGATCGTTGGGAACTACGTAACCCACGTGGAGGAACTCGCGCTGGTGCTAGAGGAAATCGTGTAGGTGGTCGTGGTGCTATCCAGCACCATCGCAATAATAATGGTCGTGGACAACACAATGTGGTTACAGTTACTAGCGGGGAGGTTGCTGATGCTCTTGACACAAGTGGGTATTCTGATTTGTTTCGCAAACTCACGCCAGTACAATAGCAGCAATTAATTGATCTATTGGGTAACTCTTCTTTGCCAAATTATGAACGTTTAAGCGGTGAGTCTCTTGTAAACTCTTGGATTATAGATTCTGGGGCTTCCCATCATGTAACTGGACATTTAAATTTATTGAAAAATGTTTGAGTTATCCCTTCATGTCCTATAGGTCTCCCAGATGGGAAACAAACATTCTCTACTATGCAGGGTGATGTTCATCTATCATCTAAATTAAAACTTCACAATGTTTTGTATGTCCCGCAATTGAATTGTAATTTAATCCCCGTGACTCATTTGACTGATAATACAGATTGTGTTGTTCTCTTCACAAAAACTATGTGTGTTGTTCAGGACCTTCACTTGAGGACGATGATTGGAGTGGGTGAACGGAGAGACAGATTGTACTACTTTCGAGATGCTTCTCAAGCTCGAGCAATGAAAATATCTGATAATTCTTCTTTGGAGTTATGGCATCAACGTCTTGGTCACCCATCGGATAAAGTAGTGCGATCCCTTCCTTTTATTAGTAGTCATAGTATTGTTTTGAATAAAGCATGAGATGTGTGTCATCGTGCAAAACAATCTAGAACTATTTTTCCAATAAGTAATAGTAGGGCAACAACTTGTTTTGAAATAATTCATTGTGATTCGTGGGGAAAATATCAAACCCCATCTTTATGTGGTGCTACATATTTTTTTATTCTAGTTGATGATTTTTCTAGAGCTGTATGGGTTTATTTATAATATATTCGATAAAATAGAAGTTTACTCTATGTTTAGTTCTTTTTTTCTTATGATTGAAAGACAATTTGATGCTAAAGTTAAAATTGTTCGGTCAGATAATGGGACGGAATTTAATTGCATGAAAGAGTACTTTAATAATAATGGCATTTTATTTCAAACCTTATGTGTTCGTACTCCACAACAAAATGGGAGAGTTGAGAGAAAAACACAAACACATTTTGAATGTTGCTCGTGTATTGCGCTTTCAAGCTCATTTGCCTTTAAAATTTTGGGGTGATTGTGTGTTAGCTGCTGGTTATCTTATAAATAGAACCCCATCTTCTGTCCTTTCTCATAAGACTCCATATGAAATGTTATTTCATCAGCCTTCTTCCTACTCTGAGCTTCGAGTGTTTGGGTGTTTGTGTTATGCTTATAATCTCGAGTCTAAAAATAACAAATTTGAAAGTAGGACTAGAAAAAGTGTTTTTGTTGGGTATCCACGAGGAAAAAAAGGGTGGAAATTGTATGATCTTGAAGCCAGTGAATACTTTGTTTCTCGAGATGTTAAATTTTATGAGCATCAATTTCCCTTTGAACAAACACCGACACAATCACCCGTGCCCACTCACATACTTGCTCCTAATTTTGAGTCTTTGGATAATGATATTTGGTCTGATACATGCATCGAGAACCATTGTGATGTGAATGACCAACGCAATAGTATTTGCGACAGTGGGCTTTGCCCAACAAGAATAGTGTCTGAATTGCCTAGTCATAGGGACGACACACATGAATCGGGTAGGTTGCCCGATAGTAATGGACCACCAAATACTTCACCTTTGTTGCCTAGTTTTGTGTCAAATATTGTGGATGACGTGAACCAAAATAGATTGGGCTTACATACCACTACATATGAATCAAATGTGAGGGAGGAGGTTGTGGCCAATCCTATCTTGTATACAGAGGAAGATAAAGGAAAGGAAAACATACAAAGTTTCCTTCTGCCAAGCTACGAGGATATGTTACTAACACAGTTCGTACGTTCCGTCCGTCCTCTCCTTCATCGTCATCTACTCCTTTTAAGTCCTCAGGTAATCCTTATCGTATAACACATTTTGTTAATTGTGATCGTTTTTCTGTAGGACATAGAAAATTTCTTGCTGATATTACATCTTGTGTTGAACCTAAGTCTTTCAAGGAGGCCATGAAGGATCCAAGGTGGATAGAGGCTATGCAAAAAGAAATTCACGCTTTGGAAGAAAATAGGACGTGGAGTATGGAAACATTACCCTATGGAAAGAAAGCTCTGGGTAGTCGTTGGATTTACAAAATCAAATATAATTCTGATGGGAGTGTGGAACGTTTCAAAGCTCGTTTGGTTGTATTTGGAAACCATCAGGTGGAAGGTATTGATTACACCGACACATTTGCTCCAGTTGCTAAAATGACTACAGTTTGTGTTTTTTTAGCAGTCGCAGCAGCTAAAAATTGGGAGTTACATCAGATGGATGTACACAATGCATTCTTACATGGAGACTTATCCGAAGAAGTTTACATGAAAGTTCCTCCAAGTCTTCAGGGAGCTACGTCTGGTAAGGTGTGTCGCTTGCGAAAATCTTTATATGGTTTGAAGCAAGCTCCTAGGTGTTGGTTTTCCAAGTTAGCTCACTCTCTTAGAACATATGGATTTACACAATCATATTCAGATTACTCCTTATTCACTTATAAGAAAGGTATGGTGCAACTCAATATTCTTGTTTATGTGGATGATCTTATTTCTTCTGGGAACGATTCCGCTGCAATGTCTGTTTTTAATAATTATTTGTGTTCTTGCTTTCATATGAAAGACTTGGGTAAACTAAAATATTTTCTGGGAATCGAGGTTGCTCGTCATCCTGAGAATATTTTTTTTTGCCAAAGGAAATATATTCTTGATATTATTTCTGAGATAGGTAATTTGGGTTCTAAGTCTGTTGGCTTCCCTATGGAGCAAAATCATTAATTAGCACGATCAACTAGTCCTCTTATTAAAAATATCGAGCAATACAGACGTTTGGTTGAAGGACTTATCTATTTGTCTTTTGCTCGATCGGATTTGGCATACTCTGTGCACATCTTGTCACAATTTTTACACGCTCCTAGGCATGATCGTTGGGATGCTGCAGTTCGCGTAGTACGTTATTTGAAAAATAGCCCTGGACTGGGTATTCTACTTCGATCTAATAGTGATTTTTTGTTGACTGGTTGGTGTGATTCAGATTGGGCTAGTTGCCCTCTAACTAGATGATCCTTGTCTGGATGGTTGATTTTTCTTGGCAATTCTCCTATCTCATGGAAGATAGAGAAACAGGCAACATTATCTCGTTCTTCTGCTGAGGCGGAGTATCTATCTATGGCTAAAATTACATGTGAGTTAAAATGGTTGAAGGGATTACTTCACTGTTTGGGTGTACACCATTCTACACCTATGCAAGTTCATTATGATAGCAAGTCTGCTTTACATCTCGCTCAGAACCCTGTGTTTCATGAACGCACCAAGTACATAGAGATTGTTAGTTACTTCATTCGTGATGCTATTCAAGATGGTATCATATCTCCCTCTTATGTTTCCACTCATGTTCAACTGGCAGATATCTTCACAAAGGCTTTAGGTCAAAGTCAGTTCCAGTTTCTGCTTCGCAAGTTGGGCATTTATGACCTCCATGCTCCAACTTAAGGGGGTATGTTAGGGAATATTAGCCTTTCTATATTTACATTTTGTATATATGTTAAGGAATATTTTTAGGCTTATAATTGGTATGTAAATATTCATAATATTCTCAGAGGTAGTATATAATAACATTGTAATCTCATATTAAAGTAAGGAAAATAAGGAGAATAATCTCCCATCATAATACCTTCTTTCTCTTCGAAGATCTTCAAATTGTTTTATCTTTTATTGAGTTCTTATACTAGTCAGTCCACTTCATTTTATTTAGGAAAATTTGCCAAGAATAATCCCAACTATCACCCGTTGGCCAGAAATAATCCCAACTATTGATTATTTTTTAATAATCCCAACTATTGATGAAGTTTGCTGAAAACAGTCCCACTCTTTTTTAAACCGGCTGTAGCAGGTTTTTTGAGTATTTCTTTTACTTTTTTTAAACTTTCCTTCATCAAATTAGGTAAACCTATATTAAAGCTAAGTTAAAAAAAAAGGTAAAAAAATACTCAAAAAACCTGCTACAGCCGGTTGAAAATAGAGTGGGACTGTTTTCAGCAAATTTCATCAATAGTTGGGATTATTAAAAAATAATCAATAGTTGGGATTATTTCTGGCCAACGGGTGATAGTTGGGATTATTCTTGGCAAATTTTCCTTTTATTTATTAACTAGGATTACACCCGTGCTATGCACGAATTTCGTTAAAAATATTTATTTTTAATACTTACTATTAAGCAATACTTTTTAATTTTATATATATATATATATATATATATATATATATATATATATATATATATATATATATATATATATATATATATATATATATATATATATATATATATATATATATATATATATATATATATATATATATATATATATATATATATATATATATATATATATATATATATATATATATATATATATATATATATATATATATATATATATATATATATATATATATATATATATATATATTTATATTTATATATATATATATATATATATATATATATATATAGGATTTAGATCAGGTGAAAACCAATTAAAATGGTGAAAACTAAAAACCGTTCTTCTAGGCCTTTAGATCGTTAGAAAATAGATGGACGGTATAGATTGAGAAGCGTTTTTTACAATCACACGTTTCTTCCTTCTCATTCTCTCATTTGCTTTTTCCTGTTTCTCTCTCTAACATCTATTCCTTACCCACGAAAATTTTTCTTCTCTCATTTTAATCAAATTTCTTGCTGCTTTTTCGATCTCTCATCTCAGGCGTGTATAGGATTTTCTTGTTCGATCTCTCATTTTAATCAAGTTTCTTGCTGGTTTTTCGATCTCTCATCCAAATTTGTAAGTTCTTGCATCATTTTGTTCGAATTTCATTGTCTTTGCAGATTAGGGTTTATGTAACCTCTTCACAAATTTCATTGTTCTGCTATCAAAAGTTAGTTGTTTGTCTACTTACTTGATCCTCTGTCATAATTTCCTAAACGAAGTAATTCAATTAAATTGTCTGATACTAGGTCCTCAATGTAATCACATTCAATCTTGCCATGAGCCATCACACCAACCTGCAAATTACACTATATTAGAAGCAAGAAAATAGTATATTATGTTTAGCTTGAAAGTTCATAATTTATTTAGCTTTTGTAAAGGGCTTTGCTAAATTACACTGTAGATTATATTACTTACTCCCTCTGTCCCATTAGTTTTGTCCACTTTGTAGTGCGCACGCAAAATAAGGAAAAATAGTAGTGGGGTACTTTTAGTGATTATAATAAGTGAAAAAAGGTGGTAGTTGGGTATTTTAAGTGAATATAATAATTGAAAAGGTGGTAGTGGGGTATTTTAAGTGAATATAATAATTGAAAAGGTGGTAGGTGGGGTATTATTAAATAATATAAGTTGGGGTAGTTGGGGGTATTTAGGTAAAAAGTTTTGCCAAAAAAGGAAAGTGGACAATTAAAGAGGGATTACCCAAAATAGAATAGTGGACAAAACTAATGGGACGGAGGGACTATTAAGAAAGAAAAATTATTTTGATAAAATTACAATGTTTAAGTAATGTAAAATTACACTGTTATATAAAAATAAATTACACTGTTGATTATATTACTTAACTTGCAAATTACACTGTTTTCCACATTTTTCACTCCTAATTAAACTATTTTGAGAAATTTTTATACAGAGTTTGTACATAATGTCAACTATACCAATGTGATACTCATCAGATATTAAGAAAGATTATATTACTTAAAAATGAAGAACTTACAAAGTTCGAGCATATGTTGGAGTCAGTAGTATATTATGTTTGGGAATGCTGTGTCGCAAAAACATTTAACCTTCTTTTCTGCTTTATCTTGGATTAATTGTTCATGTGCAATACTTTTTGAAGGGGATTTGTAGGCTATAATAACTCTTACAACTTGCAAGTTGTAACTCAAGTTTATTCTAGTGAACCTGAAATATTTGGTATTGATGATAGATCTAATCTACTTCAAATATAATGATCTCTGTTTTCAATTTTCAGGTTGCTTCAGTGATGACTATATTGAATCAGCTTTAGTGAGAGGCTAACGATGATGATGATACTTATGTGTAGTTGATGATTGTAACCACTTTGGATTATATTTTTGGGATTGTAAAGGCTAACGACGATGATGATGATGTAAATTCTAACGGTTATAATGTAAAGGCTATAACTACATTTGGGGTTACACTTTTGTTTAGTTGAAGTCATTTTTGTATGCCTCGTGCGGTGTTATGAAATGGTCATGAACATATACCAACTTTAAGGGTACAACATACGATTTCAGTAGTACATAATTTTCTATTAATATTACATCTGTTTTTTTAATTGTTCTTTGATTTTTTATAATTAATTTATGTATATTTCTTTTTTCAATTGGATGTTTATTTTTTCTAGTATTTCTGCTTTTGTATTTCTAGTTTTGTATGTCTCGTGCGTTGTTATGAATTGGTTATGTACATATAGTGACTTTAGTGGTGCATAAAATAATTTTGGGAGTAAATAATTTCCTATAAATAGTACACCATGTTATTTTTATTATTCTTTAATTATTTTATAATATTCAATTGATGTGTATTTTTCTTTTTCATTAATGTTCTATATTTTTTTGTTGTTTTTATGTATTTCTAGTTTTGTTTACCTCGTGCAGTGTTTTGACTTGGTCATGTAGTATATATAGTAACTTTAGGAGTATATAATATAATTTTAGGAGTACATAATTTTCTATTAATTGTACATCATAAATTTTCATTATTCTTTGAATATTTATAATATTTAATTTATGTGTACTTTTTTTTGCCATTGGATGTTTATTTTTTCTAGTATTTCTAGTATTGTATTTCTCGTGCGGGGTCATGAAATGGTTATGTACATATAGTAACTTTAGGGGTACATAATATAATCTCAGTAGTATATAATTTTCTATTAAGATTACACCATTGCTTTTAATTATTGTTTGATTATTTTATTAATAATTTATGTGTATTTCTTTTTTCAATTGGATGTTTATTTTTTCTAGTATTTCTACTTTTGTATTTCTAAATTCTACCTTTGTATACCTCGAGCGGTGTTATGAGTTGGTCATGTACAAATAGTAACTTTAGGGATACTATTTCGGGAGTATGTAATTTCCCTATGAATTATACGTCATGTTCTTTTTATTAAACTTTAATTATTTTATAATATTCAATTGATGTGTAATTATCTTTTTCACATTGATGTATTTTATTCTAGTTTTTGTATTTCTAGTTTTATTTACCCGTGGTGTTATGAATTGATCACGTACATATAATAACTTTAGGGGTACATAATATGGTTTCGAGTATACATAATTTCTTATAAATAGTACACCATGTGTTTTTTATTTTCTTTAATTAGTTTATAATATTCAATTGATGTATACTACTCTTTTTTTTTGTTCTTTATTTTTTCTAGTTTTTGTATTTCTTGTTTTGTATGCCTCGTGCGGTGTTATAAATTGGTCGTGTACATATAGTAAATTTAGGGATACATAATATGATTTTAGTAGTACATAATTTTCTACAATATGTACACTATTACCCCAATATGTATTCAGTTTACCACTATGTACTCAGTTTACCACAATATATACATAGTTTATCAAAATATATACACATTTTATCCCAATGTGTACTCAGTTTACCACAATATGTACATAGTTTACCTATTAAGAAAATAAATAATTCAATTTTTAAGTAGTACACAATTTACCCGATATAAAGTAAAAAAATTCATTTGATACTTAATGTAGAATTTCAAACACTTGTAGACAATTTGATGATGTAAAGGCTAACATTGATGATGTAAAGGCAATAAGATTTATTGTAGACAATTTAATTAATTCAAAGGCTTTTCTTGTCAAGATTTTTTATGACACATTTGATTCTAAATGTAGAATTCAAATGCCTTTTTTATATCAAGACCTTTTTTTCTTTTTTAATTGATTTTCAGTTTTCTGGCAACTTCTTTTTTCATTTTCACCTGCATTAGAAAAAAAAATTATGTATTGTACATACACTTTTATAAATGATATAGAAATATATTTAAAAGTAATACATATATAACTAAACAAAGTACATGAGTGTATTTTAAAGAAAATAATTTGCATTTTTTAAACATGGTACATTTTTTTCATTAGGGGATACATAAGTTGTAAATAGGAGTATTTGAAAGTAATACATACATAGCTAAAAATAGGTGTGTTTTTGCACATACACTCTTATAAATGATATAGATATATATTTAAAAGTAACACATATATAACTAAACAAAAAAACATAAGTGTGTTTTAAAGAAAACAATTTGCATTTTTTAAACATGGTACATATTTTTCATTAGCGAATACATATTTTTCATTAGGGGATACATAAGTTATAAATTACAGATTACAGTTTATACCTATTTATTTGTCATATACAATCTTAATCTACATTTTTATGTACTCAGTTTAGTTAATTCAAAGTCTTTACGCAATTTACTTAGTTTACCCCAATATGTACACAATTTGATAATCATAATTAAAAAAAGTTGAACTTAATTACAAGAAAAATATACATAATAAATCTAAATGTAATTTAATAATCATTCTAAAGTACTCCATCATTGAGAAGAACACCAATGAATCCGATTTGCAAAGAACAAGAACTACAAAAACCTAATGTGCGAAGACCAAGAACTACAAATCACAATGAATCAGATTTACAATTTTCCCCAATTTTTCGAACATGCAAATCAAAGAACAAGAACTACAAAAACTTAATGTGCGAAGAACAGATTTGCGTAAATTCAGATTTGCGAAGAACAATAACTTCGAATGTATAAGAATCAAAGAGCAAAAAATGTATTAGTATCATATTTGTGGATATGAACAAATCGAAGAGCAACCACTTTGAATGTACAGTATCATATTTGCGGATATGAACAAATCGAAAAATAAAGAACAAATGTATCAGATTTGAGAACAATTTTTCAAATGTATCAGATTTGAGAACAAATTGAAACATTTTTTCGAACAAAAAATTCTAATGTATTAGATTTAGGAAAAAAAATTAGGAAAAATTCAAACAAAGAATCAATCGAATATCATAAATTTCATATATGTGCAAATTTAGGAAGAAAAGAATCAAAAATCAAAAAATCACATTTGAGAATACAATCAAGAATCAAAGAATCAGATTTGTCCCCAAATTTTCCATTAGAGATAAGAGAGGAGGAGGACATAAGAGAGAGAAAATAAAAATGAAATTTTTGATTTTAGAAAAAAAAACACCTAATATCATATTTAATCTCAGAGTGTCTCATTTGCTTTTAGCACTCTATTCAATGCACTTATTCGATCGTTAATATCTGTAATTGTGTATAATAAAAAACTATGAAAAATTGATATGAATAATCCTTGCATTGAGACGAATCAAACAAAATCTCACTTGACTATGTATTAACTTATAGATTAATAATAAAATATAAATTAAGAATAAGAAATGAATAGTGTCCAAAAAGTAAATGAGACACTTGTGGTGAATAAGGAGTATATAACTTTATGTTGGAGATGAAGTAAACGCCAAAATTGTTGCAAGAGTCAAAAAAATTATACCAAAGCGAACCGCCATCTTAGATGGCAATTTGGTGTTTTTAATAATTTTTCCTCATTCATATCAAATCGTTTTCATAGAAAGTGGTTTGTTTAAAAATTAAGACCAAACTATTAACTCAGATAGCGGTTTGCAAAAAAAAATAAAAAAAATATTTTACAAACCATCTTAGGTGGACAGTAAATCGGAAATTAAGTTTCTTTCTAATACAATGTTGGAATTTCCAAAAAAATAAAATAAAATAAAATACAATGTTGGAAATAAATTTCCAAATAGCATTATTTTGGGAATAGACTTAGGGTCTCGCCCTCTTGAAAAATGAAGGTGTAGTGACAAAAAATATACACGCAAATTCCTCAAAGAATAAATACCCAACAATGACCAAAGTATACTCTGTCTACATCACTTGAATCACACTAGAAATTCTCTCTCTAATTCAAGAAAAAGCTCTAAGATTCTCACAAAATTGAAAATGAAAGTGAAAACAGAGCAATTGGTGTGTAATCCAAACATTAGTGAACTCAAAATCAAAATTCCGACGAAAACTCATCAGTCAAAAGGCAAAGAAGAAGATATTGACAATTCTATTTCTGGTAGAAACATGATGAAAAAATCATCTCAACTAAGTCAAGCTTGGAGTTTGGGTTCTTTAATCACAGACTTTCCTCTTTCTCCCGACTCATTTCATAGTAGTGTTTCGCCATCACTTCACTGTGATTCTTGTCGTCCTTCTACTGTCTTTTACTCACCAAGATTTCAGGTTTTTTCTTTTCTTTTTTACTTTCTCTTAATTTCCAATTCCCTCATTAATCTAAATTTATTACATTTTCTTTCTTTTTTACTAAAATCTTGGTTCTTTTTAATTGAATTTTCTTGCTTTTTACCCTCTAGTTTAATTATGTTGCCCCAAGAACTAATAAAAGAAATACTTTAAATAAAAGAAACAAGAAAGTTGATGTTGATAAATAATTAATATATTTGTGTATGTTTAGGACATACGGTATTCAAAGCAAGATACAAAATTGATGAACAATTCAAAGTCATGTAAAGCAGCAACAAATATTGATAGTAGTATCAGAGGAATTGTTGGAGTTAAAAACAAAGGATTAAGAAGTGATGTGAATGGGGAGTTAAAAACATCCAATGTTCCTAGTAATATACCTATACGAGAAGAAGAGGATTCTGAGTATAAGCAGGGAAATCAACAATTTGGTGAGGCTATACCTTTACCAATACCTTTGTCTGAAGACGGGAATCGCTGTCGCAAGACATTCCAGGAATTGTTGGAGGAAAATGAAAGAAGTGAAGCTGATACAATGAGAAAGGCTGCATACATGCACATGCTCAGAAAGTTGACAAGCAAGGAAGAAGCCATTGATGAGTGGGAGTCCAAGCGTAGGGCCAAAGCAACTCAGCAGCTACAAAAGCTCGAGGTAACAGTTGTAACCAGATTGAATAAATAATTAAATAATTACTTGTCTGACTTTACTTTTTGGTCAGAGGAAGCTAGAGCAGAAACGAGCTGAAGCAGTGCAGAAGATGCACAAGAAGCTTGCTGAGACAAAACTTGAAGCACAGAGGAGAAAGGCCAATGCAAGGCAATCGGCTATGAAACTAATTGCAAAGCACAACTTGTCAAGGACTTAGTTTAAACAATAACTTCTGTCAAGTATTAGCTCAATACATAGACTCTGTCAGAGATGTAGTTAGTTTAACATTGGAAGTAATTTTAGGTTTGTCTATGTACAAAACTCATAATTCCTGCCTGAAATAGCAATAGAAGAATGTGCTCGTCATACGACCTGTTATGCTACTAAATCCAAATATGTATATTCACTGTTGTACAAAAAGAGATCAAACTACATGTTACAAACTATTTTTCTTAGTTCTAACCCTACACAACAATAAAACAATGGAATTAATGTGCGTTATCGGACAATCCTCCTGAACCGATCAAGCTTTCATTCACAGGCTTTGGCCCCCCACATGATCTTGAAACCGATTCAAACAATTTTTCGATTTCGGGTGCACACCTAGTGAAGGAGCGATTCCAGAAATGGTATCCAGGGTTCTGCACAAACAACAGTATTAGGTATAAAAGAAAAAAAAAAGAAAAAAAACATGTTTTAAATTGAACATGCGTGCGACAGAATTGTATTTAATTAACCTTGATTAGTTCAATGAATGTAATCAGCAGCCCCCACGGATGTGGCCTATTAACAATTAGCCTTTCTAACAGTACTCTAGTAATTTGTTCCTGAATAATTTCCTGCATAAGAAACAATACACGCCATCCTCAAATTTAAACACACTGATTTTATCGACATTGCTCAAATTCAAAGACAATACATACAATCAGTTTCATCATCAGAGAAAGTAAGAGAATTTGAAATTCTATCTCAATTGGCTGAAATGAAAGTAGTAAACAATACAAAAGACAACTTTGTTGCCAGGAGAGAAAAGGGTGAGAGAACTAAAGTCTAGAGTCCTCACGGCAGTAAAATTCAGAGAGGGAAAAATAATGCACGAACCACATATTATATATATATATATATATATATATATATATATATATATATATATATATATAGGGTCAAGTTCCAGTGAGAACCAAGCTTATATGAGAACCGTGAGAACCAATCGCCCTGATAAAAATGTGTTACTTTTCTATAGAAAATATGTACTTTTGAACAAAAAAACGTTACTTTTGTTTTAAAAAAAAGTTGTTACTTTTTATCATAAAATGTGTTACTTTCAGAAAAAAATATCCTTTTTCAAAAAAAATAAAGTAACACTTTTTTTTCGAAAAAGTAACACATTTTTATGTAAAAAGTAACACCTTTTTCTGCGTTTTTTTCAGAATTTTTTTTCTTAAAAGTAACACATTTTTGCCCAATAGTATCATAATATACAGTAACACCTTTTTACCCATAAGTAACACCTTTTAGTAAAAAGTACACTTTTTTGTAAGGCTGATTGGTTCTCACGGTTCTCATATAAGGATGGTTCTCACTGGAACGTCTTCCTATATATATATAGATATATATATTATATATATATATATATAGACACACACACACACATGAAATGCAAGAAGCCCAGAGCAGTCTGGGAAACAGAAATGAATTTGAAAAGGAGAGTCGTGCATGTATAAAAACTGTCAAGACGGCCACAGCAAAAAATGGCCTTGACACTAATTAGAAAAAAAAAAATACGCTGGGTGTGCTCGTCAGAAAATAGGTATAGGAGGACGACAGAGAAGTATGTGTGTGAGTATTTGGATAACGCAACTGGTTAGCAATCGCATTTAGAAGCAAATAGCGACCCTCTGTATCCAAATCCCTTATTAATGTTTGCAAAATCTCTAAAGCTCCTTTAACTACCAAAGGATCGCTATTCACCGAGTGAGGTTGGGAGCGATTTGTGCTTCAAGTAGCTGAGTTGCCTGTAGAGAAATCAGATGAGACCTTGACAATAATACCACTATAATACAATAAGTCATACTCTGATCCTGCCATTTGCACAATTTGAAAGAGAGACAATTACACATTCTTACCAACATTTTTGGAAGAAGATTTGCACCCCATCTACAATCAATTTCAACAACCTATCCACTGTAAATCCAGTTTTTATTTAGGTATGTTCTTACTTCATAAGCGTGGATAATACAAAACCAAGATCACGTCGTAGTATGTTTAATGAGTGGCACTCTGATTATTCTCAATTCTCAGTGAAGAAAAGCATGTTTCACAAAATTGTCCATCATTTTCAACATTGCTTACACTCTTCCCAGAACAAATGCATAAGGTCTCAATTTGCTAGAGAATAAGCCTTCACCAGAATTCAAAGGACAAAAATTCGAGGTCCTTTAGTCAAAAACTTTTGCAACCCATTAACTGGTCCTCCACAACAATACATAAAGGCAAATCTAGAACAATAAATTTAAAACCCCCCTCATACACGGAGATATCTCTGTTGACACAATCAATGAATAACGTTTGGCAGAAAAAAAAAAAAGGCAAGAAGATTCAATTCGAAAATCAACAAACTCATAAAAAGCAACAGCAAACAAATGGCAGGCAGACTACAATTTGAAAATCATAGACTCATAACACAGCATAAAACAACCACCTGCATCCCAACATAGAGCACAAGTGAATTGATCAGAGGAACATTGTAACGAGTCCCAGCATGTGGATATTCATTAGATGGAAGCAATACTCTCTGCTTCAATTCACTCAAGAATGGAGACGTTTGCTGCCTTGTCTGAAGTTGCTGCCTTGTCTGAAGTTAAACAAGAAAATTGAACATAAACAAAGAATTGACTGGTGAGATGACTCTGCAGAAACAAATCAATTTGATAAGAATGTACTGATATTAATACCCTAATATGCTCATCCACATCAGCTTTCATCTGATATGCCTTCAGAGCTGCATCAGCTTCGGATAATATGCGAGGTGCTTGGCTCATCTCTTCCAGCAAATCAATCTTACGCATAGAATTAACAGAAGTTAGAATGTGTTACAGTTGACCAAAAATCATTCAATAGGGTGAACACAAACCTTCAAATTTGGAGTTGAAGGATCAGGAAGCCTCATGTTGCGGGGAAAGGCACTGAGAATAATATTTCGCATCTGTATGCAGCTGGGAGGAATAACATCACAAAAACTGAAATGATAGTCACACAAGAATTCTGGAAAATCATGTAGCAACACCAGCAGTACTCGCAGAGTTCCTTTATACAGAAAGCGTATCTACAAATGAAAAACAGGATCTTTATTAATATGATGATGCGGGACTAATGAAAAGAACATGGAAGAGATCTTAAGAGGCAAACCAAATCTCCCATTTCAGCATTTCTCAAGAAAGGTTCCATGAACAGGAACAGATCCACCAACAAGCGGTGTAGAAAAGGCCACCCCTTCTGAGAGTTGCCAGCTAGCAATTTAGGCATGAAAGTCCTGTGGCTAACCAGGTCAAGCCATGCAAAGCTGAAGAAAATTTTGTAAAGTTAATAGACATCAATAGTTGAAAACAATAGCAACATACTTTAAAGACCAATAAGAGTCGCAAATCGTAACCTGAAATGAGGTACTTTAAGGGGCTGCAAAGCATGAAATGCATTTGCAAAAGCCGAAACAACCTGGAAACAGGAACCCCACTGTTAGCCATAAATAAATTAAGAATAACATTCATACAGATCATGCACCAAATGCCAAGGACAAAAGGACAAAACATAGTGGCAACAAAGAGGTACCTGGAAATTAACACCATCATGCCCAGGATCTAATGAAGTGAAGTCCGAAAGCCAATCAATGAATAGCCTATAGTATGGTCTTGGATGAAAGTCCTCTTTCTTTTCATCAGCATCTTTTTGAATTGATCTTACGGTTACCGATAAAATCTACAAGTAAATAATGCAATGCATCAAAGAATATCAAGATCACAATTAACACATATAATAACGACAAAAAAGTCCAAGATTAGAGTTCAGAACAAGACCTTTGGTAAGAGGAAGAGTTTGCTTGATCCCTGATCCACTGGACAATGCTAAAAAATCAAAATCAGTCAGATACAATCCCAGAATCCATATAATTACCAACTGTAGAGTCCTGTAAAGGAAACTGAAAATACCTTTAAT
Source organism: Amaranthus palmeri (assembly GCA_019776075.1). Lineage (NCBI taxonomy): Eukaryota > Viridiplantae > Streptophyta > Magnoliopsida > Caryophyllales > Amaranthaceae > Amaranthus > Amaranthus palmeri. The sequence continues at coordinate 163,061 of JAAKBH010000472.1, forward strand.
ATTGAATATACTAATTTAGCATAAATGTCAATGGCAAGGAAGGAAGACTGCACTTGCTGAGATGATTGTGTGACCTCACCAAAATGTGACACAGAAATTTCCTGAAACATGTCAATTATAGATATGAGAGTATGACTAAGTATTTTAACTATTAGAAATAAACAAAGAAAGAAAAACCCAACACGAGAAAATATATAAGAATTACCAAAAGAATTCGGAAGAAGTGATCAGTAATATCATCCCCTCTAAGAAAACCATTATGATGCAGTTTCAAAATGAATTTTCCAACAGAATCATTTCCGCTAGTAGCTTCACATGTACGGTACCACTCGGCAAAAAGAAGAGAAACCTGCACAAGAATTGACCAGACAAGATAAAATCTAGCTTTTAAATGTAATGAACATAATAAGTTCTCAATGCTAATATATGGTAGAATGTATAGTACTCCCTCCCCCCCAATGATTTTGCTACATATAATAAGTACGTCTCACAAAGTTTGCTACATTACTTCATTTGGACCCCACCTGCAATATCTGAAGACCTACAGTACCCCTTGATTAAAACCCATAGTTATTCCACAAAAGGATAACGACCCCACCTTCACACCCCACTAAATTGCCCACTTTTCTCCCTTTTCTTTGATTTGTGTGTACATCCTCGCGTAGCAAAGCCAGGAAAGAGGAGTATTTCATATAACATAAAGATGATGTGAGTACAGAATTAGTGAACAAAAAATCATTCATCAGCACTAACAAGCATTCTCTGCCTTAGGATGCAGTTACCAGAATAAGTAACGACAGAAGGAAAATTGGGCTTTTTTGGTTCACAAAGTAAATTCCCATGGCAATTTTCAGTTCACGGAAAATTACTCCCATGTCATACTCGTAGTAAATAGCTAAATCATAAATGATTAACACTTGGGTATTTGCACGTCAATCAATGAGATTTTTATATATTGTTAGGTTAACTCAAACTTCTTAAGTACTATAACATTCCTTAATAATCAAACTACCAAAATATAAATCAGGTTAGAAATGTGACATCACCTCACAACCAATTTTATGGGGCTAAATCGTTATCACAAAAACATACAAAAAAGAATAGGAAGAGAACAGAAACAGTATATATCAGCTGACGGAATTTATAACTACTAAAAACAATTGAAGAAAAGTACAAAGATGGAAAACAGTACTCAAAGCCCATCCTGATCCTAACTTCCTATAACCATATAATTTATCTATTTATTTTCAAAAACAATCAGCACATATAATGTTTAAAATTGAAGATGTACATGACAAAGTACAGATAGAAAACACAGAATTGTTTTTTGAGAATAGAAAGAGCTTCTTGCCAAAGAGATGAAGATTCTAAAAAGTATGTTGAATATGATTTGAAGAGCCAGAGGCAGAAAAAGAGAAATTATTATAGTTAATTATATCATCTAACTGTACAATAGTTACAGGAATTTCAACTCACCATTGAGGGGAGGGGGATGAATTAATTACTATGCTCAGTGGGTATATCCATCTCCCTGAAAATCCAATACTTGGTGTCTTTGATTTTTGCAATCAAACAAGCACCTTCTACTACTACTTTCTGGAAGTTCATTCTACCAATAATGCAAGTTAACCAAAAAAAAGGCCATAGATGAAACGGTCATCTTGTTTACTTCCCTTTCCTAAGCCATTCTCAACTCTCTCAAAATATGTTAATAACACCCCTTCTTATGTTCTTTCACCAAGACTAGGGTTTTTCAAAGAAACAAACTTCTACAAAAACAAGAACCATGTTTTCAACTAATGACACATACAGGAACAAGCAGCTAGAAGTTAGGCGTGGAAGATTGAGAGTAAACAGGATAGATATGACAGGAAAGAATATCATGAAAGTAAATACACAAAATACTTTTCCAGTAATGTCAATTTGTAGTCATAACCCTTGGCATGGAATAACATCATATCTAAAATTAAAGCCACAACCAAGAGCTCTAGAGCAGTGATACCTGCTTCTGAAAGCCCGCATCTAGGTCCATGACTTCGACATTGCTGTAGTCTCCCCTACTTCCCACGGATGGAGGCACCTGTTAACCAAATAAAAGTCAATCTATTGTGTATTAAATATTATCTTCCTAAGAACATGCACATACAAAATCAGCTTATACCTTCTGGTCTCTTGTTTGTCTATTCTTATCATCTTTTCCAATACTAGGACTGGTAATGGAACCAACAGAAGCAGCCGGGTTCTTCACGGTTTCAACTAGTTGCTGCAACATCTCAGGAGACTCTGGCCTCGCAGCAACCTGCTGTCACAATTTTTTATTTCTAGCATTAATAAAAGTTTACAAAGTTAAGCAGGCTCCCTGATATAGAAGACTAGACTAACCTTTGTGAGGGTTTCAACTAAAATCTGGAGCTCTGAGAGGACCTTGGGTTCTTCATTCATCAATGTTTGGAGAAGGGAAGTAGCAAATTCTGTCGCAGGCTCTGCATAACACAAACATAATAAGATATAATCCTTTTTTAGCTGTAATAACTTGGGATATAATTATATATAAGTACACAATACACATACTATTTCTTCCTCCATCAAGAAGCTTTGCCATATGAATACTATATTCAGCCAAGTTCAGCAAATCCCTCCTGATAAGTCCAACAGTGATATCTTTATTGTATTTGCGTTCTTCATCTGAAAAAATCACCTGAGAAGATAAAGGGTACACATTATATAAATCAAAAGACAAACCCAGCACATAAGTACTACAGTAGTAAAGAGCTAGTAAACTGCAAAGAATTAAACATAATACAAAAAATGAAAACAGCTCCGTAGCCTATGAGGAAGATTAACAGGAGGATACTACAAAGAAAACATTCACATAAACATACCCAGCTAGTGAGCTCCTTCACCACAAGCTTACAAACATCACGAATAGCAGCTAAAATAGCAATACATGCAGCAATGTGCAAACTATTGCTTCCACTCTCATACAGAGCCTTGAAAACCTTCAAAAAGAGCAACCTAAATAGTTAGATTTACAGCTCACTACATTCCACAGGAAAGAGAGTTTCACAAGCCATCTTAAATCACACCTTTTGTGAAACTGCTAGAGCAGCTTCATCTCGACTGACACATCTTAGTATGATCTGTGGAACCTCCAAAACGATAGACTGAAAAAATTGAAGACAGCAAAGAAAAAAACAATTGAGTCCCATGCAAATAAAAAAACATATGGAATTTTAAGGAGAACACCATAAAATCACACAATAAATAGAACGTATCTTCTCATGGAAGATGGACCAGTAAACATACCTGAATCTCAGCTTCTCTGCCATCATTAGTGACTGCAGCTTCTAGCTGTGTTCCAGAAGACAAAGTTAAATGCCTGATAATTTATATTAAGAGGCGTAGTTCTAAAACAAGCCTTAACAAAAATGATAGCGAAGTCTCTTAAAACAACAATGAGAAAAAAAAAATACTACGTCTCAGCCCTACTGTACCATACCAAGCAAAACAACATATCATTACCACAATGTCAGTAAGAAACTCTCACTTAGGCAATACTCAGGGGATTAGGATGTATGCAACCTTACCCTTGTAATAACAACGAGGTTGTCCGATTATCCTTAATAGAAGCAGCATCTACAGCTTCCCATAGCACAATTTAATGAGTCATTTTTTATAGTTAACTATGATCAAAAACCAAAGAACAACAAACTATGACTCAATTGAGAATGTGCAAACCAATCAAGAACAAGACCAAAAATTTAGATTACAGGTCAGACAAATGTAACACTCGATCAACAGGTAAAATGCATGTGATGACTTATAATGATCAGGATCACTTGCAAAAAATATTATAAGAATCAAAAGTAGATACGCACAAAAGGGAATAAAAAAAGGGATAGATAGCTTTTTGAACACCTCATGTGCTATATAATCACTTTCCAATAGAGGACTAGTCTAACCCTTGCCTTATAAAAGAAGGAAGGAATAAGAGGATGGGAGCGAAGAAACTAGGCTGCACATGGGTGACATTATTATATGAATAGCATTTGCCTCTTCCATATCAACATCTATATAACAAGCATCAACAGAAAAAATGCAACGCTTTGGCCCCAAAACTAGTATGAGTTAAAACTACCTTCTGCGCAACTAGCTGGTATTTTTCCAGTGCTTCTCCAGTGGTTAATAAAGCTTCCATAAGACTAGTCCCAATAGGTGTAGATCCCATAGGTAGTGGCTGAGAGGTTATTCCAGATTCCTGATTACAAAAACGTCAGTGAAGGAACTTGTCCAAACAAAAGCAAACTGACAAAAGTATCCAACCTTCATATTTGTAAAGGATTCAGTTGGTCGTGTTTCCAGAGTCGACGAACTAGAAGCCAGTAAAATTGAATCAATTTCAGAGCGCTGTGAACCCACATTATCAGAAATTCTAATCTGGCTAATAGCAGGGCTGCATGTTAGGAAAAAATGCATGAGTAAAAATCATGGCCACTAAAATCTAAACAGAGAAGAATCTCATCCCTGAACAGATACAAACATACACCATATTGAATTTTCTGCCACTTATTTTTTGCCCCACTATCAACATTAGAGCTGTCACAGATTGGTAAATGGAGTTATGCAAAAAGGACACAATACCATTTTTAAACTTTTATCCACCGACAGATAAAGGCATAAATAACCAAAAGATCCAAGAAAGTTGCTACGACTTGAAATCAACAAACGAGAAAATTTCCAACAAGTACTTAAGCAACAGTTGCAAACATCATTCTAATTTCTAGTATCCTGCAATTTGATTATAGCTTTTCTAAAATATTTTCTGAAATTTATCTCGGAATAAAAAGTGGATACATAATGCAATTTCGCAAAACTAATTTGGAAATTATTTTGGGCTTACTTAAAATTCTTTGGATGGGGAACAATTGGATTATTCATGAGAAGTTTTCTTAAAGATAAAAATAACCAGAAATAATTACAATGACTTCTTTAAGTTAATCAACTAAATGGAGCAAGAATTTACTCAGAGCTCCAATCAAGTTTCATATTTTATCATTCCATTTTAACATTTTCAGACTGCTAACCGTAATTGCTATGCTATGCCTAAACCATCAAACCTTCATAACTAAAACACCACATGGAAAGAAAATAGCAAACTAAACACCCCACTACATCACTAATGCCAAACATTCAAACCGTGTCAACATCATGTACAGACAAGAAACAAGCTCAATGTAAGGAGACAGTAGCAAAACATCAATAAATATGTACTTGGACATGTCAGATCCTGCACATGACCAATAAATTTGAACCCACACCTTAATAAATGAGTCGAAGACGGTTCCATCTCTTCAGGAACAAGGTCGCCAGATTGCATACCACCAAAAGTTGTATTTCCTAGTCCAGAGTAGACAATCGCTGCACTTGGTTGTCCTGAAGATGAACTGAATGAGCGTGGGAAGCTCCCACCACCAGGTGAAGGGGAATGAGCAGCAAGTATAGCATTAGCACTTTGACTTGGCTGCTGGTTTTGCCAGGGATAACGCACAAAATCCTGCCAGTAACACAAAGAGTCAGCTCAAAGCTATTTTAGGAAACAATCATAAAAACAAATTAGCACTAAAAAAAGTACAATTGAATGCAAACAGCAGTTCACTTAATAGATACCCCAAGTAATTCAAAAGCTTAACAGAGAAGAAAGTAGATTCCATCAAGATCAGTACTTTACCTCATAAACACGTTGCTGGGAAACAGACAAACGTCCAGGGGTAGGACGAAGAGTCTCAGGCAGGACGCCCATAGGACCTTGCGCATATACGGTAGCATCGTATATTGAGGAACCAAGACTTTCTCTGTGCTTCCTTCTCAAAGATAATTGTTGTGAGATTTCCCCATCAACAGTTTGTACAGCCTATAGTAAAAAAAATAGCCGACAATTTAATATGAAGAGAGCCGTGCGAAAATCATCAAGCAACCAAAACCATGAGGAACAAAAACTTCCAACATGAAATCATGGTGAGTAATTTAGGTACCAGATCTGAGCACATATCCTCTAAAATCTTCTACTTTTTCCTCTCTAAGAGTAGGTCTATAAATATTGTGCGGTCGGCGATTGGGGCCATGGGTTGAGGGGCTTAAAAAGTATGGCACATAGTATGACAAAACACCACAATTAGCAAATAAATATAGAAGAGTAATCAGCAAAGTCCAGACAATCCTGCAGTTTACTGGACCTTGCTGGATACTTTATCTAGCAAGAACAATACCATGGCCATGTATCTGTGGACTGAGTTGACAGAATTCAGTACAAAGATTAATCAATTTCAAAACACAAAGCCTGATGTCAACCAAAAAACTAAATCTATGCAGCACAATTACATCCAGAAAGGAGACAATCCACTGAAGCAAGTAATTTATTGACCTTCTCTGTTGCTGCTTGTTCAATCATTGCACAACCCAAATCAAGGTTATCATTGGTCACTAGTTGCACGTATTGCTCTAGAATGTCACTGCCAATTGTTACCCCCTGAAGCATATTACGCAACTGACTTGATATTGCGCCACGCAATGGTTCCTGAAACAAAGAATATGACATCAGGACTTTGCAGCATAAAAGATAGCTAAGACAAAGGTCTTCTCCCAAAAGTGTTATACTCAAAGACCCTATTAACATCAAGTTAAAACAAAGTACAGAACCGATATGCACCTTGCAAGTCACATGAGCTAGGCTTCCAGCAAGACTAGCAACCATCAGATGTGCAGCATTATATATACGTACCTCCTCAGACTCCAAAGCATAATCCTAAAAGTTGAGCACTTCTAAGTAAAAGAAGCAGCAGGCAATCAAATCAATGACATGTATAAACTAAGTAGCACAAAGAACCTTAGCAACAAGTTCTTTAGTTGTTTGAGTAGCAATGGAAACACTACGCTGCACTATTCCAGGCACAATCTCCTTGATAGCTCTATCCATAGCAAGCGGAAGCACTCTGCAGTAAATTAAATCATTTCAATATCAAACTGAGTCACACATCTTTACACCCACTATTGACAAAAAGCTCAAATAAAAACTCTGACCTTTGAAAGTGTACATGAAGGCCCAGGGGATTGAGCTTTGGATTCACAACAACATGTACCCCAAGATTTGGAATTGAAAGAGGTAACTGCAATATAAAGCATGATTCTGAGATTAGAAAGCAGCCAATAAAATTTTCATGTAGAAAGTTGATTTCACCAACTCCCAAAAGCATTCATCAGGAACAATCACAATCTAACCGAGTTGGTACTTGAAATTGGCATCCACAATTGCTCACAATCTGAACACTTAACATATGTTTCTTATTATTTTGAATGAGAAATATTATAATTTTTTATGAAGTTAGCATAAAGCATTAATCAATGTACTTTTTTGTATTAAAATTTATATATTTTTCTTGTTTCTCCATCCCAAAGAAATAGGCTCAAGTACAAATAGGGGAAAAAGTGAATAAAACAAATTGAGTAAAAGTGGTAAAAAAAAAAAAGTAATCCCTCCATTCCTCTATCAAATTTATTTTTCAATAAAATAATATATCCACCATCTAAAAGATTCTAAGTTTCTAAATTTTCGTCAACATTCCTTTTGGAAACTTCTTTGAGGTACAAAAGGAGTATATTTTATGGAAAAATGGAAGAAATGTGATGAAAATGTAGTTAAATGTGTGCATTAGAATTAAAAAAAGATTGTGAGTCACGACCAACAATAAAGATGTGGCAAATCCAATGGGACTTGTGTGAAAGGAAAATCCAGCTAATTCTTTGGAATGGACGGAGTTTTATTTTGAATGTTCAAAGTTATTTTGTATGAAATTTAACATGAAGTACTAATCAAATTTAATTAACGTACTTTTTGTAATAATATTCTTTTTTTTTTAGTTTCATTTGAATATTAAGATAGTTTTTTAGATTGAGCCTTTTATTTAATTTTTCCAGTGGCCCTTAAAACATCAGGATCGGCACTGACAATGCCTTACTACAATCATCTTCCTTAATTTTCATTCCTCCATGTGAGTACTAGTTGAAATTAATGCGCAAGTGAGTAACAGAAAGTTGGTTATCACCAACCATATTTGAAACACTGGACCATGGGAATTCCAAACAAACATTAAATAAATGAAATTGAAAGTTGAAACCAAATTTGAATACAAAAGAAAAAGTACTACATGAAGTAAATCTGCAAACTTGAAAACTCAATCTGTATGAATCTATCTGTGATGAATGGAAAATAGAGTAATGTTGACTCGACAAAGGAGTAAAAGTTGTTAGCAAATCAGTTAGTAAGAGTGGGACAGCTGGCATGTAATCATTAGTTGATAACTAATAATTGTTTTGGTGTCTTGGTGGGTCTAATGTTTGACACCTGTATAAGGCTATCCTTGCATATATTATGTTTTGTCAAAAAAGTAATAAAAATAAAGTATTGGGCAGGAGCTTAACAGTGCTCGAAACAGTATCACTTGGTTACTTGGAATTATCTCTCTTGTTCTCTCTTTATCTCTAATCTCTTATCTTCTTGATAGATAATTCTATAAGGTGCAAAGACAGAGGACCGATCTGAATCTGTCACACTATCCATTCAAATTTCCAGTGTCATGTCGGTAACAAAAATTCTAGAAACTAGCCCAGACAGTCCACATATCACTAGATAGCAAGGGCATAAACAAGAAAAGATCTCAACACCTGATTCATGTTGTATGGCGATTGAGAACCAGTAGATTGTAGCAACCCAGGACCTGAAGGAAGCTGATCAGAAAACCCCATGCTACCCACTTTATCATCCTCAGAAGGAACAGCAAACTGAGGTCATAAACACAAAATATTAGATTATGACAAAACATGTGATATTAGCAGAAGGAAAATTTGGCAAATATATGTGAACTAACTGGAGATAATGGAACTGAAAGTTGAGCTTTAGGAGGCTCAACAGGCTCAGGTATTAACACTTGATCTTCAGAAGAAACGGATGGATGAGTTGCAGCAAAATCTTTGTTCGAAAAATCAGGATTTCCTTCAATTATCCGAGCGCGGACTCTCAACAAAGATGTTGGAGTCACTTCTTTTATTTGAACACCCAGATTTTTAAACAGCACCTAAAATAAAATCAGCAGCCCCACAATAAAAAATCAGTTATTTTATTAGAGACAAAACATCGAACACAAACATAACTAAATATGAAAAAGACATTAACCTCAATGTCAAATTTAAGGTTCATCTTCAAGTTTGGCATCGCATAGATTTCAGCAAGCAAGGCAAGTATCCCCATTGTCCAAGGATTTGGAGGTTTGTATGCTATACTACTTTGACATGGTTCGAGAATCTGAAGCAATTATTAGAGCTCAATAAACATATACAGATAAATATTAAATATGATATAAAAAATTTGAAAAATGTTCGGAAACTGAGGTACCTTGGACGTAAAAGGAATCACAGCAATCATCATTCCTTTCTCATAAGCCTGTGAAAAATCATTACATGCACCAAAATATCAAATGCAAAGGACAATACAACAGAGAAAATACAGTAGTCACAGATATCCATTACCATGAGCATGTAGTGCCTATCCAAAAGAATTACAAAAGAAAAAATAAACAAAAAATATAAAAGACAAGTCATTCACCTCTATAATCAAAGATTTGGGATCCAGTTCCAGGTACCTAAGAACTCTATTTCTACCTATTGTAAGTTTTCCAAGCCAGCTTCCCAAATTCTTTAATAAAGAACGCTCTTCAGAACTCGACTTTATTAGCTCCGAACCTAAAAGAACCTGAAAAAATGACAAAAGTTAATTGTGTTTCATACATGATTTGATTTCATGTGTTCAGACAAGTACCACCAAAGATGCTTTCCGACAGACCTTGCAATTTTCATATGTTGCTTGAACAATATCCTTGTTCAGGGCTTTTGAATTAACCTTATCTAGAAACTTAAGATACAACTCGTGAAAGTTTGGTTCAATGCTAGCCCTGCAAAACCATAACTCTAATATTGAAGAAATCCAACAGGTAACAAAGATATAAAATGAACAAATACAGAAGCAGAAGCAGATTATGAACCTTTTCATCACCATATATTGTGCAAACCAGGGAAAATACTCATCCTTTAAGATGTCAGAGAATTCTTTAGCTTTGGCTTCCACATTAGTAGCAGCAATGTTGTTAATAATGAATGAAATTTTGTCCTGAATCTCAGATGACGGCTGAAAATAAACTTCGAAAAATCAGACACGAAATGTTCTCCAGCATTAGACAGCTGGCTCAAATAAATATCCAGAGTACATAATAAATCAGTCTCTGATATCACCTATTAAAGTCCCTAAGGCATTCTTGCCCCTTATGCTTTAAAAGGTAGCTTTGCCTTGGAAGTAGCTTCACAAGTGAAAATCTAAAAAGTTGACTAGGATTGCCAATAACTTAATCATGAAGGGCCAGCTTTAAAAAACCGAACACTTCAGGAGAGAACATCAATCAGAAAAAAATGAACAAAAAAGAACGACAAGACAGCTACTTATCCTGACAGGTCCATATAATATAGGAACTACAAAATGTCAAAATCAAAAATCAAAAAGAATTAAAAAGCCAACTCATGCAAAGAAGCGATAATTCACTACCTCTATAGGAGTTTGTCTTTGCTCTGCAGCAGCAAGGAGGGTCTCTATGTTCAAGGCAGAACCAAAACCTGATTATGAGCAAGGATGGAAAAACAAAAGTATGGCTTTAACATAACACAAAAGCAGCACTAAAAAACCAGATACATCACCAACACAAAATAGATTAACGATAGGACAATTACGAGCATTAGTAACTCCTCGGTTTCGAGCAGGATTATTAGACAACAGTGCTCCAGGCCCAGTCTGCGAACTTGGTATCTGTTTAAGAAAGGGAGATCAAACTAAGTTCAAATTGAACACCCAAAACTCATTTAAACCTAAAACAGATGTACCTTCGCAACACCAACCGCATCAGCTAAAGATGTATTAGTAGATTGGACGGAAGCAGCTACAAATGGCTTTGTGATGATATTCATATTAGAGTTTGTCTTATTTCCATCATCAATCAGACCTGCAGACCTGGATTGAATTGGTAACGGAGATGACAGTGGCTGCCTCAATTGTGAAGTAGTAGATTTGATTATCTGCAAATGAATCATAATAATTCATGTGCTTTTTATCTGGAATACAAGCCAATATCAAGTAAAGCAGTATCCCATTCAAGATACTTATATTTGGTTATAAATTCTACAAAACCCACACTTTTAAAAACCAAAAAAGTCATGGGCTTTAAACAGGAGATGAATGTAATGTAATTCTACAGATAATGATTTTTAAAACATCCAGGATCTGTCATGAAATGGGTAAGGTTGTGTATATCCAACAACTCCTTACCCGCACAAATTTTGCCACTGCACCTAGGCAATAGCCACTTAAGAAGTATTAAGGCCAATGTGATGTAAAACATAAATGAGCCCACTTTTAACTAAAAGAGCAGTTAGTTTCCATCACCACTGAACTTGGAGCAAATCCTAGAACAATCAAAAAATATGACACATAGAAATAGCAAGGACAAGAAAACTCAGTTCACAATTACCTCAATACCAGCTGTTCCAAGAGACGACATATTCAGTTGATCAACAGCACCATTTCCACCATGAGATTTTCGGGCAAGAACGCCTTCAATATATGCAACAAGCTCAGGGTGAGAGCCACGAAGGTGAGATATCTGCAAGATATGATTACAATATTGGGGCCACTCATCCAGACGACTGACAAACTTCTCCAAAGCCCTGGTACCAAACGCAAACATCTGTTGCAAAAATATCAAGCTTTAATTTCTCACCACCGGAACAAGGGTGCATTGAAAAAAGACACATATTGAAAGAAAACAACGCACCTTAGAATCAGCAGGCTTTCTCAATGCATCCAAAACACAACGAAGTGCAATACCAAGAGTTAGATGAGTTACTAGCTGATTCTTGATGAGACAACCTGCAACATGAGGCAATATTGTCAGCAAAAAATCTTAAATCGCATCTCAAATAAATCGAGTAAAATTGCGAATCAAAGAATCCAAAATTGGGTTAAATCGTACCTAATAATACAGCAGCAATTCCAAGCTGCCTTTCAGGATATTTAGGGAAAAACCTATATTCTTCAAACAGATTGGAGATCATACACTCAAAGATGGATTGTTCTCTGCAATTTCATAAGTGATGCTTGTTAAAAAAATTTGCAGTTCCACCAACATATAGCAAGATGTAAAATCAATAGCAAAAATATCTACACATACACAAGATCATAATCTTATCCATAACTTCCAAGAAACAAAGGTCTATGTGAGTGAACAGGCAAAAATCCTCAGATTCTCAACATACAAAAAACATGCATGAAAAAAGACAGCAAAAGATGTTGAATTCATTCAAAGCACCAGGTCCACCACCTACTCAAAACGATTATGGTTAACAAAAAAAAGAAAAAGAAATTGCACATGAAGACAATTTAAACTACAATGAAGAGCAAATACAAATGTCCCCAATTTTCTAAGGTATCATATAATATAATTTTAGAAGAAAACAAAAATATTGAACAAAAGCCTATGAGGACACCTGAATAGCCAATGTGTGGAGAAGGAATAGTAAGATCTAACACCACATCAGATAACAATACAGCAAACTATCCTCTATGACATAAAAATATCCACTATTAGCTTTCTTTCCTTTTAACAAAAAGCTAGAGTTGTGTAGAAAAAAGGTTGGACCCAATCTAGTGAAGGTAAAGGAATGGTGGTGGTTCCAATCCATAGAGCACAATTTGGTTTAGATCATGGACGCGCCAAAATGTTTTGCTGTCAATGCAAATGATTATGCGGTTATCTCAGTCTATGTTTCGATTGTGGTAAGGAATAGTGGTGGTTCCAATCCATAAGACCACAATTTGATTTAGATCATGGACGCGCCAAAATGTTATCGCTGTCAATGCAAATGATTATGCGGTTATCTCAGTGTGGTAAGGAGCATCAGCAAGTAAAAAGGAAATGTAGCAACCGGTAAGGACCATCAGCAAGTAAAAAGTTCGCAAAATGAACACTGGATAACATCAGTTCTACAATAATAAACCAATATAAATATTGGCATATGTGAACTATGACCCCATAAAAATCATCTTCTCCTCTATCCCCTGCAGTTGGTCACTTAAACCAGGAACAGAACATCATAGAGAACTCAGAAGCTAATAAAAAGACACCATAAACCACAAAAGATGAGTTGTCGTGTCATTTTAACAATCTCAGAGATTTCATCAACCCACTTTTCAAAGCAAAGCACAAACAAGATGAATAAACGGCAAGCTGCAAATCTGACACATCATTTTAACATGATGCGAATTCCATGATATAAAAGTACGCCTCAAAGTTTTCTTTTTTCCTCCACAGCCATAAAAAGTGAGTTTAACATGGAACCTCAGCAATGTGATTGGACAGAAGGATCAGGTAGTAAGGAAAAACCAATGAGGGAGGAATGCATTCTCTATTAATTCAATAACAATCGCATTAAATAGAGTTACGTTACGTGCATAAAAGAGATCTTACCTCAAACCTTAGTAAAAAAACACCCTCTTTGATTTAAATAATGCAACATGTATGTTATTCACACAATGTTAATAGATCAAAATCCAGTAATCCCTCAGAAAACAGGTATAGGAAGCACCTCACGGCTCACATTCAGAAGTGTCTTGGCAAGATATATTTTGCAGGGTTAGATAACTACCATTAGGTCGAGCACTCATCTAGTCATCCTACACCTCACAATCCTTAGCGATATGCAGGGTCTAAAATTTCGTTAAACCTAAGTTTTTTCGTAACAATGTTTTCACAATATTAAAAAACCTTGATTCTTTCTAATCCTTCCCTCCCTTTCCCTAGCCTAACCAAAAGATAGCTTTAGAGCCATGCATAATTGTTAAGAGTGAACTATCCCATCAATAGTAAGTTAAGAGTGAACTATGTTTTCACAATATCAAACCTAAGTTTTTTCGTAACAATGTTTTCACAATAGTTTTTTCGTAACAATTATCATTTCTGGTTTACAATGTGTAAGCCATGCATAATTTAATAGAAATGATAATTATCAAAGCACTCATCTATAATTGTTAATGATAAAGACCATTTCTGGCTTACACAAAAGATAGCTTTGATAATTGTTAATGTTAGCAAATTTAATAGATTCTGTTGTTTTGCTTTAGGTGTATTTATAGCCTTGCATGGCTCTAAGGCTCTTTTGTAGCTTAACTAGTGTGTGTTGCATAGTTCACTCTTAGGCTTTATTCCCGCGTGTCATGTCTTCGGTGGGTCTTATTCCAATGGTTTTTTCCCCTCCCTAAGATTTTTTATGCCAGCGTCTTGACTTTTCCACTTTCAGTGTTTTATTCTATATATTTCATAAAAAAAAATAGGGGGCATTTCAAATAAAAATTTTAAGGAGGAATTAGCCAAAGAGAACCTTTTCTCAGAGGATTCTTTGAAACGCGCAAGCATTTCAACCATCCCATCAATAGTAAGTTGCTCAGAAAACATCAACTGAAAATAAGAGTTTGCCTCTGCCTCAATATCATCTGAATAATTTGAAGAGGGTGAATCAATAACACCCTCATTCTGCGGAGCCAAGTTTCCACTTAAAAGAGATATTTGCAGTTTTTCAATTTCTTCACAAAGACTTTTGGAGGACAGTGTGGAAGCATTAGCTTGAAGGATCTGCACAAAGGCTTTATCTGTCACTAGTATTTATACATGCGCAAACTAAAAATGGGAAAAATTGATGTAACGGAAAGGAGATTCTCAACCAAAAAGCAATCACAACCTTCAAGATAACCAAAGCACTCTTAGAGCTATTAGCAGGTGAAGAAGTTTGATGCAGCCTGTTAGCGTTCTCTTCTGATGTTGTTCGAGATTGAACCTCTTTGAGATACTTCAAGCACTCCTGCAAAGTACCATAGTAGCAGTTACTACATAGGATATTTCATCTTGACCCCATTAAGCAATAGGGAATACATAGGAAATATCATGACAAACTGTAAGTTCATAGTAATGGGTACCTTTAAAAAGGTGTCTTTACTTGTCATAAGATTATCACACAACCATCTTTCAAGATCTAAACAATCCTTTTCAGAAGCAAATGCTGCCAACTTGATGGCAGAAGAAAAAGGCATCCGCTCCAAGACATGGTTGAGAATCTGCAGGAGGATAGAAAAAATGCATTCGTGTGAGTGACACTCTTTAACTACCAATGCAGTAATCTATTACTAGAATTAGTGGGAACAAGAATTATGCTTATATTTTACCCACAGAAAAAAAAAATAGTGGAACATACATAGCTTTTCAGTTCCCGGCATGACGATCAATAGAACTATATTAACACTAAACTGAAAACCAAAATGTCACATACATGATGAACATATCGACTTCCTTCTAAAATGAAACATCACATGTAATTCTAATAACAGAAGGGCATTGGAGAAAATATTAGTGATTATATTCTGTTAAATTTTGTTATGCAAGAACACATTAGGAAATTAATAGAATTTGAGTAGTATATACGCTCAAGGGAACGAGGGGGTTTACTCTAGCTTTTTGAAATTACAAATAGTGTTCACATGGGGAGCTTAAAGTATGCTCGAAATGTTCTTGCATTTGTGGCTATTCCTATCATCAATAACTATTATCATTACTTTCATAAGCATTCTATTTTACACAAGAATCGGTTCAATTTCTTAATTCTACTAATCTGTCCAAATTCATAATACATAGATAATAGTGAGGTCATTCAAATTAGTAATTGTAGGATATATATATATATATATATATATATATATATATATATATATATATATATATATATATATATATATATATATATATATATATATATATATATATATATATATATATATATATATAAACATACTCCCTCCGATTCACCCAAATTGTCCCATTTCTTTTATGAGCAATTCACTCAAGTTGTCCCATTTCTATTTTTTGGCAATGAATTTTTTACCTAAATACCCCCACTTTTACTACTCCCAATACCCAACTACCACCTTTACAATTAATTAAATCAATTAAAATATCCCACCATTTCACTCTTAAAAACTGTGCCCAACCCAAATGGGACAACTTGGGTGAATTGGAGGTAGTATAATATGATGATGATGATATACAATAATAATAATAATAATAATAATAATAATAATAATAATAATAATAATAATAATAATAATAATAATAATAATAATAATAATAATAATAATAATAATAATAATAATAATAATAATAATAATAATAATAATAATAATAATAATAATAATAATAATAACAATAATAACACACATCATAATTGTGTTTTGGAAGGAAACCATTTATAAGAAAGTGACACAAGCATTTTTTTTAAGAAAGATACGTCAACGGGGTTTTGTTAGAGTTATATAGTTATAAATAAGCAGTGTGATCTTTTCAAAATCATACCTTTGCTTCCTGGCATATTTCTAAAACCCTGTGAATGTTGTCGCAATCTTTAATCACTAAATCAGCAAATCCACGCAAAACCAAACAATTGTTGATCTGCCAAAGGTGATGGATTACTTCTGTTCTACCTGTATTAGCAATTATTCTTGGTAGAACAAACGAGGAAACTTCATGTTGAAGAAGATTATAAGGTGTCTGTA
Source organism: Amaranthus palmeri (assembly GCA_019776075.1). Taxonomy (NCBI): domain Eukaryota; kingdom Viridiplantae; phylum Streptophyta; class Magnoliopsida; order Caryophyllales; family Amaranthaceae; genus Amaranthus; species Amaranthus palmeri. The sequence goes on from JAAKBH010000472.1 coordinate 179,805, forward strand.
AAATAAACAAGCAGATAACGAATGTCAAAAATACATGTGTTATTGGAGGTATCTATTACCTAATCTGCTGGGAATAACACAATGAAACAGTTGGAAAATCTCCATTTTCAAATTCACATATTATGGGAGCACTAGCCAGAAACGCAAGTAATTTTTTTATCATTTTGGTTGTCATTAGTACGTTAATTTGATTATTTTGCTGAAATATAGTCAACTATATCATCACCAAGAACTGTCTCATCATGTTGGATTAGATTTTACAATATGATTTATCACTAAATTGAGTGTGCATGGATTTATTAAAGGAGAGCTTTACTTGGATTTGTGCTAGTCCAAGTAGTAGCAACTCAGGAAAGTGCTTAAGAGGATACTCAAGCATTAACTGGATGGTAGCAGCATGACCCCTCTCAGCTAATTGGCACAGTACATCCAAAAGATCAAGACATAACCATGCATGATTGAACTGCTCGGGTTGAGATTTTAGCACCTGGGCTACATCAACATAAACCTGCAAGAATATTCCATGTTAAAATTAGCAGAATGACCGCAAGAAGTAGCATTTTTACTTGCCTAATTTCACTCACCAGTTGCCTAACTGAATGTGAAAAGGTAAATAATTCAGGTGGCGCAAATACTGCATACTTAAGAAGGGACAATTGCCCCTCGGAGTTCTTCCAAACTGACCCACAAATAGCATTCAACGGAAAGGAGTCCTGCAAATTCACATATTATTAATATTGTCAACCTAGAAGATATGGGAACAAAAGCTAATTTCATCAACTTCCTCTCCATAGCATAACTTACTTGACAGGCGTGCTTGTAAATGGCAATAAAAAATGAGAAGGCATTCTCATTAGGAATATAGAATCCCTCATGGTCCAAATTCTCCATAACCCTAACCCAGTTAGTTTCGGGTGCCTGAAAAACAATAGCAATATAAGGCTACATTTTTTATACAAGAAAGACAAATAGTTACAGGAGTGACACCTCCTCCTTCTTTCTCTCTCTTTATCCACTATTTGCAGGTTCAAAAAGGTAAATTTGAGATCACACAATGCAAGAGAGAGGAATCAATCACACTTCCAAAGTATACAAGAACGAAAATAACGACCAACCTAGACATAGATTTACAAGGACAAGATAAAGCTAAGCATATGAACTGCAAATTAAAATACTAGGGTCTTAACATTGCCTATGAGACTGAGATGACTTCCAAATTTCTATTTATTCCAAGTAAAGCTCTAATGCTATCAATGAAATGGTATTATGATGTACGCTCATCACAGCTAGCTCAAACATGGCTCCTTCTCCATACTCCATTGAGACCTCTTTGAAACCACCCAAAGTCTACCAGGTTATCATTGGTACTGCCACCTAAGCCAAAAAAAGGTTGGAAAATTGAAACATTTGAGGGTTGCCCAAATTGCACTAATCAGAATTGAATCCGGAACACAGCATCTTGGCTCCATTGAGAAATTTAATGCTTAAGAATTAAGAACTAAGAGGTATATTTATGCAATCTTTATTTTTCAACCTCATAGCAGCACAAACACCTTTAGCTTTATTTGACTACTAAATTTTGAAAGTGAGTCCATGATTTTGAAAGTTGCAAAACGCCTTAAGATGTTAAGGATCCTGGGAGCCTAACCTTAATGTGCCAAGCAAAGCTGCTAGACTAAACTAAGAGAAAGAAAGAAATTTGTTTTTCCTGAGGCTAAGACCAAGAGTAGCTTTATAAGTGTTCGGTTATATGGAAAATGTTTCCCAAAACTAATTTGATCAATTATATGGCTTAACAAGGGATTAGAATCAACATGGCTTAAAAATATTTCAATCCTCCTACACACATTTTCGTGCAAAAAAAAGGTAGTAAAATAATTTCCTCCATTTTTCTATTGCCAACATCTTAATTTTACCTAAAAGTTCTCCATCAAACCAAACAAAAGAAAACTAAATTAACATTTGCATTTCCATTGACAAAGAAAAGGTTATCATGGAAAATTGTTTTATTACCAATGAAGTTATCTGCTAAAACCAAACTTCCCTTGCGCCTGCCTTTGAGAGGCGCTTTCACTTACACCTATCAAAGAGCCAAGTGAATCACTCACCGACTTCTTAAACGAAACAATATTCTTTTTTCAAAACACAATATTATGGAAGGAGGAAAACAGAAAGAGCAGTATAAAGAAGGAAAAAGCAATAGAATTACAACAATTTGAAACAAAAAATAGACATCACCAACAAAAGAAATAGACATCAGCAACCCTAATAAACCTAGAAAAAGCACTATCATACCACAGCACACTAACATTCTTCCCTCAAACAAAAACTAAGAAAATAGTAAAGAATCCAAGATAAACTAAAAGTATATAATTTTGAACACCAATGATGAACAAATTAAAACTAATCGACCAACATAGCTCCTCTAATGTGAATGTCCTCTAATGTGAAAGTTGCAAAATCAGTGTCAGCTTTTCAACATAGAGAGCTTGTAATTGCTCCATTCACAACTCACAAGTTTTTTAAGAGCATGTTCTCTTCATCTTATCTAAATAAGATCTAATATTGTGGTCTGATTAAAGTCGTTGTAATACTTTTATTATCCGTTACCATCATTTATTGTTCTTTATTTATTTTCTTGTTATAAATATAAATTATTATTACTATTATGACTATTATTATTATTATTATTATCATTTAACTTTGTTTTATGATTATTGTTACCATTGGTACTTCATCAAAAACATAAAACATCAAGTATATGTGGTTTATGAACCAAAGAAAAAGAATAATAATAAAAAAATAAACTATACATAAAAAGAAGAAAATACTACATTGTTTCACCATATGTCTATAATATCCAAAATTATAGTACATAAATAAGAATTTATAAAAAGTGAAAAATATTTATATATATATTTTAGACAAGTATAATTGTATCGTAAGATAATATAATATAGCAAAATAAATAATACATTGATCAATATACTATTATTTAACCTTTATATATTATTAAATTACAAAATTGTTAAGTTTATAATAGATGAAATTCCTTTGTAAATAACACTTATTCGATATATATCTATTATATAAAAAATATAAAATTAGTTTAATATGTATGTGTCATATATAAATTATATATTTATAACAAACGTTCAAGAGTAGCTAACATCAAAGATATTATGATGCAATGAAAGCGCCAATCAATGCCCTCTTTTTTTACTAGCATTCATTAAGAATTTGAGTGAAGCCATAATAAAGAAGAATCTAATGACATATTAAATCATAAACAAAAACTCGTATAGGAAAATGACAGTAGATAAATCGGTAATTAAGTTATCTACCATAGCTAAGGCACGCGGTTCAATCCTACAACCTCCCCTCTTTTTTTAGGTGTTTGACATTTATTAAACTTCAAAATCTAAAAATCTTTGGAAAATTCTTCTTGCACTCCAATCTTAAACCCCATTTCTCATTTCGCACTCTGGGCTCCAACTCCTCCACACAACCACATCCATTCCATCACCGCCCACTGATCCAAAGGAACATTGTCCACCTCCCTGGCGATATCCATTATTCTTTTTCTGGTTTTTAAGGTATTGCATTTCTCTAGGTTTTTGTAGGTTATTTTTTTTTTCAATAAATTTGTCAAATTTCCATCTCATATTCCTATCTTTCAAGATTGAGAGGATGTTGAATTGATTGTGTTATTTAGGATAGTTGATTTTTTGGATATTTTGATAAATCTAGCAATTAGGATAGTTGAGTTTTTAGATTAATTTAAATGGGTCTTAATATATGGTGAATTTGTTATTAGGTTATTTTTTCGATTTTAATTTTTTTATCTATTGCATATTTGACCATATGCAAATATTGGAATTAGGTCAATCTCGAAATATGGTTTATGCATAAAAAATTTGTTAAAATGTAGATTGCTAATAGTTGAGGGAATACTTCTCTCTCTTTGTCTTATATATGATTTCCTTTTTGTGTCGAATGTGTTAATTCATACTCTATTACCGGTCCTCAAGAATAATTATGATTGAAAATATTGAAACTTGGTTAAACAATTGTGCTAATAAAAAAATGTTCTAGATTCGAGTCTGGCATCACCAAACCTAATGGCTTTAAGGTAAACAATAACTATATTATTGTTTGGTCTAAGATTTATCCTTAAAATTTGACTTGACCATTAAGCATCCCAATAATGCATGGGCAAAAAGCCTTGAACACATAAAAGAAAAGGCACTTGCTTTTGCATGACTTATGTATCTCACTCCACCCCAAACTAGGTCGACCCGGATCCGGAAATCCGGGTACCCGCTTTTTCGGGTACCTAAAATTGCAATACGGTTCCGACCCGGTTTAAACCGGGTACCCAGAATCCGGATATTCGGTTTAAACCGGGTCGGAAACCGGATACCCGGTTTTATTAGAATTTTTATTTTTTTGTCGTTTTGTCATTCAACCATACGTTTGTTTGTCTCTATTCTCACTTAAAATATTTTTTATATAAAATTCAAATACAAACCCCATAAAAATCTTTAACTTAATTAGTCATAAAAGATTAATTAAGAAAATGAAAGAATAATATTATTGTTCATGGGCTTAAGTAAGAACAATTATAAAATTTAAATACTAACTCTTCAAAAATATTCAATTTAAGATTAGCTTAAGAGATATCATGATTATTTTAATCACGAAAAAAAGTTAAAAAAAAACAATAATTAAAGAAAACCGGATACCGAATACCCGGTTTTCAAAAATTCATGACCCGAATCCGGATCCGGTTTTAAAATCGGGTACCCGACCCGGATTATCCGGTTGGTGAAAGCCGGGTAAATTATCCGGTTTTAGAAACCGGATAATTCGGGTCGGAATTTTCGAATCGGGTTATTATGAACACCCCTAACTAGAAGTGCTTTCTTTATCAAGTTTAGACATGCTTTCTAAAACTAAATGTCTTTGGGTTGCTCCATTCATCTCTTGTACCAAAAGTTTTGTAAAGAAGCTTGCATTCATGAATTGATTAAAACTCACTTTCAACTCCTAATAAGGTCAAAAGGCAGAATTTTGTTTTCTTTTGTATGAAGCAGTTAACCATCAAAAAGAGAACAATCCCAACAAGGGAAAAGGCACTCACATCACGTACATAAGGTGTCATCCTATGGCCAAAAAGTTACCTTTCAGTTTCTTGCAAGGGATGCTATGTTGCTCCCTTTATCTCTCGTACCTAAAGATTTGTCAAGAAGCTTGCATTCATGAATTAATTAAAACTCACTTTCAACTCCTAATAAGATCAAAAGGCATAATTTTGCTTTCTCTTTGTATGAAACTGTTAATTATCAAAAAAGAAAACAATCCCAACACGTGGAAAATCACTCATATCATGCACATGAGATGTCATGCTATGACCAAAAAGTTACTCTTCAGTTTCTAGAAGGGATGCTACTGTTTTGTTTTTTGAGAAATTGATTTACATATCAATGAACCAAAAAAAGGAGAGATGATCACTAAAAAACAGAGTTATCATAGCAACATAGCTCAAAGAGATAGGTTTTACATCAACAATTGAGTGATGAAAGGTGAAATCAGCCAACTCATAAAAAAAGTGAGCATCAAGATAAGAGAACTATAGTATTAAGTATCACATAATCCGCTAATCTCCTCGCAAATTGTAAATCGGAAAAAAACGATATTTTATCATTTCGGGCTATTTTTTTGCAATCTTGAGTGACTCACGAATTAAAAAAGCAACTTAACTAACAAATTATGTTACAATAAGCTCAAGGTATCCTAATTCACAAAAGATTTCAAACCATAACTATATCCAAATCCTCAATGTGCACAACAGACACAATGATTATTAATCCTTCCCATAAACCAACCAAACGGAAACCATCCGTACCCGATGAATCAACGAGATATTTCACAATTGGAAAAAAATTAGTTTCACGACAAAATATTCATGTTAGGACCTACAAATTTCCATCTAAAGAGGCAACTAAGACTAGAAAAACTCTTTCTAGCCCACCATTGTTGTTTAGACAATACTAAACAAAACATGCTGACTAATGTCTATAGATAGTTTATTGATATAGTAAAGAACAATAAACAATAAACATTTGACTTACTAATACCTATAGCTGCTATCCAACTCATTTCAATAAAATGCTTCCCAAATATGATATATTTAAAATAGGCCTTTAAATGGTAATTTTGAACCAATTTATAAGGTGATTTCTAAATGCCCATTACTAAACCAATCTTTATAATAATTTCTAAACCAACCTTCAGAATAACACATAACATATAAAATAAGGAAAGACTAAGCTGCTCAAAAAAACGATTGCATAAACAATAAACAAGTACCTACAAACTAATAGTGAAATATAACTTGAAAAAAATAATTTCAACAAAGGTCATAACATAATAACTTACAAGTTGCTTAATTGTCTCAACAAGGATACCGACATCCCATGAACTGGGGCATGGGATATCAGATAATGGACTGCTACCAATTGCGGATAAGAAAGACGAAAATGTAGTGGCATTGTCTTCAAGACCAGCATGAGTACGAACAACTATGCCAAGTATCCTTGCAATGGTTCCTTCAGTGAGTGGCATAAAAAGTGACAATAATTCCTTGCATTTTGCAGCATTGGTGGTGCATCCATAGCCCAGTTCTTTCATGACATCAGCCATACTGATCTCTTTCTCCATTTCAGCAACAATAGCATCAAAGTCATCTTCATTAGCATCGTAAAATAAATCCATGCTCCTGTGTAATGCAGTCAAATCAATACAGAAAATAAATCACATGAACTCTCCAGATAGATAACAAGAAACTAGTGATAACATGAAAAAAAAATATATGACAAGTACCTGAGAAATTTAGTGTCACTCAGGTCATCTGGGAGCATTGGAGCCAAAACAAATGGAACACCTTCTTTCAGGTGCATTAAACTCAGCATCTGTGTAAAGGTATCAACATGCTTTGAGAGACCCTCACATTGATGAAGGAACATAAATATATTCTGGATTTTCTCAGTGGATTCAATGGTACTCGGATAAGCAAACAGTCCCTCAATCTGATTCATGCAGAAATTTGTCCCTGCAAGCAGCAATAGTTTCTTTGAAGATATGAAGACCCCAAATTTTCAAACAAAAAAGAGGTTGGAACAACTAAAATCATCAACATTTTTAACATATATTTCACAAGGTAAAAGTGTACCTATCAACTTGGCTTCCGGACTCTCGCTCTCCGACAATGCAAGACCAGTAGCAATTTTTTCAGAAATAGAAAGAGACAATGCAGTGGATAAATCATCTAGGAATCCATCTTTAATAGCAATGTTTTTAAGAGACTGACAAAGGACGGTACTAAAGTTTGGTTTGTCCATAATGAATCTAAAAACAGATGAGATAACTGATTGTAAATTGATATTCTTCACATCTGCTCCATTTAAATGCATGCAATCCAAGCAGGTCTGCAAGATCAATAAGCTTCCTTCTAATCCATGTTCCGCTAACTAAAAAAAGAACATCAAAAAACTTATGTCAGTTTGAAAGAAACAAGAATCGATAACTTTATGATTGTAAATAACCAATTAAGCATCTAAATGTACATAAGTCAACTTAATAGCAATAATTTAAAAGCAGAGGGCGTACATCCTACGACATTAACCTACAAATAAAAGGAATATGGAAAATTTAAACCAACAAACATGTACACAAGAAAATGAAAACAACCCAAGAATTAAAAGTGTTTTACGATTCTAGTGAGTTCTGATGAAAAAATTTCAATATGATTGACATTTCACCAAAGCCATCCATACTACAGGCAGCAACATAAAAATTAGGAGTATTCTTGGATAAGACATAGCAAAATCTATATGTAAAAAACATAATCATTTACTCAGTTTCAATAACCAGTATTTATAAGTCAATATTCATGTATACTACTTAATGGCCAGCTTTACATGATCCAAATGACCAGATATATCCAAACATGTCGACTGAAAGAAACTACACCAAATCCTATCGTTTTGCAAATTGTTAACTAGACACGCGAATAGTGAAACACATAATATTAGCAGTTTACCATTCAAGTGGCTTGTAATCAATTTGAAGATCAAGATATATTTATGGATCCAGAATTCTACAATTAAATACCTAAAAAGTTTCTACGAATCACACAAAATCAAAAAAAAAAAAACACTCTATCATATTACCTTCATCCATAGTGAAATGCAGCTTAAATGTATAATATTTAGAGGCAGACAAACTCAAATTAAATTCACATAAATCAGAAAATCAATATTAAAAACCCCTAGGGTTCACACTTCTCACATCATAGACAGAAACAGTACACTAAACAATTCTTTCAAACAACATCAAACTCCAAAACAAAAAACAAAATCTACGAATTAAAAGTAGCGTTAATAAATACAAGACAGAAAAAATTAACCTCAGTAAGCTCTCGAATCACAGAGTCAGAGTTGGATCCATTCAAACTCTGCAGAAGAAAACGAATATGGGTGGAGATCGTCGATGAAAACTCCTTCATCGCAGAAGATTGATGAAGAAGAACGCAAAATTTTTATTAGGGTTTTTGAGAAGGAAGATAGAGATTAGAGAAATTTTGTGGTGGAACTGCGGGAGAAGGGAGGAGTTGAAGAAATAAAGAACATCGACCTTTTACTATTTTAGAACATTAATCTCAATTTTTATCAACGATAAATAATTCCACTTTTAATTATTAGGAATATTATATATATTATATATATTATTATATTATTTTCTAGATAGTGATTAATTTTTACCTCTTAGTTGCTATAAGAAAAAGGAAAAATAAGATAAAAATCAAAAATATTAAAAATTATAAGTTAAAATCAAAAGATAAACTTACTTAATTTTTTTTGATTTTTTATAATTAATTTTTTATATATATATTTTTTTTTTATATACAAAATGACTTGTTATATACTCTACTACATAAAAGAGTTTACCCTAATGCATTCTTAGCAAGCACCTTTAATAATTGGGATTATTCATGTTCAATCAAAAGTAGTAATTATTTTAGGGAAATCAGTAAAATATTAGATTATTTTGATTAATTTTTTGATAGACAAAAAGGTAATTTTAACTATTATACTGATTTTTAATGATTAAAATTAATTTTTAATGATTAAATAATTATATTTAATTATTTTATACTTATTTTTATTGATCATAATTAATATATATTGATTGTAACTTATTTTTTATTGTAAAATATAATTGAGTTTTGTTGATTAAAAACTAATTTTTCTTATTAATTAATTTCTACATTATTGTTGTTGTTGTTCTTGTTCTTGTTGTGGATATTGCTGTTGTTGATGATAATGTTATTGTAGTTGTTCTTGTTATTGTGGATATTGTTGTTGTTGATGATGTTATTGTTATTGTCATTTTTATTATTATATTATTATTTTTTGGCAAAGCAATTTTCTTATAAATCAACATTCAAGAAAAATATTCAAATAAGATATACCCAAATACACAGCTTATAATTGTTTTTTAGAAGACAAATCCAGTCACTCAACCGAGTCGGGACTTATTCTGGTTTTTTGCCCTTCCTTGCAAAATCTTACTCCAAATTTGTCTGCAAAAGTACCAATATGCCATAGATTACACCAAAAGCACAAATTGTCAAAAAAAAATGCAATGGTGCATTATCTCAAAAAAAAATGCAATGGTGCATAATATAGCTACTTTGGGGCGTAATTGACAAGTAAATCGACTTTAAATGGGTATAAAATGTTATAAAGATACACTTATCAATTGGTTTTAAAGATCTAAGTGGATGGATAAATAAACATTAAACTATATTATGAGAATTAAAAAATTTAAGGTCTTAAGTTGTGTTCTTTGATTGGAGATGAGTACATGTATTGTAATGTTAACATCATCTTTCCCATTAACATGTGGAATTGTTAAGTGACAATTGAGAATGTGTGGGATTACTTAGATAAATTAAGGTGATGACTAGTCTATGAAAATCTTGACTTTATCATGGTTACTCTAACGTAGGTTGATTGTATAAGAAGTTTAATTTTAATATTATAAGCTTTTGAGCCATTCAAATAGAGCGAAGTCCATTGCACGAATTTTAGATGAAATGGTAAAATGTCAATAAATTGAAACGAAGAACGACTTTTTATTTGATTTTTGTTCTATAATTATTTTTTTCTTCTTAATGTAGATGAATGAACTTCCATCTACACCTCAAGGTACAAGTTGGTGAAGAAGGATATGAACAAGAATCTCAGACACGCATTGATGAGGAACCGCTCTATGTGCGATTATAGAATAAAGGTTGGAAGGTGAAACACTTGTCTTATGGTCCTAGACTCCAATTGGTAAACTCAGTCCTTATGGGCATTACTACTTATTGGTGCCAAATTTTTATTCTCCTTATGATGGTGGTAAAGAAGGTGAATTTGTCTGTAGGGCTTTTCTTTGGAATGCTGATCGTAATAATTCCAAAATGGTATGGTTAACTAGGATTCTGTTTGTAAACCTAAGAAAGAGGACGGTCTTGGCATTAGAAACCTTGGGGCCTGGAACTTGGCGGCCATTGGTAAGATCGCTTATCTGAGTCCTTATGGGTTAGGGGGATTCATGGTGTGTATACCAAAGGAGGCGACTGGAGGATTTTTAACCCTCCCCTAACTATCAGTTAGGTTATGAAGCAGTAATGTAAGGTTAAGGAGCAATTAACTTCTTATATCTTTAGTAGCGGATACGTTATTAATGAGGTCTATAAAGGCATTTTGGGGAGTATTCCTAATTGCACTTGGAGCAGAGTTATTTGACATAGAGCAATTATTCCTAAACACATATTTACTTTTTGGCTTGCGATGTTAAATAAACTCAAGACTAAAGCTAATTTGAAGAAAGCTCATGTTATTGATGAGGATATTTGTCCTACGTCTTTGATGTATAAGGAATATGTTCAGCATTTGTTCTTCAAATGAAGCTTTAGTTCCAAGTGTCTCTCTCTTCTCTCTTTGTGGCTTGGTGTGCACCTCAAGGATTCAATATTAGTCTATCTTCCTTAATAGATGAAAGGTTACTAAGCTCATGAAGAAGATTGCTATTGTCTTTGTTAGCAATTTGATTTATTTGATTTGGAAAGCTCAAAATGATTGTATTTGGCAGCTCAAGCTTTACACTCCCAAAGCTTTGATGAAGAACCTGAAGTGCAGTATTAAGTTTCGTATATCTTATTTGTATCCTAAGTTTCCTTCCATGTACAAGGATCTTGTAGAACAATCCTCTTGTGCTTGTTTGTCTTTTTATTACAAACGGTATATAATGTAACAAATTACAAACGGAAATTTGTTCCAAACCCCTTAAAGATGACAAAAATGAAATTACAACTCAATTACAATGCTTAATGGAAAGTGAAGATTAGTTTGTAACACAAAATGTTACCCGGAAACTTGATACAAGTTGTAGGCGTGTGCTCACTTTCCTTTTGTGATATTTCCCCCACAAAGGTACTTGGGTTTAGATGTGGAAATTCACAACGAGATACAAACAACTCCAACACTACCTTAGTACTTAGGAAGTGTAATGTAACAACAATGTGTTTAGAGAAATTATGAGTATTGTATTACTTGAACAAAAGTTAATTACTCTCTTGATCAAGCTTAAGAACAAATGAGAGAGGAGAATAGAGAATACAGAAATTTCAAGTGAAAGGTGCAAGGAACAATATCACCCAAGGTCCTCTATTTATACTAAGTAGAGGAGCATTTAGCCTTAATCACCATTATGATCATAATGGTGATCATAATCTTCAATGCCATAACTCTAGAGAATTATGAAGAATTATGGTGCTTAATTCTCCCTAATAATGCAGAGAATCAAGTGCATTAGAGAGTATCCAAGGCATTAAACACGAGAAAACGGGAAGAAAAGCAACGGTCTTTTTCCCAGCCCAGACCGCCGAGTCGGCGGTCGGTCCTCACAAAGGATCGCCGACTCGGCGATAGCCTTCTGACCAAAACGAGTTTTTCCAGTGAGCAAAAGCCGACTCGGCTTTAGCTCTCTCTTAGGGACAGCCGAGTCGGCGATTGGCTTCTGACCAATTTTGACTTGGTTTGTCCCTTTCCTCATTTTGTCATTATTATAAATGCCTTACGGACTTAGTATATTAATACGTTTTGTCCCACTACTCATAGTAGCTTTAATTGATATATTACGGACTTATAAACTGTCCCACTACCTTAGTAGTACTTGGTGATAAAATATTCAGGATTATTATCTATTATACACTAAATGTCCAACAATCCTCCCCCATTTTGGGTATAATAAGCCTCTCATTTACCAAAACTTATAATACATTTCATGCATCAACGCTAATATCCCTACAGATTGAATTAACGCCTAGTACAACACACTTAACAAGTGATCGAGCCAGAATTGATTTCCATAAGGAATTGAATCAAATGACCCTTCCAACCACTTGAAGATGTAGTACACACAAAACAAATAACACAAAGTTATTAACTTGACACATTATAAGGCCGTGTCCGTATCTTATTCATAAGTTTATCATAGTCATTATGCCAATCTTGACTACTTGAAGCGGCCACACTTCAAACTTATATAGGTAGGTTCTCATTACGTATAAAACATATCCCCGTGACGTGGATATAACACCAAGAGCTCTTCAACTCTTGATCTTGAGAACTTTCAAGACGACTACCTTATTCCATCACGGTACAAAGCAACGACGGGTCATATGTTGCTTTAACAAAAACCAAGAGGACTTTACCACATTGAATTCAGACACGATGTTACTCATGCGTGAATTGGGCTTTTCCAAATGATTTTACTGACATAAACCGATCTCAATTGAGGCTTTCTCAATTGAGTCTCTATTCATGGCTTTCGTAAACGAATCCGCCACATTGAACTTAGTGTTCACATAGTCAAAAGTTATGACCCCGTTAACGATAAGTCCTTCACTAGGCTATGCCTAAGAGCAATATGACGAGACTTACCATTATATACTTGACTATACGCTCTACCTAAAGCCGTCATGCAATCCGCATGAATCGCCACCGGTGAAATTGGCTTAGGTAACAAAGGTATCTCACACATGAGATTCCTCAACCACTCTGCTTCACTAGCTGCTGAAGCCAAAGCGATAAACTCAGCTGACATCGTAGAGTCGGCTATACACGTTTGTTTCTTAGAAGACCAAGAAATGGCACCTCCCCCATAAACAAACACCCATCCACTAGTAGAAGAGTTATCCTCTTCATTAGTGATCCAACTAGCGTCAGAATAACCTTCTAGAATAGGAGGTTCTCCGCTATACGTAATACCAAAATCCTTGGTACGTAACAAGTATCTTAATACTCTTCTTATCGCCATCCAATGATGGGGACCTGGGTTACTAGTGAATCTACTAAGTTTACCCACCGCAAATGCTATGTCAGGCCTTGTACTAGTCATAGCATACATCAAAGATCCTATGACCTTTGAATACTCCAATTGTGAAATTGGTTGACCGGTATGTTTTGCAAACTTCATACCCGGTTCCATGGGAGTAGAGACCGGCGTTTTATCAAGCATATTAAACCGCTTAAGTATCTTCTCAACATAGTGAGCCTGACTTAACTTAATACGGTTCCCTTGCCTTATGATCTTAATGCCTAAGATCACATCAGCCTCCCCCATATCCTTCATCTGAAAGGATCTAGACAAAAAGTCTTTTGTCTCTTGGACTTGTGCTTTACAAGTTCCAAAGATAAGCATGTCATCAACGTATAGGCAAATGATAACGCCATTACCATGGCTATCGAACTTGCTATACACACACTTATCGGCTTGATTCAACTTGAATCCAAAGGACAATATAGTTTCATCAAATTTTTGATGCCACTGTTTAGGTGCTTGCTTAAGTCCATATAAAGACTTGACAAGTTTACAAACCTTTTGCTCTTGTCCTTTCAAAACAAACCCTTCGGGTTGTTTCATATATACCTCCTCATCTAATTCCCCATATAGAAATGCGGTTTTAACATCCATTTGATGTACTTCTAGATGATAGACCGTAGCTAACGCTACCAATAACCGAATAGTGGTTATTCTTGCGACCGGTGCATATGTATCGAAATGATCGATACCGTGCTTTTGTCTAAAGCCTTGAGCCACTAAACGGGCTTTGAATTTATCAATAGTACCGTCGATTTTCATTTTCTTTCTGAAAATCCACTTGCAACCGATTGGTTTACAAGTCGGAGGAAGATCCACTAACACCCAAGTGTTATTTCCCATGATGGATTGCATCTCATCATCGATAGCTTCTTTCCAAAAGGCGCTATCATGTGATGCCATAGCATCGCTATAAGTCAATGGGTCACCTTCCACATTATATAAATATGGAACACTAGAAGATACTTCACTTCTATCACCTTCAACCAAGTATACTTGGAAATCCGGTCCGAAGCTCTTTGCTTTCCGTTGTCTCTTACTCCGTTTAGGAATAGGATCAACTAAATCAAGTTCATCTATTTGTTGACTTTCATCAACATCTAGAAGTGAACTTTGTTGACTATCATCAACACTTTCATTGGTACAACTTTGTAGATTTCTTTGTCTACTCAATGATGAAAATCTATTTTCATCAAAAATGGCATCTCTTGACTCTATAATCGAATGAATCGATATATAGTCATTTTGTTCTATAACATAGAACCTATAGGTTTTGCTATGAATAGCATAGCCTATAAAGATGCACACAAGCTTACGTTCACCGAGCTTCTTTTTCTTGTTGCCGAGCACTCTTACAATGGCCCTACAACCCCAAACCTTAAGATAACTTAAGTTTGGTTTCTTTTTGTACCAAAGTTCATAAGGAGTTTCCTTATTCGTTCTCATTGGAACTCGGTTAAGAATGTGACAAGCCGTCAACATTGCTTCACCCCAAAATCCATCACTCAAGCCTGAGTAGGATAACATGGAATTAACCATCTCTTGTAGAGTACGGTTTTTCCTCTCCGCCACACCATTAGATTGTGGTGCATAACCGGCGGTTGTTTCATGAATTATACCCATTGAATTAAAGTAAAGCGGATCATAATATTCACCTCCTTTATCGGTTCTTAACCTTTTAAGTTTACTACCAATTTGTATTTCTACTTCTTGTTTGTAAATCTTAAAATGTTCAAGAGCCTCATCTTTTGAATGCAAAAGATAAACATAACAAAACTTTGAGAAATCATCAATAAAAGTTATGACATACTTTTTGTTTCCCAAAGATGGTGTACTATGAAAATCACAAAGATCACTATGGATTAACTCCAAAATTTCGGTTTTTCTTTCAACACTTTTAAACGGTGTTCTAGTGATCTTAGTTAACATGCACGTTTTGCAATTTTTAGACATTTTATTGCACATAGGTATGAGTTCATGTTTAGACATAAAAGAAATTTTGTCAAAATTTACATGTCCTAATCTAACATGCCACAAATAATGCAAATCATCCTTTTCATTATCATTAAAAACATTACATATTGCATTTTTATTCATGTCTAAAGAAAGTTTAAATAAACTATTACAAAGATAAGCCCTACCAATAAACAAATTATTCTTAGAGATAATGCACCTATCGGCTTCAAACACTAGTTTGTAGCCTAATCGATTCAAAATAGGACCCGAGACTAAATTTCTACCTATTTCGGGTGTGAAATACACATCTCTTAAAACTAAAAGATTCCCCGAAGTAAACAATAATTCAACTTGTCCTTTGCCTTGGACCTTGATAGGCGCATTGTTTCCCATGTAGAGATGCTCCCCATCAACAACCTTGTTAAAGGTTTTGAACCATTGCGTAGAATTACACACATGTCTCGAAGCCCCCGAATCGATCCACCAAGCCAAGGTATCATCCTGCAAAGCACTAATATTAGTATTCATAGTAGAAAAACTCATATTAGAATTTTCATCAAAATATGCAAGATTACCTTGTGTGGGTGGTCCCTTGCTAGTAGAAGCTTGACCATTCCCCTTGGCTTTCTTTTGCTTGTTCTTTAGAACAAAGCAATTCTTCCTTCGATGCCCGGGCTTTCCACATTCCCAACATACCTTTTCGGCATTGGGATTAGTAGCTTTCCCCTTTGAAGAGTCATTCCTCTTCCTTTTATCTCCGGGACGGGATTGTGGTTTCCCTTCCCCAACCATGTTTATAGTAGGTACATTAGGATTATCATCCTTCCGGTTCTCATGAACCCGAATGCTAGACTCGACAATTATGTGTTGTCCAAGGTCGGAGAGTGTAATCTCCTCCCTTTTATGCTTAAGAGCATGTCTAACATGCCTCCAAGAAGGAGGCAATTTGTCTATTATGCTTGAAACCAAAAACACTTTATCAATTTCAATTTTATGCAATTTTAGGTTAGCATGCATTCTTTGTAGTTCATGAAATTGATCAATGATCGGGCGATCTTCTACCATTTTGTATGAATTAAAATTACTTACAAGGAACTTTTTGGAGCTAGCATCCTCCGCCATGTATTTGTTCTCCAATGCATCCCATAATTCCTTTGCGGACTCATGGTATTGGTAGATATCAAACAATGCATCTTGCATTCCATTGAGGATGTGTCCCCGGCAAATGAAATCGTCATTTTCCCACTTAGACCTTTTCCGATTTTGTTCAAGAATCTCCGTTTCCGGAATCACCGTTTCCGGATCATCCGACTTAGCAACGTCCGGTTTGGGTGAGCTTATAACATAAGCCACATTAAGAGTTGTGAGCATGAACATCATTTTCTTTTGCCAACGTCTAAAGTCGACGCTGACAAACTTTTCTAACTTAGCAAAGTTAGATGTAAAGTCCTTCATTGATGCCATTGGTGAAGGTATCACAAAAGATTATTACAAACGGTATATAATGTAACAAATTACAAACGGGAATTTGTTCCAAACCCCTTAAAGATGACAAAAATGAAATTACAACTCAATTACAATGCTTAATGGAAAGTGAAGATTAGTTTGTAACACAAAATGTTACCCGGAAACTTGATACAAGTTGTAGGCGTGTGCTCACTTTCCTTTTGTGATATTTCCCCCACAAAGGTACTTGGGTTTAGATGTGGAAATTCACAACGAGATACAAACAACTCCAACACTACCTTAGTACTTAGGAAGTGTAATGTAACAACAATGTGTTTAGAGAAATTATGAGTATTGTATTACTTGAACAAAAGTTAATTACTCTCTTGATCAAGCTTAAGAACAAATGAGAGAGGAGAATAGAGAATTCAGAAATTTCAAGTGAAAGGTGCAAGGAACAATATCACCCAAGGTCCTCTATTTATACTAAGTAGAGGAGCATTTAGCCTTAATCACCATTATGATCATAATGGTGATCATAATCTTCAATGCCATAACTCTAGAGAATTATGAAGAATTATGGTGCTTAATTCTCCCTAATAATGCAGAGAATCAAGTGCATTAGAGAGTATCCAAGGCATTAAACACGAGAAAACGGGAAGAAAAGCAACGGTCTTTTTCCCAGCCCAGACCGCCGAGTCGGCGGTCGGTCCTCACAAAGGATCGCCGACTCGGCGATAGCCTTCTGACCAAAACGAGTTTTGCCAGTGAGCAAATGCCGACTCGGCTTTAGCTCTCTCTTAGGGACAGCCGAGTCGGCGATTGGCTTCTGACCAATTTTGACTTGGTTTGTCCCTTTCCTCATTTTGTCATTATTATAAATGCCTTACGGACTTAGTATATTAATACGTTTTGTCCCACTACTCATAGTAGCTTTAATTGATATATTACGGACTTATAAACTGTCCCACTACCTTAGTAGTACTTGGTGATAAAATATTCAGGATTATTATCTATTATACACTAAATGTCCAACACTTTTGAGGCCTGTTGGCCTTCTCTTGTTTTGTATTAGCTTGTTTGGAATTAATCAAATTTATTTCTTCCAAAAAAAACATCATACATAGGAGTAACTTATAAAATAGTATTTTTAAATTAAAAATAAATTAAATATTAGCTATTATATGCAATAATTAATTCATTAAAATCAATAACCAATAACTTACAATTCCTTTTCTCTTTTTTAAAATAATAAAAAACAATAAAATGAAAAAACAAATCGTGCATTACACGAGGATTATCTAGTTTATGGGCTAAAATGAAGTTAAAAGTATTAAACGTAATAATGCAAATACAAATTACAAGATGAGAATTTGTATTTATCTCTTTATTGATGACAAAATGAAATTACAAACAAACAACTCTAAAAAGACTTGAAGATTGTTTTGTAACGACAATTGTTACCCATAAGTTTGATACTTGTTGTAGGCGTGTGATCATTTTTCTTTTGTGATATTTTCCCCACAAAGGTACTTGGGTTGAATTTGGAAATTCTCGATGAGATACAAACAACACAACACACCCTTAGTACTTAGGGTATGCTACTTAATAACAATGTGTTTAGTAAACTATAAAATTTGAAAGCTCTAAACAAGAGTTAATTACTTTCTTGAAAAGAACACAAGCAAATGAGAAATAAGAGAGTAAGAATTCAGAAAAAGGTGTCTCTTTCACTTACCACGCGAAGCCTTATTTATACTACAAGAGTATAACTTAAGGGTCATGGCATATTAATTACCATTCACGATCAAATTGATAACCACACAATAAATATCATTATCTATGGCATTCATGAGCATTATTCACCAAAATATTCCTTTGTAACCTCTAAATTAGAGTGGAATTAGTATTGGAATCCTATACAATCAATTCAAGGATTAAGAAATAACCCAACGGTCATTTCAGAGGCAAATGCCGAGTTGACGGTCTGCTGGACAAAATCAATTTTCCAGAACCTAAAGCCGAGTCTGCTTTAGCTCCAAACCAAGGAAAGCTGAGTCGGCTTTTTGTGCTGACTTGGTTTTCCAAATTTCGTTTTGTCCTTTCATTTGAACTCCTTTTGGTCCAAGTATATTAATACATATTGTCTCATTACTTTAGTAGTACTCCGTGATTATAAATTTAGTATTATTAGACACTAAATGTTCAACAATCCTCCCCCGTTTAGGGTGCAATAAGTCTCTTATTTACAAAAAAATTTTATAATTTCATTTCATGCATCAACGCTAATATCCCTACGGATTGAATTAATGCCTAGTACAACACACTTTACAAGTGATCGAGCCAGAATTGATATCAATTCGAATTTGAATCAAATGACCCTTCCAACCACTCGAAGATGAATTACACGCAAAATCAATAACACAGGGTCATTAACCTGACACATTATAAGGCTGTGTCCGTATCTTATTCATAAGTTTATAATTGTCGGTATGCCAATCTTGACTACTTGAAGCGGCCACACTGCAAACTTATATAGGTAGGTTCTCAATACGTATAAGACATATCCCCTGAAACGGATACGACACTAGAAGCTTTTCAACTCTTGATCTTGAGAACTTCCAATGGATGACTAC
This sequence comes from Amaranthus palmeri, assembly GCA_019776075.1. Lineage (NCBI taxonomy): Eukaryota > Viridiplantae > Streptophyta > Magnoliopsida > Caryophyllales > Amaranthaceae > Amaranthus > Amaranthus palmeri. The sequence continues at coordinate 199,340 of JAAKBH010000472.1, forward strand.
CTCGTTCATCACAGTCCAAAGCAACGATGGGTCATTAGAACTTGTTGCTTACAAGAATCAAAAGGACTTTCCCACATTGAATTCAAGACATGATGTTAGTCATGTATGAATTAGGCTTTTCCAAATGATCTTTATTGACATAAATCGATTGCAATTAACACTAGTTCAATTGAATCCCTACTCATGACTTTAAACCTCCACATTGAACTTAGTGTTCACGTAATCAAATGTTATGACCCCATTAGTGATAACTCCTTGCACTAGGTTGTGCCTAAGAGCAATATGATGAGACTTACAATTATACACTTGATTATAAGCTCTACCTAATGTCGTCATGCAATCCGTATGTATCGCCACCGGTGGCTTAGGTAACAAAGGTATCTCGTACATGAGATTCCTCAATCACTCCGCTTCAACTAGATGATGAAGCAAGAGCTATGAACTCCGCTGACATAGTATAATTAGCTATGCATGTTTGTTTCTTAAGACCATAAAATGACACCTCCTCTATAAACAAACACTCAACCACTTGTAGAAGAATTATCCTCTTCATTAGTGATCCAACTAGCATCGGAATAACCTTCCAAAATGGGAGGTTCAATGCTATATGCAATACCATAATCCTTGGTACGTAAAAAGTATCTTAATATTCTTCTTATCGCCATCCAATGATAGGGACCCAGGTTGCTTGTAAATCTACTAAGCTTACCAACTGCAAAAGCTATGTTTGACCTCATACTGGTCATGGCATACATCAAAGATCCTATGACCTTTTAATACTCCAATTGAGAAATTGGTTGACCGGTATGTTTGGCAAACTTCATAGCTGGTTCCATGGGAGCAGAGACCGGTGCTTTATCAAGCATACTAAACCACTTAAGTATCGTCTCAATATAGTGAGATTGACTTAGGTTAATCCGGTTATCTTGCCTCATGATCTTAATACTTAAGATCACATCGGCCTCCCCCATATCCTTTTCATCTGAAAAGATCTAGACAAGAAATCTTTTGTCTCTTGAACTTGTACTAAACTAGTACCAAAGATGAGCTTGTCATGTACATATAGACAAATGATGAGCCTATTACCACGACCATCAAATTTGCTATAAATGCACTTATCAGCTTGATTCAATTTGAGTCCAAAGGACAAAATCGTTTCATCAAATTTTTGATGTCATTGCTTAGGTGCTTGTTTAAGTCCATATAAGGATTTAACAAGTTTACACACCTTTCGCTCTTGTCCTTCTAAAACAAACCCTTCGGGTTGTTTCATATGAACCTTCTCATCTAATTCCCCGTATAGAAATGAAGTTTTAAAATCCATTTGATGTATTTCTAATTCTAGATGGTAGACTGTAGTTAAAGCTACCAATAACCGAATAGTGGTTATTCTTGCAACAAGTGCATAAGTATCAAAATGATCGATACCTTGATATTGTCTAAAGCCTTGCGCCACTAAACGGGCCTTGAACTTGTCAATATTTCCACCAATTTTCATTTTATTTCGAAAAATCCACTTGCAACCTATTGGTTTACAAGTATGAGGAAGATCCACTAACATCCAAGTGTTATTACCCATGATGGATCGCATCTCATCATCAATAGCCTCTTTCCAAAAAGCATTATCATGTGATGTCATAGCATCGCTATAAGTCAATGGGTCACCTTTCACATTAAATAAATATGGAACACTAGAAGATACTTCGCTTCTAGTACTTTCAACCAAGTATACTTGGAAGTCCGGTCCAAAGCTTTTAACTTTTCGTTGCCTCTTACTCCGTTTGGGAATAGGATCAACAATCTCTTATTTATCTAGTTGTTGATTTTCATCAACATATAAAGGTGAACGTTGTTGAATATCATCAACATATTCATTGATACAAACTTGCAGATTTCTTTGTCTACTCAATGATGAAAATCTATTTTCATCAAAAAGAGCATCTCTTAACTGTATAATCGAATGAATCGACATATAGTCATTTTGTTCTATAACATAGAACCTATAAGCTTTGCTATGACTAGCATAACCTTTAAAAATGCATTATATTCCTCGTTCATCGAGTTTGTTTCTTTTGTTATTGGGCAATCTTACAATGGGCCTACAACCCTATACCTTAAGATAACTTAAGTTTGGTTTTCTTTTGTACCAAAGCTCATAAGGAGTCTCCTTATTTGTTCTCATTGAAACCAGGTTAAGAATGTGACAAGTCGTCAACATTGATTCACCCCAAAATCTATCTCTTGTTGGGATAACATGGAATTAACAATCTCTTGTAGAGTACGGTTTTTCCTCTCCGCCTTACCATTTGATTGTGGTGCGTACCCCATGGTTGTTTCATGTATAATACCCATTGAATTAAAGTAATTTGGATCATAATATTCACTTCCTTTATCGGTTCTTAATCTTTAAAGTTTACTACTAATTTGTATTTCTTACTTCATTTTTGTAAATCTTAAAGTGATAAAGAGCCTCATCTTTGTAAAACATATACATAACAAAATTTGGAATAATCGTCAATAAAAGTTATGACATATTTCTTACTTCCCAATGATGGCGTACTATGAAAGTCACAAAGATCACTATGAATTAATTCCAAAAATTTTGGATTTTCGTTCAACACTTTTAAAGGGTGTCCTTGTGATCTTATATAACATGCACGTTTTGCAATTTTTAGACATTTTAACACACATAGGAATCAAATAATGCTTGGACATAAAAGAAATTTTATCAAAATTTACATGTCCTAGTCTAACATGCCACAAGTAATGCAAATCATCTTTGTCATTCATGCTTGAAATATAACATATAAAGTTCTTATTCAAATCTAAAGACAATTTAAATAAACACTAGTGGAAAAAACGTCAATGGCTGCGGTTTATTGACCGTTATTGGCCGCGGTTTTACCTCGCAGCCCTTGTTGTAGCAGCAAATGAGATTTTATCTGCCTTTAGTCCCCTTTTTTTAAGAACAAAAAAAAGAAGATTAAAGGCTGCGGTTTTTCAAACAACCGCAGCCTTTAGTCCCCTTTTTTTAATTTTTTTTCATTTCGTTTTATACTAATATTAAGAACAAATCTTCAAAACAAAGTATTCAGAACAATCATTCACAATCTTCAAACAATTTCGTTTTATACCTTAAAAAATATTAAGAACAAATATTAAGAACAAATCTTCAAAAAAAAAATATTAAGAACAATCATTCACAATCTTCAAACAATTTCGTTTTATACTAAAAAAATATTAAGAACAAATATTTAGAACAAATACAAAAATCTCTCACCCATAAAAAAATACATCAAATACTTCAACATAATCATTCACAATTAATTACAAAATCAAAAGATCAAAACCCATCAACCCCAAAGACAATTTAATCAAAACCCATCTCCAAAAAAATAAATAAAAACGTTCAACATAATGACTACCACAGAAGCCAAAATTACTTGAAATGAAGCCTCGAATAGAAGCCGGAGATCTACAGACCCCAGATCCCACCGGAAAGTCTTAAAAGACGACCACAGAAGGCGGAGATCTATAAAGCCTTGAACACCACATCACCACACCACAGAAGCCAGAAAACGACCCACGAAACCCATCGGAGAAGTCTTAAAAACGAGCAAGTGTTGGATCTTAAAAACGAACAAGTGTTGGATCTTAAAAACGAGCAAGTGTTGGATCTTAAAAACGAACAACAAAAAATAGGGAATAACTTGAAAAACTTGACTTGAAGAAGAGGGAAGAACTTGAATAGCGTTTTAAAGTTGGAAGGAAATCTTAAAAACGAACAACAAAAAAGAGGGAAGAACTTGAATAGGGTTTTAAAGAGGGAAGAAGTCACTAGTGGAAAAAAACGTATTAGCTGCTGCTAATTGGCTGCGGGTTTTAGATAAACGTAGCCAATAGCCATAATTTTAAAAAAAATTACTCATTGGCTGCGGTTTATCCCATGTCCGGAGCCAATAGCCATAATTTTAAAAAAAATTACTCATTGGCTGCGGTTTAGCCCATGTCCGCAGCCAATAGCCATAATTAAAAAAAAATACTCATTGGCTGCGGTTATTCTCTTGGACCGCAGCTAATGGACATTAAAAAAAATTGTTAGACAAGCCCAACCCAAAAGGAAGAAACCCTAATTAAGGCTCCTTCTAATATATATTACACTAGTGGAAAAAAAGCTATTGGCTGCTACTTATTGGCTGCGGTTTTTAGGTACCCGCAACCAATATGAGTAAAAAAAATTGTGTTAAAAAAAAATTAACAAGGGCTGCGGTTTTGTCTACTGTCCGCAGCCCCAAACAGTAGTAAAAAAAAAAAAAGGTAAAGGGCTGCGGCTTTGTCTACTGTCCGCAGCCCCAAAGTGTTTTCAATATTTTCGAAAATTAATAAAATTAACCAAAAAAAAATAGCAAAGGGCTGCGGTTTTTACATCTGTCCGCAGCCCCTAGTGTTTTTAATTAAAAATTAAAACAAAAAAATGCTTAAAGATGAGGCGCCCCCTTAAAAATCAGAAACCCTAATAACTTCTCATCTCCCTCATCTCCCTCAAATGAGGCGCCCCCTTCTCCCTTCTCCCTTCTCACTAAAAAACGAAAATCAGCCTTTCCCTTCTCTCTAAAAAAACGAAAATCAGCCTTCTCTCTAAAATTAACCAGATCTTGAAAAATTTGCCTTTCATTCTCTATTTGTTAATCACTTTAAGTGCTCAAATTTTTTTTTCTGTGCTCAAATTTTTCGAGTGCTCAAAATTTTCCCAGAACTTGAAATACCGTTTGCCCAGATCTTGAAAAATCTACGGTGCTCAAATTTTTCGAGTGCTGCAACTAAAAATAGCGTAAGCTTCAAGTGCTGCAACTTCAAGATCTCGATTTTTCGAAAACCATTTAAGAAGAAAATCGAAGAAGAAAATGGAAGAAGAAGGAGAAGCCTTTCTAGATCTGATTTTTTTATTTTCAGAAAATGGAAGAAAATGGAAGAAAATGGCTTGATTCAATGCAGATCCAGATATTGAAGATCTTGAAGATCCATATTCATTCGTTTTTTTCTTATTTTTTTTGTAATTTTTCGATTCTTATGTTATTTTATTATTATTATTATTGTAATTTTTCTTCTGTTATTTTTGTTAATTCGAGTGTAATCTGTTCTTGTTAATTTTTTTTCGTTTTTGTTAATTTTTCTTATTTTTTTTTCTAGTTATTATTTTTTTGTAATTTTTTTTAATTTTTTTTCTTCTGTTATTATTGAAGATTCAACACGCCTCTTATTTTTTTGTAATTTTTTTTCTGTAATCTTGAAGATCCATTTTCTTAGTTTTTTTGTAATTTTTCTTCTGTTATTATTGAAGATAACCTGTAAGTTTTTTTTTCGTTTTTGTTAATTTTTCGATTCTTATGTTATTTTTGTTAATTTGATGTTGGCGTTTTTTTTTCCTGGGTAAATTTGCTCTTAAGTTTCTGAGTAAAATACGAAAATAAAAAAAAAATTTAAAAAGTGACTTAAGGGCTGCGGTTTTATAAATGTCCGCAGCCCATGATTTTTTTTAAAATTTTGAAAAATGGGTATTGGCTGCGGTTTTTATGTCCGCAGCCAATAACGTTTTCTCATTTGCTGCTACGCCAAGGGCTGCGAGACAAAACCGCAGCCAATACCCACAAAAAAACCGCAGCAAATGAGATTTTTTCCACTAGTGTTATGCACCTCATTCTAAGATGCACTATGCACTATTTCTAAACCCTAATTGCTGCCGTTTTTTGTAATCATTCTAAGATGCACTATTTCTAAACTCCTTCAACATTCTTCCTATTTCTAAACTCCTCTTCTTCCTTAATTCATTCTAAATTTCTTCTTCATTCTAAATTTCTAGATTTCTATATTCATTCTAAACTCCTCTTCTTCTTTAATTCATTCTTAATTCATTCTAAGATGCACTATGTATAGCCTAAAGATTGAATCTTTTGAAGATATAAACGCCTCATTCATCCTCATAGTCTTCACGAATTTGCTACAAATTCGGTTGTAATCTTCACGAATTTGCTACAAATCAGGTTATAGTCTTCACGAATTTGCTTTTTATCTTTTCATGAATTTGCTTTTAATTTTTTCCTTTTCTTTTTTAGATCTATAATCTTCAAGATGTAGAAGAAACATGCGTCTTCAAGATGTAGAAGAAATTTTTCAGATTTATAGTTAGAATTTCATTGTAAAGTTTTTTATGTTTTTTCTGGGTTTTTTTGGGTGATTTTCAACATCATTTTCGTTTTAGATCTATAGTTAGAATTTTTTTTGGGTTTTATTTGATGTTCATCGTTTTTTGTAATGAATTATTTGATTTTATTTTATTAGATTTTTTAGAATAAATTATGTATTTATTTGATGTTCATCGTTTTATTTGAACATGTTTTAGATCTATGATTAGGGTTTTAATTGATGTTCATCGTTTCAAATCTATGTTTTTTCTGAGTTCTTCGTTTTCTGGGTTCTTCAAGATTACAGTATCGTTGCATGAAACGATTAAAAAAAACAAAAAAATTAGCCATCAAAGGCTGCGGTCATTTCTTAAACCGTAGCCTTTGATGGCTTTTATTTGTTCTTAAAATGGGGTATAGGCTGCGGTTTTTAAGGACCGCAGCCAATAAGATTTCTCATTTGCTGCTACTCCAAGGGCTGCGAGTCAAAACCGTAGCCTATTATGGCAAAAAAAACCACAGCAATTGGAGATTTTTCCACTAGTGAGTTGGAAGAACTAGAGAAAGAGAAATGAGGGAGGCGCCGCATGCAGCTATTAATAAACTTAGGGTTTTAAACTTAAAAAATAGGGTTTCAAAGTATTGGGCACCCATTAAATGAGGCGCCTATATGCTATTAGCTGCGGGCAAAACGTAAATCGGAGCATATTATCAAAATTCATTTTTTTTATATCTGCGATTTTGTCAATGACCGCAGCCTGTATGTGTGCTATTTTTTTCGCCTTATTTTTTCGCCTACTATATGCTGTGTTTTTTAGAAACCGCAGCTAATGTGTAGCAGCCAATAGCTTTTTTCCACTAGTGAAACTATTACAAGAAACCACGTCCTACAAGCAAGTTATTCGTAGAAATAATACACCTATCGGCTTCAAATACTAAATTGTGGCCCAATCAATTCAATATTTGACCCGAGACAAGATTTCTACTAATTTCGGATGCATAATAAACATCCCTTAAAACTAAGAGATTTCCTGAAGTAAACAATAGTTCAACTTGTCATTTGCCTTGGACCATGATAGGTGCGTTGTTTTCCATAAAAAGATGCTCCCCATTGATGTGCTCGATTTAGAGCACATTTATCTCCTCATTTTAGTGTCGATTCTCGCATTTTCTATTGGCTTTTGCATATCTTACGCATGATTTCAACTCGATCTTGTCTCCATGTGCATTTAAGTGTTTTTAGGTATTTTCGAGGAGTTTTCAAGGTGTTTTCGTTGCGTACGAGATTTCGGCACTTGAATCGAAGATGAAACGCGCGTTTCGAGGCATTCCCGAGCATTTTAAGTCATTCACGAGCACCTCGCAAAGTCCCATGACCTTCCAGCACCTCAAAAGCACATTTCAAGGAAGATTATGGCTGGCTCGACCTCCCATTCGGTCGAATGGGGGTCACATTCGGGCGAATCAGCTTTGCTGCACCAAACCAAGGCCAAAGACTCTCCATTCGAGCGAACTCAAGCTTCAATTCGAGCGAAGCTTCACCATTCGGGTGAATGGTATAGGCGTATAGCCCTTTCGGGCGAATGCTATTGAAATTCAACATTTTGGATTCGAAACTCTCTAGAAACCCCGAATGAGCTAGATTCGGGCGAATGAGCTTGGCTTCGGGCGAATGGATGCCCAGATTCGGCTGAATGAGACTAAATTCCAGCGCAGCAACTTTTCTTCGCAAGCCATTCCACGTAGGATCTTTTAGGGTTTTTGCCCTCATCTTTTGTAGCCTATATAAAGGCCTTATTCTGAACATAAACCCTATGACTTGAGAGGGAGTAACCCTCCCACTCTTGTTCATCATTTTTATTGCTTTCCTTCTTTAATTCTTGCCCTAGATTAGTGTAGTTCTTCATTTATTGCTTTGTTCTTCACATTTACTCTTTCATTTATGTAAGTTTCCTTTATTTATTGCTTTCCTCTCTTTAATGCTTTCTTTAATGCTTTCATTTAATGCTTTTCTAGTGTAGATTTAATGCTTTCTTGTCTTTCAATTCCTTTATGTCTTTTCTTTAATGCTTTCATGTTCTTCATTTCATTTATGCTTTCTAGAATAATTTTAATGCTTTCCTTTCTTCTTGCTTTTGCTTTTAACCTGCTAGAGTAGTCATTTAGGGTTTTGGGTTAGAGAAACTTCAGGGTTTTGGTCTTGTGTTTAATGTTTGGGAAGATGGTTGAGGTTGATGTTGGTTTGATTGATTGATATTCGATGCATATCTTGTCCTGCCACTCCCTTGTGAGACATAGGGCGATTATGGGTCGTTCGCATTGACTATAGGTCATCAACTTCCCCATGCTATCTAGAGTGTCTCGATTGACCTTCATTCGATCTCCCTCGACCTAACCTATCTCTATTTCCGATAGACCTACCTAGGGTTGACCTAACCTAAGCCCACTTTCTTTCCTTGCTTGTTCTTATCATTAGTTTAGTTCACCCATCTTCCTACCTACACACCATATACCTTTCCCACACCAACTCTTTAGTCTAGCATCCCTTGTTCTCTGTGGTTCGACCCCCGACTTACCGCTACACTCGTTGTAGTATTATTTTGGGTGATTATAAATGTGTTTGATTGACCAAGGCTTCTAGCGTTAAACGACGCGTTAGAAACCCGCTATCACCCATCAACCACCTTGTGAAAAGTTTGAACCATCTTGTAGAACTAGATACATGTCTCGAAGCCCCCGAATCGATCCACCAAGACAAAGAATCATCCTGCACAACATTTAAATTAGTATTCATTGAAGAAAAATTCAAAGAAGAATTTTCATTCAAAATTGCATGATTACCTTGATTGGAAGGGTCTTTGCTTTTAGAAGCTTGATCATTCCCCTTTGTCTTCTCTTGCTTGTTCTTGAAAACAAACCAATTTAACTTTCGGTGTTCGGGCTTTCGACATTCCCAACATAACTTTTCAGTATTTGAGATAGCGGTCTTCCCCTTTGAAGAATAAACTTTCTTCCTTTTCTCAATGGAATGGAATGGGTTCCCTTCCGCAACCATATTGATGGTACCAATATTAGAATTTTCATCCTTCCATTCTCCTAAATCCTTATGCTAGACTCAACAACAATATGTTGTTCAAGATCGGAGAGTGTAATCTCCTCTCTTTTATGCTTTAAAGCATGTCGAACATCCCTCCAAGAGGGAGACAACTTGCCTATAATGCTTGACATAAGAAAAGCTTCATCTATTTCAATTTTATGTAATTTTAAATTTGAATGTGTTCTTTGCAATTCATGAAATTGATCAATTATGGGGCGATTTTCTATTATAAGAATTAACATTACTTACAATAAACTTTTTTGAACTTGCATCCTCTGTCATGTATTTGTTCTCCAATGCATCCCATAACTCCTTAGCATGGTATTGGTAGATGTCAAGAGAGAATCATGTTTCCCACTTACTCCTCTTCCTCGTTTGTTCAAGAGTTTCATCTTCCGACTCCTCCTGCTTAGGGGTACTTATCACGTAAGAAACGCTTAAAGTCATTAGGAGGAACATCATCTTCTTTTGCCAACAGCGAAAATCGACACTGATAAATTTTCCAAATTAGCGAAGTTAGATGTCAAATCTTTGATAGTTGCCATCCCGAAGATAATATCACAAAAGATTATTAAATGTAATAATGCTATTACAAATTACAAGATGTGAATTTGTATTTATCCCTTTGTTGATGACAAAATGAAATTACAAACAAACAACACTAAAAAGACTTGAAGATCGTTTTGGAACGACAACCGTTACCCGGAAGCTTGATACTAGTTGTAGACGTGTGGTAACTTTCCTTTTGTGATATTTCCCCCCACAAAGTTACTTGGGTTGAATTTGAAAATTCACTATGAGATACAAACAACACAACACACCCTAGTACTTAAGGTTTGTTACTTAATAACAATGTTTAGAAAACTATAAGATTTGGAAGCTCTAAACAAAAGTTAATTAGTCTCTTGAAAAGAACACAAGCAAAAGAGAAATAGGAGAATAATAATTCAGAAAAAGGAGTGTCTCTTGCACTTACCACCAAACCCTATTTATACTACAAAAGTATAACTAAAGGGTCATGGCATAATAATCACCATTGGTGATCAAATTGATGACAGCACAATCAATACAATTAATCTATGGCATTCTTGAGCATTATTCACTAAAATATTCTTTTGTAACCTCTGAATTAGAGTGGAATTAGTATTGGAATCCTATGTAATCAATTCAAGAATTAAGAAATAACTCAACGGTCATTTCAGAGGCAAACGCTGAGTAGGCGGTTTGCTCCTCACCCAAGAAAGCCGACTCAATTTTTTTTGCTAGACAAAATCAATTTTCAGAACCTAAAGTCGAGTCGGCTTTAGGTCCAAACCAAGGAAAGTCGAGTCGGCTTTTTGTGCTGTCTTGGTTTTCCAATTTTCGTTTTGTCCTTTCCTTTGAACCCCTTCTGAACCTAGTATTTTAATACATATTGTCCCACTACGTTAGTAGTATTTAGTGATTATAAACTTAGGATTATTAGATACTAAATGTTCAACAAAAAGTGAAAGGGAGGGTGAGTGAATTTAATTTCAAGTTAATGTTGGGAGGGTAGTTGGGTTAAATGGTTGGGATAAGGTCTGGCCAAAAGTAATTAAAGTGAGTCAAAAACCATATGCTATGTTTGGGAATGTGGATTTCATTTGAAAATATAGATTTGACTTAAAATTAGTTTGGCAAATACTTAAATTTCAAATTTGGATTTGAGTCCAAAATCCCCAATTGTTATTATTGACGTGATAAATAATGCTAATACAAATTACAAGCGGGAATTTGTATGAACCCCTTTGTGTGATGACAAAATGAAAATTACAAGATGAATACAATACTAAATATGATGAAGATTGTTTTGTAACGACAACCGTTACCCGGAAATTTGATACAAGTTGTAGGCGTGTGCTCACTTTTCTTTTGTGATATTTCTGCCACAAAGGTAATTGGGTTGATATGTGGAAATTCACAACGAGATATTATACCCTTAGTACTTAGGGTATATAACTTAATAACAATGTGTTTTGGCTTATGAGCAATGGAAATCAATACAAGAGTTAATTACTCTCTTGCATTAGCAAAGACAATGAGAGAATGAAAGAAAGATTTCAGAGATTGGGTGTGCCATCTCAATGACCAAGGCCCTCTATTTATACTACAAGAGGAGTTTTTAGCCATTAATCACAATTATGATCATAATAATGATTATGATATCAATGACAATAATTCTAGTCATTCAAGTGCATAAAAACACCATTATACTTAGAAATCAAGAGTATAATAAATAGAATCCAAGGCATTAAACACAAAGAAAACGGAAGAAAGCAACGGTACAATACAGCCCTGACCGCCGAGTCGGCGGTCACCCCATCTCAAGGATCGCCGACTCGGCGATGCCTTCTGACAAAATCATTGGTTCCAGTAGCTAAAGCCGAGTCGGCTTTAGCTTTACTTAGGGAAAAGCCGAGTCGGTGTTTTGCCTCTGACTTGGTATTTCCCCTTTGCTCATTTTGTCTATATTTTAATGCCTTTGCTCTGACTTGGTATGTCCCACTACTTTAGTAGTACTTAGTGATTATAAACAGGATTATTAGACACTAAATGTTCAACAATCCTCCCCCATTTTGGGTATAATAAGCCTCGCATTTACCAAAAACTCATAATACATTTCATGCATCAATGCTAATATCCTTACGGATTGAATTAACGCCTAGTACAACACACTTAACAAGTGATCGAGCCAGAATTGATTTCCATAAGGAATTGAATCAAATGACCCTTCCAACCACTTGAAGATGTAGTTTACACAAAACAAATAACACAAAGTTATTAGCTTGACACATTATAAGGCCGTGTCCGTATCTTATTCATAAGGTTATCATAGTCATTATGCCAATCTTGACTACTTGAAGCGGCCACACTTCAAACTTATGTAGGTAGGTTCTCCGTACGTATAAAACATATCCCCGTGACATGGATATAACACCAAGAGCTCTTCAACCCTTGATCTTGAGAACTTTCAAGACGACTACCTTATTCCATCACGGTACAAAGCAACGATGGGTCATATAACGAGTTGCTTTAACAAAAATCAAGAGGACTTTACCACATTGAATTCAGACACGATGTTACTCATGCGTGAATTGGGCCTTCCCAAATGATTTTATTGACATAAACCGATTTCAACTGAGGCTTTCTCAATTGAATCTCTATTCATGGCTTTCGTAAAAAAATCCGCCACATTGAGCTTAGTGTTCACATAGTCAAACATTATGACCCCGTTAATGATAAGTCCTTGCACTAGGCTATGCCTAAGAGCAATATGACGAGGCTTACCATTATATACTTGACTATAAGCTCTACCTAAAGCCGTCATGCAATCCGAATGAATTGCCACCGGTGAAATTGGCTTAGGCAACAAGGGCATCTCAAACACGAGATTCCTCAACCACTCTGCTTCACTAGCTGCTGAAGCAAGAGCAATAAACTCAGCTGACATTGTAGAATCAGCTATGCATGTTTGTTTCTTAGAGGACCAAGAAATGGCACCTCCCCCATAAACAAACACCCATCCACTAGTAGAAGAGTTATCCTCTTCATTAGTGATCCATCTAGCATCGGAATAACCTTCTAGAAAAGGAGGTTCTCCGCTATATGCTATACCATAATCCTTGGTACGCAACAAGTATCTTAATACTCTCCTTATCGCCATCCAATGATGGGGACCCGAGTTACTAGTAAATCTACTAAGTTTACCAACCGCAAATGCTATGTCAGGCCTAGTACTTGTCATAGCATACATCAAAGATCCTATGACCTTTGAATACTCCAATTGTGAAATTGGTTGACCGGTATGTTTTGCAAATTTCATACCTGGTTCCATGGGAGTAGAGACCAGCACTTTATCAAGCATATTAAACCGCTTAAGCATCTTCTCAACATAGTGATGAGCTTGACTTAAGTTAATACGGTTGCCTTGGCTTATGATCTTAATGCCTAAGATCACATCGGCCTCCCCCATATCCTTCATCTGAAAGGATCTAGACAAAAAGTCTTTTGTCTCTTGGACTTGTGCTTTACAAGTGCTAAAGATAAGCATGTGATGAGCTTGACTTAAGTTAATACGGTTGCCTTGGCTTATGATCTTAATGCCTAAGATCACATCGGCCTCCCCCATATCCTTCATCTGAAAGGATCTAGACAAAAAGTCTTTTGTCTCTTGGACTTGTGCTTTACAAGTGCTAAAGATAAGCATGTCATCGACATATAAGCAAATGATAACGCCATTACCATGGCTATCAAAGTTGCTATATACACACTTATCGGCTTGATTCAACTTGAATCCAAAAGACAATATGCTTTCATCAAACTTTTGATGCCATTGCTTAGGTGCTTGTTTAAGTCCATATAAGGACTTCACAAGTTTACACACCTTTTGCTCCTGTCCTTTCAAAACAAATCCTTCGGGTTGTTTCATATAAACCTCCTCATCTAATTCCCCATATAGAAATGCGGTTTTAACATCCATTTGATTTATTTCTAGATGATAGACCGTAGCTAGCGCTACCAATAACCGAATAGTAGTTATTCTTGCAACCGGTGCATATGTATCGAAATGATCGATACCGTGCTTTTGTCTAAAGCCTTGAGCCACTAAACGGGCGTTGAACTTATCAATAGTACCATCGATTTTCATTTTCTTTCTGAAAATCCACTTGCAACCTATTGGTTTACAAGTAGGAGGAAGATCCACTAACACCCAAGTGTTATTTCCCATGATGGATTGCATCTCATCATCGATAGCCTATTTCCAAAAGGCGCTATCATGTGATGCCATAGCATCGCTATAAGTCAATGGGTCACCTTCCACATTATACAAATATGGAACGCTTGAAGATACTTCACTCCTATCACCTTCAACCAAGTATACTTGGAAATCTGGTCCAAAGCTTTTAGCTTTTCGTTGTCTCTTACTCCGTTTAGGAATAAAATCAACTAATTCTTGTTCATCTATTTGTTGAATTTCATCAACATCTAGAAGTGAACCTTGTTGATTATCATCATCAACATTGTCATTGGTACAAACTTGTAGATTTCTTTGTCTACTCAATAATGAAAATCTATTTTCATCAAAAATCGCATCTCTTGACTCTATAATCGAATGAATCGATATATAGTCATTTTGTTCTATAACATAGAACTTGTAGGTTTTGCTATGAATAGCATAGCCTATAAAGATGCATTCAACACCTCGTTCACCGAGTTTCTTTCTCTTGTTGCCGAGCAATTTTACGATGGCCCTACAACCCCAAACCTTAAGATAACTTAAGTTTGGTTTCTTTTTGTACCAAAGTTCATAAGGAGTTTCCTTATTCGTTCTCATTGGAACTCGGTTAAGAATGTGACAAGCCGTCAACATTGCTTCACCCCAAAATCCATCACTCAAACCCGAGTAGGATAACATGGAATTAACCATCTCTTGTAGAGTACGGTTTTTCCTCTCCGCCATACCATTTGATTGTGGTGCATAACCGGCAGTGGTTTCATGTATAATACCCATTGAGTTAAAATTTTAGGATCATAATATTCACCTCTTTTATCGGTTCTTAACCTTTTAAGTTTACTTTCAATTTGTAATTCTACTTCATTTTTGTAAATCTTAAAATGTTCACGAGCCTCATCTTTTGTATGTAAAAGATATACATAACAAAACTCTAAGAAATCATCAATAAAAGTTATTACATACTTTTTATTTCCCAAAGACGGTGTACTATGAAAATCACAAAGATCACTATGGATTAACTCCAAAATTTCACATTTTCTTTCAACACTTTTAAAAGTTGTTCTAGTGATCTTATTTGGCATGCACGTTTTGCAATTCTTAGACATTTTAATGCACATAGGAATGAGTTCATGTTTAGACATAAAAGAATTTATCAAAATTAACATGTCCTAATCTAACGTGCCACAAATAATGTAAATCATCACTTTCATTCAAATTAGAAACATTACAAATAGCATTCTTATTTAAATCTAAAGACAATTTAAATAAACTATTACATAAGTAAGCACGACCAATAAACACATTATTCTTTGAGATAATACACCTATCGGCTTCTAACACTAGTTTGTAGCCTAATCGATTCAAAATAAGACCCGAGACTAAATTTCTACCTATTTCGGGTGCAAAATACACATCTCTTAAAACTAAGAGATTCCCCGAAATAAACAATAGTTCAACTTGTCCTTTGCCTTGGACCATGATAGGTGCATTGTTTCCCATGTAGAGATGTTCCCCATCAACAACCTTGTTAAAGGATTTGAACCATTGAGTAGAATTGCAAACATGCCTCGATGCCCCCGAATCGATCCACCAAGACAAAGAATCATCCAGCATAACACTAATATTAGTATTCAATGATGAAAAACTCATAGGAAAAATTACCCAGAATAATACGACCTTTCACTGATTTTCCAAGAATAATACGAATTTTCAATTAACCACCAATAGTACGAACTTTGACATGTATTTTCCGCTGGCATATATGACCTATTTATAACCGGTAGTACAGGTCTTTTTTTGACCGTTGCTCAGCAAGTTTCAACCGATAGTGCGAATTTTCAATTAACCACCAATAATAAGAGATGAAACCTGCTGAGCAACGGTCAAAAAAAGAACTGTACTACTGGTTATAAACTGGTCATGTATGCCAGCGGAAAATGCATGTCAAAGTTCGTATTATTGGTGGTTAATTGAAAGTTCGTATTATTTTTGGGAAATCAGTGAAAGGTCGTATTATTCTGGGTAATTTTTCCAAAATCATATTAGAACTTTCATTCAATAATGCAATATTACCTTGAGTGGATGGTCCTTTGCTTGTTGAAGCTTGACCACTCCCCTTTGCCTTTTTTTGCTTGTTCTTTAAAACGAAGCAATTTTTCCTTCGGTGCCCGGGTTTACCACACTCCCAACATACCTTTTCAGTATTGGGAATAGTAGCCTTGCCCTTAGAAGAATCATTTCTCTTCCTCTTATCTCCGGAACGGGATGGTGGTTTCCCTTCCACAACCATGTTGACAGTGCCAACATTTGGATTTTCATCCTTTCGGTTCTCATGAATCCATATGCTAGACTCGACAATAATGTGTTGTCCAAGATCGGAGAGTGTAATCTCCTCTCTTTTATACTTTAATGCATGTCTAACATCCCTCCAAGAGGGAGGCAATTTGTCTATAATGCTTGACACTAGAAAGACCTCATCAATTTCAATTTTATGCAATTTTAGGTTAGCAAGCATCCTTTGTAATTCATGAAATTGATCTATTATAGGGCGATCTTCTACCATTTTGTAAGAATTAAAATTACTTACTAGGAATTTCTTGGAGCTAGCATCCTCCGCCATGTATTTATTCTCCAATGCATCCCACAACTCCTTTGCGGAATCATGGTATTGATAGATGTCAAATAAAGCATCTTGCATACTGATAACGGGTTTCTAACGCGTCGTTTAACGCTAGAAACCTAAGTTAATCAAACACATTTATATAACACCCTAGTTACAACTATAACGTGTATAGAGGTAAGTTTGGGGATCGAACCACAAGGAACAAGGGCAAGAAAGATAGAGTGCTAAGTGTAGAGGGAAATGGTGTGTGTATGATATTGGGTGTTTGTGAACTAAACTAATGAAAGCAAATAAACAAGATTAAGATAGCAATAAGAGACGAACGGGGTTGGTGAGGATTCACCCTAGGTCGATGCCATGTTTTTCACACAAAGCTAAGTCAAGGGAGATTGAGCATGGCTCAATAGAGACACTCAAGATGACATGGGGAAGTTGATGACATATAGTCAATACGAACGACCCATAATCGCCCTATGTCTCACAAGGGAGTGGCAGGACAAGATATGTATCGAATATCAATCATTCAAACCAAAACAACCTCAACCCTAATCTAGCATATGAACAACATTCACCAAACCTAGGGTTTCACCAAACCAAAACCCCTAAGAAATCTACTCTAGCATGTTTGGAATGGAAACAACAAAGAACAAAAGAGAAAACATGTATGTAAACATTAGGGCAAGAAATAAACTAAGAATAATGAAAGACAAAGCAAGAAATCTAACTACCCACTATTCTAGAAAGCAATAACCAAAGCAAGAACAAGTTTTGAAAGCAATAGAACAAGATTCAAAGCATTAAATGAAGCATGAAAGGAGGAAAGCATTAAATGACATGAATGAACCATAAACAAAGTAAATGAAAGCAATAAATAAAGATAGAAAGATAAACTTACATAAACCAAAGTGCTAGAATGAAAGGAATTGAAATAACAATGCTTGAAATGTAAATGAAAGCAATAGAAATCTAATCTAGGGTTTGGAATTGAAATTAAAGCATTAAAGTGATGTTCAATAGAGTAGAGGGTTTCTCTCTATCAAAGCATGGGGTTTACAATGGGAAAGATGGGTATTTATAGCCCCAAAAGACCTAGCCCTAAAAGCCCTAAAAGATCCACGTGGATTAAGCTACGAAGAAAACTCAAATCGCTGATTTCAGGGAGATTCGACCGAAGCCAGGTTGTCCTTCGCCCGAAGCTGGCCGGTTCGACCGAATGGGGGTCGAAATTCGCCCTTTCCAGAATCCGCTAAAAACGCATATGGGCCTTTGTTCTTGGCTTCGACCGAACTGCTACAGGGCTTCGACCGAATCCACACATTCGACCGAATGAATGTGGGATTCGGTATTTCCAGAGGCTGGGCTTTGTTCTTTGAGATGATGAGCTTAGCTTCGACCGAAGCTCACCCACATTCGACCGAATGTGGGTCTCTTGACCACCTTAAGGCTTCAAACCATCATCAAACGATCTCCGATCTTTGCGACATCTTCGGGGACGACCCGAAACACTTGTGGGAGCCTCGAAACGCGTGCCACTTCCTCGGTCTTGACGTCTAAGCTTCAAACTAGCCCGAAACACCTCGAAACGAACTCCGATCTTTACGATATCTTCGGGGATGACCCGAAACACATGTGGGAGTCTCGAAACGCGTGCCACTTCCTCGGCTTTGGCGTTTAAGCCTCAAACTAACCCGAAACGCCTCGAAACGAGCTCCGATCTTCTTGATATCTTCGGGGGTGACCCGAAACACATGAGAACACCTCGGAATGCGTGCATTTCCTTCGACTTTGATATCTAAGCCTCGAACTCAACCCGAATCACCTCGAAATCTCCCGAAAACACCTGAAATGATCTCTAAACACCATGGAGACAAGATCAAGGTAAAATCGAGTGTATAGAGCATAAAATAATATAAAAACATCGAGATAAGACACCAAAGTGAGGCTATAAATGTGCTCTTAATCGAGCACATCAACACCCCCAAGCTTAACCTTTGCTAGTCCCTAGCAAAGAGACTAGGTAGGAACAACGTGAAAGCACATGGGCACCCCACAAACAAACTAACTACAAAAGCAAAACAAAACTAGACTATGAAAGCAATAAAACCTAATACTCACTGTCGTAGGAATCACGGTCGCACTTAGCACGTACGACAAGCCCTTTAAACCTCAAGGTCTCCCAAAGAGGACGAGTTAGGTCTCGTGAGGGTTTTCAGAAGGAGACCCACAAATCCAAAGCAAACAAACATGGTGAGCGGAGAACAAAACAATACAAGCATGTGCATGGGCAAAACTCTTCCCTAGCCATAGGTGTGCAAGTACAATGGTCTCGATAAAGCGCAATACCAAAGAGGACGACAAATTCCACAAGCTTGAGTTCACTAGGGCAAGCAACAACACAGGCTATGCCACCCACTACCTAAAGAGGTCACAAGTCTACGCTCCCCGGGTAATTCCTCAAAAGATGTGAGAAATATGCAATTACGCTCATGTGTTTGATTTTGGTTCGTGTTTCGCTCAAAATCTTCCGACTAAAGATGAGTCGGGAATCAAACACCTAATAGGGGAGAATCATGGGGATTGTGTCATATCTAACTCCAGTACAGAACAAACTAATCGGACCAAGTCGAACAGGTTAGCACAAGGGTTGTAATGTTGGCTTAGGGTTAAGGTGGGATACATTTGGGAATGTGGAGCTAAGTAGAGGATAGCGAGTGACCCTAAACAAATAACCCACAAACACCTCATGACAAACCAATGAACACTATATCCAAACACCATAAATAACCCAAATAGCTCATCAAAGCACAATGATCTCTATCATAAAACACCAAAAATATGAAATCTCATAAGCACAAGTGTCTCCAAGCTCATCTCCCAATAAAACATCGACCTTCTCACTCACATGAATATGATGTGTATAAAATCTCAATGAAAAACAAGAGAAAGGTCTCCTCAAACATAGAGTATGTATGAATAATAATAATGAAAGCACTAGAGGAAATGGGAGAAAAATAATAAGAGCTTGACACGAAATGGATAGAGTCATGAAAACCAACAACCATAATATCATAACCAACAACCTACTCATCATGTAACACACAACAACCCCATCATCACAAAGCTATCCTCTAGGTAAAGAGAGGGAATATTTGGCTCATGTAGAGGCTAAATAATGTGGTTACAAAAGAAAAAGGAAAAGGCAAAAACTTGGCTCATCCTAAAGTCAATATCGTTCAAGGTAGGCTATTTGGCTATGTAGCTCAATTCTAGCGAACGTGTTATCATCCCTGGTCTCAAGAAAAGTCGACTATACTGGAGAAGAACCGACACAATACTTAGATCCCCTAACTAGCACTCATAATGAATGGAACTCGCAAGGAGTCCAAGAAGGCTCAATCCTTACGGCTAGTCGAAATGCGCCTCTAAAGGTAGACAACCAAGCCACAAACCAAGCAAACCCCAATTCCCCCAAGCTATGTGGAAAACAGTCGAACTCTAGGTCCCAAAACAAGCACAGGGCTAAGGAAATACGAGTTTGCATAAGGACGTGAAATGTGCACAAAAGAAGCTTGCATGCTAGACTCACAACTCAACCATTTATTGAAAGCAAGGATAACAACACAACTATACAACCTAAACATGAAACTATACAAACTAAACAAGACAAAAACTAAACAAACTAAACATGCGAAAAACTAAACTAAAAGAAAAACTAAGCAATAGTTACAATAATGCAAATCTTTCGGAATTTTGAAAGCGAAAGCGCATCCTCCCCCAAGCTAGCTCAAGAGCCGTCTCGGCGATGGGGAAGGCGAAAGAAAAACCAAAAGAACGAAAGATAGGCATTATTGGAACTAAAGAAAGCAAAGCAAACATCATGCAACAACAAACACCGGGTTATCTCCCGCAAGTACTTTTGTTTAACGTCGTTAAGTTCGACGCAACAGCTAACCACCAGCTCAAACAACAAATGAAAAGCTAGGGAAAGAAACCATACCTGAGCTAGGAGCGGACTCACTCCTAGCATCACCATCACCTCGCACATGGTGACCCAAAACTCTCCACTTTGCAATAGTGGAGGAAGTGTGCAATGTAGAACCGGGGTCACCGGGATGAAAACTCAAATATGGGGCTCCCCCAAGCTTAGGTGGAGCCATCTTCTTCTTTTTGTATTCTTTTTTCTTTCTTTTTCTCACCCGCTTCCTTTTGCGGGGTTGCTTGTCAATACCTTCAACCTCTTCATCATTAGGAGCATGCACAAGAACTAGCTCCTTCTCCTTCTCATCATCATCAAACCTCTTCTTCATCTCATCACAAGAAATCACCTCATCATCAAACACATGGGCATCAAGAACATCAAGTCCTCCAATCTTATCATCATTGGGATCATCAACCAAATCAAGAGAGAAAAGTTGCTCGACCATGGGCTCTTTTGAAGACTTAGCAAACCCAAAGATCGCTTGCTCATTGGGCACCCTTATAGTAATGGTTTCGGCTTCACAATCGATTAGGGCACCCAAGCTTTTCAAAGCATCTCTCCCAAGAATGAGGGGAGTATAGGGGTCTTCCACCATATCTAGAACAACAAAATCGCATGGGACAACAACGCTTCCCACTTGGATAGGAAGATCCTCAAACTCCCCACAAGGCACTTTAATGCTCCGGTCGGCAAGTTGGATGGATTTCTTGGATGGTGTAAGCTTGAAAGGAAGGTGCTTAGCAATACTCATTGGCATTAGGCTAATAGAGGCCCCTAAATCGGCAAGTGCTCCCTTGGGTTTTTGGTTCCCAAGAGTAACGGGTAGTATAAAGGGTCCTCTAGCCTTTTCTTTCTTAGCCCAAGTGCCTTGAACAATGGCACTTACTTGCTCCGGTAAATTGACAACTTCACTTTCAAGCTTCTTTTTGTTGCCCAAGAGTGACTTCAAGTACTTGGCATATTGAGGCATTTGCTCCATTGCCTCTAAGAACGGGATCTTCATCTCCAATCGCTTCATATGCTCAAGAAACTTGAGAAATTTGGCTTGCATTTGTTTCTCCACCACCTTATATGGGAAAGGAAGGGGTGGGCCACTTAAACGTTCACGAGCACGCCACTCTTGCATTTCATTCCAATTTATCTTTTCCTCCAAATTCTCTTTTTCTTTCACCTTATCTCTCTTAACTTCCTCATCTCTCTTTTCTTCATGAACTTCCTCAAGAATTTCTTTCTCACCCTCTCCCCCAAGCTCATGCTCAAAATCATCTTGCAAATCATTACCCATTGGAGTACCATCACCCAAATTATCACTCAAAGCTTCACTTGGACCCGGATAGGAAGAACCCGATCTTAGGAAGATCGCCTTGCATGTGTGGTGGTTTGATGGTTGGTTGGGAGGTGGAGGTTGGGTGGATGGGTTAGGTTGAGGGTTGGATGGGAATAGCATAGGTGGAGGTGGTTGGGCTAATTGTGCAAGTTGGGCCTCCAAATTCTTTTGTTGGGTTTGGAGTTGAGCCATTTGAGTGATCAAAGTTTGATTGAGTTGGGCCAAGGTGCTCAATTGGGTGGTCATGAAGTCTTGGTTAGGAATGGGGTTAGGAGGTGGTTGGGTGGCTTGGTAAGATTGGTTGGGGTTGGGTCGTGGTACTTGCGGGAAAGGCTTGTTACCATTGGGCCTAGGAAAACTCCCACCGGCTTGATTGTTTTGGTAGCCTTGGTTGAAGTTTCCTTGACCGTTGTTCGGATTGAAGGGAGGTCGGGAGGCCGGATTGTTGAACAAAGTGTATTGAGAGTACCCTTGACCTTGGTTCCCATAACCCATAGCCGCTACATGTTCGGGAATGCCCCCAAACCCATCAAAATTCGTTGCTTGGGCCCCTTCATAAGCACTTGACCCATAGTTAACCGATGCCACATGCTCCGGATTTCTTCCCCCACAATAGGATGCATCATGATTAGTACCCCCACAAATTCGGCATGAGAAACGTTTCGCTTCATTAGCGGCGGAGACATTGGAGCTTGCTTGGGCTAGTTTAAGCTCGGACAACTTCTTATCCATCATGGCTTCAATTTTTGCACCAATCGAATCAAGGCTTGCACCATTGACCGCGCCCCTTTGTTGCTTACTCCCCCTTGCACCACCCCAAGTGCTATTCTTGGCAACCTCTTCGATCATACCCTTCACACGGTCGCATGGGATTTTTGAGAGTTGCCCACCGACCGCGGAGTCTAGTAGTGCCTTAGTCGAATCATCGAGCCCGTCGTAGAAGAAGGTATTCAAATGGTTCTCCCCATATTCATGATGGGGGCAAGCTCGGAGCATACCCTTAAATCTAGTCCAAGCGGCACATAGGCTTTCATCCTCTTCTTGTGTGAATGACGCGATCTTTTTGCGCCAATCTTGCGTGCGGTTTGTAGGATAGAACCTTTCAAGGAACGCCGTTCTCAATTGCTCCCAAGTATTGATGGAGTTGGGCTCTAAGCATTTATACCAATCTTTGGCGTCCCCCGCTAGACTAACCGAAAAGAGGCATAACTTGATGTAATCGGGGTGGTTAGGGCATTGAGGTATGAACCTACAGTTCTCCGTGAATGCCTCCAAGTGTATGAGAGGACATTCGTTTCTTAGCCCGCAAAATGGGTTTTCCTTAACCATCCTTGTTTTTTGCGGGTCTATGCGGAAGTTCGGTGGGGCATTCGGTAGTACCACGGCCTCTTGGAACTCTCTTGACCCCGGAGTCCCGAATTGCCCAAATAGAGGTTGATTTTCGGCCATTGGAGGAGGATTGGGTCTAGACGATTGACGTGGAGTAGGAGGAGGAGATCGTCTAGTGACCCTTTGTATCTCAGGATTATAAGGCACAAGTTGTAGCTGTGATCTCCGTGTGCTATAGGACATGCAAACAACACTAGAAACCAAGCGTAAGCACTGACAAGCAAGAATTATTTAAACAAAAACTAAAGAAAGCAATAAAATGGACTACACAAGCACAAAAGCTAACTATAACGCCTTGATCCCCGGCAACGGCGCCATTTTGATAACGGGTTTCTAACGCGTCGTTTAACGCTAGAAACCTAAGTTAATCAAACACATTTATATAACACCCTAGTTACAACTATAACGTGTATAGAGGTAAGTTTGGGGATCGAACCACAAGGAACAAGGGCAAGAAAGATAGAGTGCTAAGTGTAGAGGGAAATGGTGTGTGTATGATATTGGGTGTTTGTGAACTAAACTAATGAAAGCAAATAAACAAGATTAAGATAGCAATAAGAGACGAACGGGGTTGGTGAGGATTCACCCTAGGTCGATGCCATGTTTTTCACACAAAGCTAAGTCAAGGGAGATTGAGCATGGCTCAATAGAGACACTCAAGATGACATGGGGAAGTTGATGACATATAGTCAATACGAACGACCCATAATCGCCCTATGTCTCACAAGGGAGTGGCAGGACAAGATATGTATCGAATATCAATCATTCAAACCAAAACAACCTCAACCCTAATCTAGCATATGAACAACATTCACCAAACCTAGGGTTTCACCAAACCAAAACCCCTAAGAAATCTACTCTAGCATGTTTGGAATGGAAACAACAAAGAACAAAAGAGAAAACATGTATGTAAACATTAGGGCAAGAAATAAACTAAGAATAATGAAAGACAAAGCAAGAAATCTAACTACCCACTATTCTAGAAAGCAATAACCAAAGCAAGAACAAGTTTTGAAAGCAATAGAACAAGATTCAAAGCATTAAATGAAGCATGAAAGGAGGAAAGCATTAAATGACATGAATGAACCATAAACAAAGTAAATGAAAGCAATAAATAAAGATAGAAAGATAAACTTACATAAACCAAAGTGCTAGAATGAAAGGAATTGAAATAACAATGCTTGAAATGTAAATGAAAGCAATAGAAATCTAATCTAGGGTTTGGAATTGAAATTAAAGCATTAAAGTGATGTTCAATAGAGTAGAGGGTTTCTCTCTATCAAAGCATGGGGTTTACAATGGGAAAGATGGGTATTTATAGCCCCAAAAGACCTAGCCCTAAAAGCCCTAAAAGATCCACGTGGATTAAGCTACGAAGAAAACTCAAATCGCTGATTTCAGGGAGATTCGACCGAAGCCAGGTTGTCCTTCGCCCGAAGCTGGCCGGTTCGACCGAATGGGGGTCGAAATTCGCCCTTTCCAGAATCCGCTAAAAACGCATATGGGCCTTTGTTCTTGGCTTCGACCGAACTGCTACAGGGCTTCGACCGAATCCACACATTCGACCGAATGAATGTGGGATTCGGTATTTCCAGAGGCTGGGCTTTGTTCTTTGAGATGATGAGCTTAGCTTCGACCGAAGCTCACCCACATTCGACCGAATGTGGGTCTCTTGACCACCTTAAGGCTTCAAACCATCATCAAACGATCTCCGATCTTTGCGACATCTTCGGGGACGACCCGAAACACTTGTGGGAGCCTCGAAACGCGTGCCACTTCCTCGGTCTTGACGTCTAAGCTTCAAACTAGCCCGAAACACCTCGAAACGAACTCCGATCTTTACGATATCTTCGGGGATGACCCGAAACACATGTGGGAGTCTCGAAACGCGTGCCACTTCCTCGGCTTTGGCGTTTAAGCCTCAAACTAACCCGAAACGCCTCGAAACGAGCTCCGATCTTCTTGATATCTTCGGGGGTGACCCGAAACACATGAGAACACCTCGGAATGCGTGCATTTCCTTCGACTTTGATATCTAAGCCTCGAACTCAACCCGAATCACCTCGAAATCTCCCGAAAACACCTGAAATGATCTCTAAACACCATGGAGACAAGATCAAGGTAAAATCGAGTGTATAGAGCATAAAATAATATAAAAACATCGAGATAAGACACCAAAGTGAGGCTATAAATGTGCTCTTAATCGAGCACATCACATACCGTTGAGAATGTGTCCCCGGCAAATGAAATCATCGTTGTCCCATTTGGAGCTCTTCCGATTTTGTTCAAGCACCTCGGTCTCCGGATCATTCGACTTTGGTGCATCCGGCTTGGGTGAACTAATCACATAAGCCACATTCAAGGTAGTGAGCATAAACATCATCTTCTTTTGCCAACGTCTAAAGTCGACGCCGACAAACTTTTCTAACTTAGCAAAGTTAGAGGTGGAATCCTTCATTCTTGCCATCGATGAAGAAAAAATATCACAAAAGATTATGGACGGGAGAAATAATGCTAATACAAATTACAAGCGGGAATTTGTATAAACCCCTTTGTGTGATGACAAAATGAAAATTACAAGCTGATTACAATACTAAATATGATGAAGATTGTTTTGTAACGACAACCGTTACCCGGAAACTTGATACAAGTTGTAGGCATGTGCTCACTTTCCTTTTGTGATATTTCCGCCACAAAGGTAATTGGGTTGATATGTGGAAATTCACAACGAGATATTATACCCTTAGTACTTAGGGTATATAACTTAATAACAATGTGTTTTGGCTTATGAGAAATGGAAATCAATACAAGAGTTAATTACTCTCTTGGATTAGCAAAGACAATGAGAGAATGAAAGAAAGATTTCAGAGATTGGGTGTGCCATCTCAATGACCAAGGCCCTCTATTTATACTACAAGAGGAGCCTTTAGCCATTAATCACAATTATGATCATAATATGATTATGATATCAATGACAATAATTCTAGTCATTCAAGTGCATAAAAACACCATTATACTCAGAAATCAAGAGTATAACGAATAGAATCCAAGGCATTAAACACAAAGAAAACGGGAAGAAAGCAACGGTACAATACAGCCCTGACCGCCAAGTCGGCGATCAACCCATCTCAAGGATCGCCGACTCGGCGATGCCTTCTGACAAAATCATTGGTTCCAGTAGCTAAAGCCGAGTCGGCTTTAGCTTTACTTTGGGGAAAGCCGAGTCGGCGTTTTGCCTCTGACTTGGTATTTCCCCTTTGCTCATTTTGTCTATATTTTAATGCCTTTCGGACCTAGTACGTAAATACGTAATGTCCCACTACTTTAGTAGTACTTAGTGATTATAAACAGGATTATTAGACACTAAATGTTCAACAGTTATAAAAATGGTTTAAAGATGAGGATTTGAGAACGACCTCTCAAACCTTGTCGTTCTCAAATTCTACATTAATATTTCATAATTGAAATCATTAATTTGAAAAATACTAGTTTACAAACACAACCTAAAAGAGTTTAGCAAAAATTTTAATATTCATTGACCAGAATTTGGTGATGTTATTACAATGCTCTCATTTTTTTGATATATTAAATTAATAATATAGACTATGGTAGCTATAACTTGCAAATATTAAACTTTATAATTACTATCTCTTATTTAATTACCATACACATTGTGTTTATCTTATGACACCATTCATCAAATTATAATAGTAAGATTTATAATTTTTATTGTAAAATGACAAATGACAGTCTCATGAGAGCTTTGTCAAATGTCATTATTTCAATAGTTAACTTATTATTATGGGAAAATTTAATTTTTTTTTGAAAATTAGGAATATATTAATATAAAGGAGGAAAACACCACACTGTATCTTGGGACCCCAAACCCGCCGGCATAAAAAAAACTCTCGTAGGGAAAAAAGCCATTGGAAGTGTGATACCCTGTTATTTTACAATTAAATTTTTTTTATGTTTATTATATGTGCATATATATATTATATAATAATGTTTTATATGTTGAATGACCTATTGATACCTAATAAGCATATACTAAACTCCATATCGTTTGTCCCTTTTTGAGATGAACTTATTTAATAAGTCTAAGCAAGTAGTGGTTTGAGTTTGACTAAATTGGGAAATTATTCTTTGAGAATCATGAATAGTAATAATTGAATATTTAAGAAACAATAATACTCAATAACAGTATGTGAATAATAGTAAAAATAAAAGGGAAGAAAGATGGCCAAAATTAACTTTGCAAACGGCCAAATTAATTTCATCAATGATAATCATGATAATAGTCTACGAATATGAAACAACCAAATTAACTTTGCAAACCAGAATGACATAACCTTTGCTGCTCCATCTTCCTTCATCAATGTGTAGACCTACTATCTTCCCCTTCTCCTCCTATAAATACTCATGTCATTGCAAGACTATTATCATCAAATATACCAATCTTACTTTCTCTAAAAAGAAAATTAGTAATATTAATCAGTAGAATATACGGTAGCGGTGGTCGGTCTCGACGTCAAGTTAACGTTGAACCGGAAGCTTATTACATTCTATTTTTCCGTCCGATCTCGTTCTTATACAATGTGAGTGGTTATGTCTAACCTATGCAAATATTAGTACTCTTGTGTTCGACTTTTAATGATTCGTGTTTTTGATGGTGTTTTACAGTTAATGTGATTTACAGCCATTTTAGTATTGCGTTTGTGTTTATTAAATTGACAGTAGTATGATATCGTCAAGCTACTGATTATTTGATGGCATTAGTTTGATGTTTTCCAGTCTCTTTTCTTTTTGTTAACTTTTGTTTAATTTTCTTTTAAAGACATAATCAATGTGTATTTACAAGAGAAATCATTTTTTTAAAATAAATAAAGGGTATTTGGTTTTCTGATATTATTAAATTGAATTATTACTTGAAGTTTCGTATATAATTTCAATGGTAGAATAGTAAGACAAGTTGTTTTTATTTGAATAAACTTTATTATTTTAATGACAATTATTAAGATATATTCAATTGTTTTAATTATGTTTTCCCTTATAATATCTTAAAAGATTGCAACGTTTTACAGTAGAGCAATATTTGTGAAGATATTTGAAAAGTTTGGTATACATTGAAATATGTAAATGTTTTTGCCCCGGACTGTGTAGGGTAGGTCAATCCTTGGTGCACCTAAACTTGACATGTGCTTATATTGCCAAGAGCAAATTACCTCCCTAAGGTGTCTGGTGGATCGGCCTTTGGGAGGAGTCTATGAAAGGGGATGTGTTATTTTGTGACAACGTATATTGTGAATGAATTTTTTTATAATCCCAATGCTTTATATTATATGAGTATATTTTACTTATATTAAATGTGAAGGTATTTTACGATTTCGTACATTTTCAATATTATTTTAAAGTCAAACGTTTTTCAAGTATAAATTGTTTGACACGTTAGAGTAACAATTCACTGAGTTGTGGCTCATGTTTTATGTTTTTGTTTTCCACAGGTAAAGGCGAGTTTTGTGATGTGTCTAATGCATGATGGGTGGGCGTTGTAGATCAAGCGGAAACAATAAGACATATTACTTTTATTTTATATAAGAATAATACATCTTATGTTAGATTAAACATTTAAAGTTGAAGTTTTGATGCCTTACACTCCTCGAGTGTGGCGAACACCCCGAATTTACTTTTCGCTGCTACTTAATAATATTTACGTTTTTTTTATAAAATGGTATTTTATAATTATCGAAAATTTAGGGGTGTTACAACTGGTATCAGAGCCAAAACATTTTACAGTCTCCATGAGTAGTCACCGGCGGTCCGAGGGGCCGGGGTGTTACAGGAAGAGGGAGACTAAGAAACAGCCCACCCTAAACAGCATAAGGCTGCGCAATGCAACAAACGTTTTTCTTAAAACACCAATACAAGCTGGTCCAAGCACCTTACACACCACGTAAAGCTATAGTAACACCAAGTAAGACAAAAAGGACGCCTCCAGAACCAGTACCAAAAGGGTCAAACAGAAAGAAACTCCAAAAAAATACCTACGCAGAGCAAAAACTCCAACACCTCTGAAAACCAGCCAGCAACCCCGCCAATGAGCTCCCGAACCGCGAACCACCACAAACCGCAAACTACCACGAACACCACGAACCAACAGCCAGCAACCACCATCAAGTATCACCAACACCACCTGGACGAGGACCTTCAACCCAGACCACCATCATCAAACAGAAGGCATTACACGCCCCAGCACCGTCAAACACAAAGCCCAACACCACAAACCAAAATCCACAACACCGGACGACCGTTATACATTGTCGTATGCTCTACTAAACCTGCAACTTATAACCTCTCTACCACCTGATGTGATTCACCACGTGCTACAAGACGACAGCCCCAACCAAAAAAACCCAGTGCCCAAAGTAGAGGACCACAGAACCCCAAAACTAACAACCCAAACACATTAGAACCAGACCCCAAGACACCCAAAGAAGACACTCACATCCGCCACTCATGAAACACCTGGGAAAATTTACTTTTAAAAATCCCACCTTTGGGTTGTTCTCTTCTAAAAATCCGACCTTTCGATTATTTTTGAAAAGTCCGACCTTTGCCCCCCATTGTCATCTAAAGAACATCACCCATATGTTAACCTGAAGAACCGGCTAACTTTCATTAAAAAAAAGAAAATCAGAATTACTAAACCCTAAATTGCTATAATGGGGTTTTCTTCTTCATTTTGCATTTCAACCATGGATGTGTTCTTTTCATCAAAGTTCTGCTTCAAATTGTGCCGATTCAACCATTAAAGAAGCTATGTTAACATTTTTATCTCATTTTTTCTCTTTCCCATCTCTTTGAACTGATTCTTGAATTTGTTTCTCTCAAATACTAATCATCAAATACAAACCCTTTTCAACTTTAAAGTTACAAATTTCATTTTCTTGATCTTCACTTAGTTGGATAATTCCAAATCTACATCCAATTTGATTCTTTGTATCAATCAACTCTTTAATTTGTGCAACAAAATCCTTTTAATTTTTTACCTTCAAATTGCCAATTTTTTGTAATTTTCACCCATTTAATCAAACTATAATCCATAACCCACTTCTCACAATCACAAAATATCCTAACTTTTCATTGACCCACAAATCTTCTTGGTCAATTTGGACCCAAAAGTAGACATTTTCCCCAAATTTTCAAAACAGATTTAATTTTTTTCTTTAATTATAGTACAAATGTTTATGTAATGCACCCAATTGGAACTAATACCGGAAAAGAAAAAACCCTTCAGGTTTAATCTTGAAACTGGTGGTCATGAATTGGTCTTTAGCCTTGCTGATGGTGGACTTGATGAGAGTAATACCTCTGAAGAGGAGAAGTTGAGAAGAGAAAGAGCAAGAGAAAGAGAGGAAGGAAGTACATGAACACTTATGGTGTGAAGTGATGTTTTACTGGAATGGAAGGAGGGGGGTAAATGATGGAATGAGGGAAGTTAATGGGTTATAGGCATTATTTTTCAAAAATGCAGGTAACCGATCAAATTGGGTTTTAGATGAAGATGGGGGGCAAAGGTCGGATTTTTCAAAAATAATTGAAAGGTTGGATTTTTAGAAGAGAATAGCCCAAAAAGGTGGGATTTTTAAAAGAAAATTTTCCATTATTATATGTCAATTAATTAAATAATTAATAATTAATTGCCTAAATCAACACTTCATTTTAAACAGGTTTTCAAAAAAAAGGTTAGTATTGTAAAGATCTTAGGACAACAAAATATTTGACCTGAATAATTAACACTTGAGAATAATTTTCAATTTAACATCATCATATCATACTTCATATCATACTATCTATTAATACAATAAGAAAATCTGACACGTGTCAAGTATACAAGAGAGTTTTTCCCTCCAAAGAAAATTTTCCAAATAAATACTCTATCAAATGCACATTTTATTAAGTTTTAATTGAATTTAATATTGACTTTTCTAATCTGTAAACTACTATGTATATATTGATTTTCAAAATAATGACTTTTTCAAAGAAAAAGTTAATCTTGATAACTTTTACTTTTGTTGATTTAAATGACTAATACTATTGATTATACCATATTTACGATTTCAGAAGAGCCAAAATTGAAAATAAGTGTCACTAGAAATAACCTTATAATTGGAAACTCTTAAATTTAATGTAGGAAAAATGACGTAAAATAATTCAACCTATTCGTGATTTTCTTTACATAATCCCATCTACTGATTAAGCATGAATAATCCAACTTTGAGGGGTATTTTTTTAGAGTAATCTCGGTGATCGATCGATCAAAGCCATAGCAAGTTTTATTTATTTTAAAAAAAAGTTAAATTAAAAAATATGTCGAAAAAAATATTAAAAAATATTTAAAAAATTTCTAATTTGTTTTAATCATTTGTAATATTTTATGTAAAGTTTCAAAAAAAAGTTTTATGTTAAAATTAATTTTCAGTTTATTTTTTTTGGTGAATCACCTACTATAGCAAGTTATCGGGTTACCCAAGTTACAAACTTTTGTTCTACCCATGTCTTCATTCCTTAAATCCAATAACTTTAATTTCATCATTTTCATTATCATTTATGTCATCCATCTTTTTCTTCCCTCGGATTTCCTTTAATCACGCCTCCGCATCTTTTGAGCATCAGATGCTTTATATGTAGATCCAGCAAAGCCAAAGGTATTACTTCACAAGCTAACATAGTATCCACTTTGACCTTAGTCTTTACTCCTTTTGTGCTCACATTTAATTCATCATCAATTTGTTCATCTCTATTAGCTTCAACATACATACGATACTAAGAATTAAATAAGTAGAATTTTTTCATAATCCTTTTGACTGTGCATCTTGCTTTGCATATTTAGCCATGACATTGATAAACTACTTCCTCTTATCAACATGTTTTAAGTTGGAAATTACAGCCACTACATCCCTCTTCCTTTCAAATTTAATGAACTCAAACAAATTGATAAGTAAAGACTAAGGTCACAGATATGGAGACATGGTTGAAGAAAATTTGTGGAAAGAAAAAGACAGATGAAGGATATGAAAATGAAAATGGTGAAAGTTATTGAATTTTAAGGAAATAAGACAAGGGCAAAAATGAAATTTCGCAACTTAATGTATAATCAAACGTTTTTTGTGCATTAATGTTACGTAGCTTAAAGTTTAAAAAAAGAATGCTATTTTGTGGAACTTTTTTTAGATTTGCTACTATTGACCTTACGCAAAAATACGTCATATATCATTATATTTTACAAATCACCTAAAATTTTACCATTGGTTTAACCCATAATTGTAATTAATACTCCCTCCTATTCAAAATAAATGTCCACTTTCCTTATTTGGTAAAGTCTCTTTACTTGTTCACTTTCTATTTTTGGCAAAACTTTTTACCTAAATACCCCCAACTATCCCAACTTATACTCCCTCCGTTTCTTTTTACATGTCCACTTTGCATTTTGCACACATGCCGAGGCAACATTTTAACCTTTAATATCTTTAATTGTGTATAATTAAAAATTATAAAAATTTGATATTAATAATCTTTGCATTGAAACGAACAAAATAAGATCCCACATGACTATATTTTACCTTATAGATTAAGAGAAAAATACAAATTAAGAGTGATTAGTGAATAGTAACCAAAAACTAAAGTGGACATGTAAAAAGAAACGGAGGGAGTATTATTTAATAATACCCCACCTACCACATTTTCAATTATTATAATCACTTAAAATACCCCACTACCACCTTTTCAATTATTATAATCACTTAAAATACCCCACTACCATCTTTTCAATTATTATAATCACTTATAATACCCCACTACCACCCTACTACCATTTTTTCTTAAAATCCGATCCAAACCCAAAGTGGACACTTTAATTGAATAGGAGGGAGTAATTAATAAAGATATAATAATATAATAATAATGATATACTAGTAATAATAATTGGATGAAATAAAAGTAAAAACAATTTTTATTTTTTATTTTATAAAATAAAATTTAGCGGACTGTACTCGATGCTCCATTGAAAAACATAGAGAGGGAGCCTAAAAACATTAGCGAAAAAATGGAATCCAACGAAGGATCATCTTCACCATCGATCAAAAATCCTCCATTAACAACAACCGATAATTTTTCTGTAGAAGCGGCATTAAAGATCCTAGAAAAGCAAACGTATCCATGGCTTCAACAAACTATAGAACAAGCCATGATTTTTCAGAAAACAGCAGGACAAACCTTCAATTCCGCCATTACAACAACCCGTGATCGTCTCTCGCAGATTCTTTGCACTTCTTCAGCACATTTTCAGCAAACGCTCGTTAGTTTTTTTTAATTAGGGTTTCCAACAGCGGTTGTAAGTGAAATTAGGTGTTTTGACTAGGGTTTTTTTGAATGCAGGAATCTTTGAAGGATGTGAAGGCTGAGTATAGTGCTTATGAAGCTAAATTTTTCGGGAAAGTTAAAGGTTTGTGTTCTTATGTTGGATATGTTTGGTTTTGTGATTGGATTTTAATAAAAAAGTTTGAATTTAATGTTGGTTTATTTTGAATTTGAATGCAGAAGGTGCATTTGTTGCGGGTTCAAATCCGTTAATTGCTACTGGAGCTGTTATTGGGTTGGGATTTATGGGATTGAAAGGTTTGCATTTTGGTTAATTGATTAGGTGAAATGCTGCAGTTTGTCTATAGTGTCTAAGTGGGTGTGTTATGGACTTTATTGAAATTGTTGTGTGAATTGGATTGTGATTAAGAATGTTTTTGCACTTCTAGATTTTCCTTTTTTGCTAACAATTTGGTGAATAAAGTATAAAATTGGAACTTTTTAAAGAATTTTTGGGCTAAGTTGATATATGGTGCATATGGTTTCTAAAAGGACTTATTTGATGACTATTTGATCTTGATGTAAATGATAGTTGATTGGAGTGGAAACGCAATTGCCAACGCTGTGTAATGCGGTCAATAAAAAAGTCGAAAGTAAAAAAATCTGACATGACGAGCCATCTTGCATGAGGTTTGGGAGATGCGACATAGTGTCGTGAGTAACGACCTCTAAATGGATGCCTCCTCGATACTATGGGCAAGATAGCTGAGTTGGAGGTAGTACTAATGATCAGTGGCGGACCTAAGTGGTTGCCTGGGGTTGCCCAGGCACCCCATTAAATAATCAAAAAAATTGCTGTACCCTGGATTCGAACATGTGATCATACATGCAGTAGTAATTCCAAGCGCTTCCCACTGAGCCAAATGCATTTTGATGAAATCTTATGCAGCCACCAATTAATAACAGTAATGAATATTAATTGCAATTATACCATAGTTCTTCCGCTGCATTCTAATCGAATACAACAATTAATTTTGAATCCTAATAATTGATCATCCCCTCCCATCTCATGACTCACAACTATCCCAAGTATTTGTAATTTTTAAAAGATAATTGAATAATTCTTTTATGATATTAACTACTTTTATGTAAGTTATATGACTCTAAGTATATTTTTAGCGGATATGTGCGTTATTGTTTGTTTGTTTATTACTTCCTTAATACTTGATGATAATGATTGTAAGTTGATAAATTTTGCGGATTAATTGACTTGATAGGACAATCAAATTCACAAATTTGTTCGAGTTAGGATGTTTTCTTTATTTTATGACACGGTAACGAATAATAAGTTAGTGGAGTTTTATTTATTTATTTTTTGCATTTTATAAATTGCATCATTCTTTCTCATGTTCTAGCGAGTAATACAAAAATTAAATTTTAGTTATATTGGAGTTTAAATTACATGAATGAAATATTGTGCAACCCCATTGATAAAATCCTGGGTCCGCCCTTGCTAATGATTGACTCTAGTGCAACCCACAATTTTATGTCCAAGAAAGTGGTAAAAAAATTGGATGTAGTTGTGAGCATTACGATAATTTTGGGGTCTTGTTTGGCAACAGTCAAGAAATAATGGGGGAAGGAATTTGTAGAATGATATCAATACAAATGCAAGAGATTACCACTGAAAAGGGTTTCTTGTTGATAGAACTAGGAAACACTGACCTCATCATAGGAGTTCAATGGCTTGAGAAATTGGGGTCGGTGGTTACTAAATACAAAATGGAAAACACAAATTATGAAGTTTAAATTGTCAGGGAGATGCTAGATTAAGGATTTCTTTAATTTCTTTACGAGCAATGGTAAAAACTACAAGGAAAGAAGGCTGGGGAGTATGGATGAAGTGTGTGGGACTAAAAAACGAGAACGAAACCCTAATACTGCACTTCTTGCAACCCACTTTTGATCAATACCTTGACATATTTGCACCTATCACTAGTTTGCCTCCTAACCGAACACATGATCATCAGATTGTTCTTAAAGCGGGGACAAACCCTATTAATGTGCAACCCTTTTGTTACCCGCATTTTCATAAAAATGAAATCAAGTGTTTGGTCCAAGAATTGTTGAAAGCATGGATAATTAAGCCCTCAACCAACCTATTTTCAAGCCCCGTATTACTAGTTAAGAAGAAAGACATGTCATGGCGTTTCCGTGTAGACTATCGAGCCCTTAACAAGGCAACAATTCCTTTTAAATTCTCCATTCCCATTAAGCTGTTGGATGTGAGGAGCAAAATATTTTTAAAAGGTTAACCAAAAATGGGATACCACCAAATAAAGATGCGATCCTAAGATATTCATAAAACCGCATTCTGCACCCACGAAGATTACTATGAGTACTGCAACTATACCGTCAGCAATTACTAACTAAACCTACCAAATGAAAAGCTAGCACCACATTTTTGTGACCCATACAAAGTACTACAACGATTAGGTAAGGTATCATCATACAAGTTGGAATTACCTACTACTAGCAATATCCATCCTGTTTTTCATGTTTGCCAACTACAGAAGGTGAGGAGCTCAACAACGTCTACTTCACAGCCACTTGTTTCATTGACAATCGAAAGATCACAACCACAATAAGCTTACAAGTGTGGTCACAATATTAGTGGCTGGGAAGGGCTGACTGAGTCAAAAGCAACATGGGAATATTACAACAAGATGCTATAAACTTATCCAAACGCTCACCTTGTCGACAAGGTAATACTTCAGGCAGAGGGTAATGTCCCACTACAGGATTTAAGGGATAACTCAGGTCCAAGGTCTCTAATGACTTATAAGAGAAGGATGAAAACAACAGCTTAAAGAGGAAAAAAAACAAGCGGAGACACCTTGTATGGTCTGATAGCCGACATATAATAGTGAGGTCAATTTTGTAAATAGCTATTCTAATATTGTACTAAGGGCATTTTTGTAATAGCTCTTCTAATATTGGCTTTTATGCCCATGTGTAGAGTTTTTGAAGGCATAAAGAAATTTAATGATAGAAAGTGTCAGGAGCAAGCAGATGCTTGAAACTGGAAGTCATCTTTTCTCACTTATCACTTAAATCTTGTTTTGCAAGCGAATTCATCAGTTCACAATGGCCGTGTGGGCTTTGCCTTGGACGTGTGAAAGAGCTTAGTTATCAACACATTAAGTTATGGAAAGTTCCTCCTTTGTTTGATTAACCTCTCATTAATTGCATCTTGGAACTAATGAGTTAACTAAACCCTTCATTTGAAATATGAAATTTAAGTGAAAAAGGTTGAAAAGGTGAGTTTTGGGAGTTAGTTTTGCGTTTGGGAAAGAAAAGGATGAAGATTCAGGAAGTTCAGGAAGAAAATTTCTGTTATCATGAGAGGGAGCGTGAAAGGAGTGATGGAGGATACATGTGTGGTTTAGTGGTTAACAAAAGCGCATTTATGTCCACGATGAGTTGTCGTGGTTTTTGGGGTTTTGCACGAGTTGTGTTGACCTTTTGCTCATATATTTCTTTCTTTTTCATTCACGACAGTCGTAGTGGCTATTGGTACTTGCATACGACAACTCTTTGTATTCTCTTGTTTGGCTACACATTTTTTAAAATAATATTCATCCACATTGCTTGGACAAGAAATACAACCCGCATTTACCTTTATTTTTATTGAGGGTTCCTGTCATGCATCCATCACCAAAAGGCCGAGGATGCACATGCACATGCTGCTGATGAGGAAGAATTGGAGAATTTGGTTACACAAGGCGTGACACCTAAGCAAAAGGAATAAAATCGGTTATTCATTTTGTTATGATGTCACTAGCATTTCCTATTTTACGTTTTATTTTGTGTTGTAAAAAGAGCATCTAATTATTCTAGAGGGATCCAACCTTAAGTTGTTAGACCCTTAGCTCTATAAATAACTAAGGAATAAGAATGTAATGATGCTTATCTTGTGAACGGAGTAGTGATATCCGTTGGGAGCATGTAGTACTCAAATCAACCTTAGCTTCTCTTCTTTTTTCTTTTCCAATCTTCTCTACCCTTCCTTGCAGTACACAACACAATTCCATAAAAATTAAAATTCCAAACCAAAAATAATGAATCACTTTACACTATGGAGAGAAACATGGGTCAAATGTGTACTGGCATACTATATTTTTTTAGAAAAATTTAATGGCTAACTAGTTTGAGATTACTTATTCTTAACCTACTATCCTAATACATGCAGGTCCAAGGCGTTTTCTGTATTATAG
This sequence comes from Amaranthus palmeri, assembly GCA_019776075.1. NCBI lineage: Eukaryota > Viridiplantae > Streptophyta > Magnoliopsida > Caryophyllales > Amaranthaceae > Amaranthus > Amaranthus palmeri. The sequence continues at coordinate 237,329 of JAAKBH010000472.1, forward strand.
AACCTTGAGGCTATTTTCAACTGATGAGGTGTGTATTAATATATCAGTCCCTTTTTTCCACATGTATAAAGTTGCTGTTTGCCTAGGTTCAGTTTATAGATTGATCCATGATTCTCAAATGCATTTCTGTTTTATAACACATTGTTTGGATACGTATATTGGAGGGAATGGAAAGAGAGTGGTGGGGAGCAAAGAGAATCAATTTTTCTATTTGGATATAGTCGTGAAATCTTTTGGGATTAAGTCCTCAACATTGTTGTTGTTGTTGTTGTTGTATGTAGCCTAGAAAAGGAAGCGAGAGAGGAGGGAAATCTAAAGGAAAGATAGATTAGTGGTAGTTAATGAAATATCTTTAAGGAAAAGCGGAGGGGAGAGAGTGATAATCTAAAATTAACGCTACAAAGAGAGAAAGAAAGGTGAAATTGAGGAAACTGGAGGAGGAAAAGTAGTATGGTAGAAGGAGAGAGAAAACTGTACCATAGAAAGTATAGATTGATTGTACCATAAAATAATATCTCTTAAATTAAGTATCATTATCTTTTCGAAATATCTCTTAAGTTATTTTACATCACGAAACTTACTTTTCTCTTTTTTTCACCTCAAATGCTTCATAATAAGTGTGAATCTGGTTATATATGTTGACTTTAGCTTCACTTCATTATCAACAAGCTTAATTTTTTCCCTATAGAAAGGAGTAAGTGTCAACTCTGAATTTATTTGTTCATTTTTATGGATGAGCGATTTCATTGTGGATGAATGAACATGTAAGGATGTAGTAGAGGAATGCAAAGAGAGCAATATGACTAAAAGAGTTGGGGTTTGTTATATTGTGGATTTCTATAATTGTAACTGTCATTTTAAAATTGTAATTGTTAATATGTGTCTATTAGGATTATTGCATATAAGTAGTTTGAATTACATTCGAACTAGAAGGGACTGAAAAACTTTTGAGAAATTCATGTCTTAAAGTCCTGAATATCATATCCTTCCCCCAAATACCCATTTAATAAAATCAACTTATAAAACCTCTAATCCAAGAATATAACCCACCTTTAAATGCATCTATAACTACAAATGCTACAAATGTTATTGTAGAGAAACACACTCATATTAAGTAGTCGTTTATATACCCAAATTGTTATTTGTAATTTAAAATATGAAATTTCAGCATGCTAAATACATTATACTGCCCTAGTTTTTTTAATAGCTACACTTGCCCCTTTTATGTGAGAGCTTTTTGGAGCAAGTATTGTTATTAAAAAAAGTATTGATTCTTTTGTTTTTAAAACTTTCACAACGCAGCGATGCGATGTGATGCTGTCTTGTTTTTACACTGCCATAAGTAAAAAAATCTTGGAACTGCCACTGTCTAGCCCTGAATGACAGTCTTTATTTTGGTGTAGGCCCTGCTTTCTCGATCTAATTCCAGTATGAAAGAGCTGAAGCAATCATTTGAACGCTTGAAGGCTGAAACTGGAAAACTGGAGGTACACTATTTTGTAATTTTATACAGGTTTTGGCCTGGTGATGCAATTATAGTAGTAAAGCTGAAGATACAACAATCATTGTTTGAACAGTATGTTTATGCAAGGGTGAGGTTATAATTATATATGGTTAGGCCACTCCAAAGATGACATTGGTGGGATCAATATTGGGTTATTAGGTTGGGTTCAACAATATTAGCATGTTTATATGGAAGCATGGTGTTCTTTTTAAGTTTATCATGGATATCAAAGTGGCCGCAAATCAGAATATTTCTTAACAAAATGAAAACTGACATGGGTGCTGCATATCTGATTTTCTCCATATAACTTTGATTTGATATGTAGTTTTGTGAGATTCTTAGTGTATGCAACATGTGTATTTCAGAAAAAGGTATCCATGGCAGAGGAGGAGATGAAAAGAGGCAGAACTAAATTGAGGTTTGTGTCTGCTTTTGATGTAATTTGAGTGATGTGATTGTATCATCAACTTGTTTCTATGCACTAAATATCTTTTGACAGACATGCTGGACATCAGATTAGAAAGGCAATTCTGTCTGCAAATAAGATTGAGAAACAAGCAAGAGGTATGTTTAATTAACTCATTTGTTTACATTTTATCAATGACTAAGCATTGTCCATTTTAGTCTAATATTGGAGTTTCTCAATCGGTCCAGGATTGAAGGATGTACTTGCAGATCTCCCTAGAGCAGAATCATCTAGATTCAATTCACAGGTTGGACTTGAAGTTGTTTGCCTTAAGGCCTTATATGCGCATGGTTCTGGTTCTTACTTTTCAACACTGCAAAAATAATCATATCAATATATTTGTTTCTAGCATCAGTAACATCTGGATCCAATAACTAGTGTTGATACTTTTTGCGGCGTATTTATGCTAGCTTTATAAGTTTAAGATTTTCAAATTTTAATCACAAGTCTTTTTAAAAGATTCTCACTCTTGGAAATGTTACATCGAGTATAATTATTTTGAGCGTCAGATAATTTTTACATTCGAAGGTAAAGCTTCGGCAATTTTTCAATGACAAGCTGACCACCATATTATTTTGCATAAGTGATTCAAGTGTTTGTGATATTGGGACTAAGTGTATTCCTCAGATTGGGTAAAGCTCCATATTGTCTCATCCTTTTCGACTCTGTTCTCTAAAATAAAACTTATCTTAAGCTGGAACAGGAAGGGCTTTTTTTGTCTTTCAATACATTTTCGTATTTTTTGTAAATCCATTCGACTATATTTGCAGATCAAAAGCTTAGTTGCCGAGGCAAAGCAGGAGCAAAAAGTGCTGGCAAAGGAAGTTACAAAGATAAGTAATTATGGAATCTCCATATGACATCTCTTTATTACATTGTCTAACCTGACTGTTTTGGGAATAATCAGCTGTGAGCCTGTGAGACTCATTCCATGTTTCCTTCACAGCCCATGTCATGGGAAGCAAAATCATTTTTCTTAGGGAATAGTGTATCAATTGTTCATTTAAGAGATCTGGTTTTGCACAGATTTTGCTTAAATTTTTGCCAGATTCTGCGGACAATAATGTTGATTCTATTGTTCTACTTCTATATACTATGTGAAGATTGTCTTCAAAAAGTAACTGTCTGTGCTCTGTACTTGTCCTTATAAAAGTTCCCTATTTTTTGGCCAATCAATTATTGAAGCACATTTTTTTAATCGAGTGGAATCTCGTTGGAAAACTACAGAAATATTTTGTTTAAACATGAGAAGATTTTGCTTTTAGGTGTTAGTATAGTGTGTCCGTTCGAGCCATCATCTTGGTTTGAATTAGGTCATATCGCAATACTCCGTTCGTTTCTTTTCAAATGTCTTATTTGCTTTTTGCACGTTTGTCAATGTACTAATTTAATTTTTAATATCTCTAATTGTGCATAATTAAATATTATTAAAAATAAATATTAATACACCTTATGTTCAGATAAATTAAACAAGATTTTATTTAACTCTATTGTAATTTATAGATTAAGAATAAATTACAAAATTATGAATTTTTGATTGATGACATCGAAAAAGCAAATGAGATTGGAAAAGAAACAGAGGTAGTATATGGTTAAGTACTCAACTACCAAGTCTATTAAGTATCAATCATGAGCCAACTCAATAATAACCCCTAAATGGAGGTTACTATTGCGGGTTTAGTCATTTACTTTCAATTAAAACCATGTTTATCTCCTAACTTTTTATTGGATCACTATTCTTCCACTAATACCCTCAATCAAGGCAAGCCATTATTTTGAAAAGTATTAGGAGCTCCTCTTGTGAGAGGTCATCTCTCGATGAAACAATTTCAAAACAAGAAGCTCATATGCTAATCAGTATATTAATTGTGCTATTTAACTCATATATGAAAATATTACACAGTGATATCACATAGAATTTGTAAAGTATTATATATTGAGAATTTGAGTATGACTACTCAAATTATAATCATTTTCAAATTCTTAATTTATAATTTTTAATTAATGTATGATTTAGAATAGATTACTTATTTCTAACTACAACCTATAGTTGTTTATTAGTTTTACTCCTTCTAATTCACAACTATTATCCTATTTTCTAATTTCACAAATTCATATTAATTGTCCAATTTCCTTTTGCCGATTATTTTTTTAACTAAATACCCCATGTTCACATAAATAATGACCAAAATACCCCCACTTGTACTACTTAAAATATCCCAACTACCACCTTTACAATTAATTTAATCAATTAAAAGTATCCCAATTACCACCTTTTTGGTGGACCCTATCACACTCTTTATATCCGTGGCTAACCAAATGGCACAATATGAATTGGAGGCAGAACTGTTCATGAGGGTAGTTTTGAGGTGCAACCGCTAGGGCCCAACTCATGAAGAGGCTCAAATTTTGAGTAAATCCTTATAGTTAAAAATTAGTATTTGCATAAGTAGCTTCTAACATCGATCGAACTTGCAGCATTAGATTTTTCAGTTAAATGCATGACTAATTAAACTACGTAGTTGTAGAAAAAATATCCGACGCTTCATTTATAAAGGGGCCTTTTTTTAATATTCGCCTAGGGCCTAAAAATCGTTGGGAAAGTCCCTTACTGGAGGGAGTATCATTTAGCTTAGAAAGAATAATTATAATTTAGGGAAAATTACTTTTTAAACTTCAAACTATTCGCGGTTTAAATATAAAACTCCCAACTATTGATTATTATTCAAAACTCCCAATTTTAGGTCAATTTTAATTTTAAAGCACTGATACTTGTTAAAATGGGAGGGTACGTGAAGGGTCGTGTAAAATCAAAGGGGTGACATGATATATAAATATAATTGGATCTCACTATTTCTCTACTAAAATCAATTTATCCGGTTATAAGTCATCTTGGACTTTAAATTTAAAATGAGCCTAAAGTTGAGAGTTTTAAATATTAATTAATTGTTGAGAGTTTTATATTTAAAACGCGCATATTGTGAGTTTTTAATGTCATTTTCCCTATAATTTATTTAAAATGAATAGATGAGTTGAACATATGAATTAAAATGTGAAAATGAGAATGAAAGAGAATGTGAATCATACCCAAAACAAAAAAATTTGGGCAAATAAAATGAAATAAACTAAAACAAAAAAAATATTAGTAATTTCATTGAACAATACGGAGTATTTGTATGAATTAGAGCTTCAGTCAAGTTGCTCGCCTAAACCATCACATTGAGTTTATCATATAATTGAGATGGCTATAAATATGGAAGAACGACTCCATCAGTTAACAACGGTAGGTGAACAAATAGCTACTATCATACTAAATCCCAACATTACATTCAACATGGCAATAAACACTCAATTAACCAAGGAATACAATGTTAAATTAATGCACATAACTGATAAAAAAATAGTTGTTTAGCCTTCTGATCATAGCTGCTTGAACGAGCCAAGTGCCACTCGAACGAGCACTTTATCGAGCCACTTGCTGTCTTGCTTTTCTTCTTGCCTCGAATAAGCACCACACATTTTCCTACACACTAAGTGAAGCATCAAACTCCCCACGTTTATCACTTCATCGATCGTTCCAAACATTAAACTAATGCAACTCGACACATCCTCACCATCTTTCTCCAATGTTCGATAATATGTATAAAGTCAACGTCATTGTCACGAGTATTGATACTTGCTTTTAACATGAACAATATTTCCAAGCCTGTTCCAAAGTTTAGATCCAATGCCCAATGAAGGACTTAATATGTTTCAAGTATTGATAAAATGCAAGCAAAATCACTAAAGAGGCTTGGATCTATATGTGCTGCAGGAACAATTCTTTTGGTGAGCCGTATCATGTGTATTTTTAAAAAGGAAAAATTGTCCAGATTAATCCAACCTATTTTCGATTCTTTGCTAATAATCCCATCTTTCGAACATTAAAAATTAATCCAACATATGCATTATGTTTGTTGTGAATGAACCCTAATATGCACTAACCGGGTATAACCGGTCATACCCTTCAATACCCTCTTCATTTCTCTCTCCTCCAATTCTGATTTCAAAATCAGAAACCCAAAAACCCATCTCTTATCTTCCTCTTCAAAGCTCTCTCTTCCTCTTCAATGGAGTCTTCAACAATCTTCTTGAAAAACACCTAAATCTTTCCTCTTTTAATTCTAAATCTATAATTTTCTTCTGCAATTAATTTCGTTCCACAATTGCAACGAATCTGACCCGATTTCGCTTCTTCTCTTAGGTATTTTTTTGCCCTAATTTTCGAAATTTTCATGGTATTTCATCCGAAAATTTAATTTAATTTAATCTTTGACTTTCAATTTCATACTTAATCATCTTCCTAAATTTAACAGGTTATTACATCTTCTTTATCAATGGTTAGTAAATTTTTGAATTTTCTCATTATTCATGCTTTCTTGTATGAAATTTCTGAATTGTTATTTATTTAAATTTCAATTTTAATGCTTTCATGTATGTATGAATTTTGTTTGTATGAAATTTCTGATTTTTGTTTTGTTTGTATGTTTTAGGCTAGTGCTTTTGATACATTTACTATGAAGTGTTGGTATGGGGGTAATTTCAAAACAAATGGGGTGGGTTTGGAGTATGTGGGTGGTGAATTCAAAACCTTATTTGTTGATCTAAATATAATTTCTTGGTTTGACTTAGAAGAGTTAGTTGACACTAGTGTTGGTATCCAATATCCTCATACATTATACTACTTGCTTCCTAATTGCTTGACATTTGAAGAAGGATTCCGCAATATCAATAGTGATGCATGTGTGTTTGAGATGGCATCAATTGGAGCAAAAGAGAGAGTAATTGATCTATGAATCAAGACCCCATATTCCATCAGTTGAGATAATTGACTTGGTTAAAAAGAAGTGGTCTGTCATAATTAGCAAGCACATTGCTTATAACATCAAGTACGCTGCCCATAAAAGATTGCATGGATCTTTACAATAAAGTGATGGGCTACCATGAAGCTTTAAGAGTTAGTAATCCTGAGAGCCACTTTACTATTGTGACTATTCCAGACACATCACCTCCAGTTTTCCAGAGATTTTTTGTAATGTTTAAAGGTTTAAGGGATGGATGGTTGTTAGGATGTAGGAAAGTATTGTGCATAGACGGTTGTTTTCTAAAGACCTTTTTGGGTGGGATGCTACTGTCAACTGTTGGGAGGGACCCTAATGATCAAATGTTCCCCTTGGCATGGGCGGTTGTGGAAGGTGAAAATAATGAGTCATGGCAGTGGTTTTTGAATGAGCTTAAAAAAGGGTTGCCACGAACAAATGGAGCTGGATGGACGATAATATCGGATGAGCATCAGGTATTTTGATTAATTTATTATTTTTAATTTACTTTGATTGTTACTACTTTGAGTTATTACTAATATGTCAGTTACTTTGATTGTAGAGCATATTGAGGGCAGTTAACCTAGAACTCCCTCAAGCTGAGCACAGGCATTGTGCAAGGCACATATATGCCAACTGGAAGAAGGATTTCAATGGGGAAGAATTGAAGTTACTTTTTTGGAGATGTGTTAAGTCATATAATGTGGCTGATTTCAATGATGCTTTGTAAGAGATGAGTGAACTTAATCATGCTGCAGCTGATGAATTTAGAAAAGCTGGCCCTAATGTGTTTTGTAGACCTTATTTGAAGAATCTGACAAAATGTGATACCATAGTTAGCAATATGGTTGAAACATTTAATAATTACATTATGCGTGCTAGGTCAAAGCATCTAATAGACGTGCTTGAAGATATTAGGACCATGTTGATGAAGAGATTGGTGACAAAGAAAGAAGATGCACAGAAATGGGTGGGGAGTATATGCCCTAAGATTCTAGAATTATTGGAGAAAGAAAAAGAAGAAGCTACTAAATGTACTGTCATGCCAGCAACCACTTCGCTATTTCAGGTAGCTTATTATTTTGATACTCTAGAGGTTAATTTAGAAAAGAGGCCTTGCACTTGTGGAAAGTGGGATTTGAAAGGTATTCCTTGTCGTCATGCGATAGCTGCTATATTCTACAAGCGTTTTGATGTGTCTGCCTTTGTTGATAGTTGCTATACAAAGGAGGCTTACTTAGAAGCATATAGTGGATCCATACCACCTTTAGCTGGTGATAGGTATTGGCCTAAAATGAATATCACCCTCCTTCCCCCTCCCATTAAACTTGGCCTAGGTAGACCTAGAAAGAACAGGAGGAAATCTGCCTGTGAGGATCCTAAAAAACCTGGGAAGTTGACTAGACATGGACTACAAATGTCATGTAGGGTATGTGGTTTACCGGGACATAACAAAAGGAAATAACCTGATAAGGACACAATTAGGGAACCCTCACCCCCACCAAAGAAAGGAAGGGGTAGACCTAAAAAGGTTGCTGCTACTCCTTCAACACAATCCACAATCGCTCATGAAATCTCTGCTCAACGCAGTCAATTAGGAAGGGGAAATAAAAGTGTAAGGGGAGGTCAAGGTAGTAGAGGAAGAGGTGGCAGAGATGTGATAAGCAAGGTAATTATTTTTTTTCTTTTATCTAGATAGAATATACATTTAATCATTTTAATAATTTAGTTTATTTAACTTCATTCATGCAGGGTAGCATGGCAAGAGGTCGATGTCTTCACAAACATCTCAAAATGTGGTCATTTGTTTAACACAAGCATCTACCTCGAGTGTACCAAAGAATGTGTAGTTACTCAGTTAAATTTGTTGGGTAATGTAATTATTTTTGCTATATATTTTGTAAGCCATTTGTAATTGGCAAATTTATCTCATCATTTTGTAAGCCATTTGTAATTGGCAAACTTATATCATCATTTCGTAAGCCATTTTGTAATTGGCAAACTAATCTAATTATTTTGTATTTAGAAAACTAGATAACTAACGCATATAGCCTTAATCCTTCTTGGATGATATTTTGTAAGCCACAATGTTTATGGGATATGTATGTAAAGAACTATTAATGGAATAATGAAGTTTATGTTTCGAAAATAATAGCAATTTCAATTTGCTTCTTAAAGGGTCCATTGACAGCAAACTGAAAGTAAAGGTTGGATTATTAATGAAAATTTTTAAAGGTGGGATTATTGGTAGGTAATGGGTAATAGGTTGTATTATTGTAAACAAGACAAAAGATGAGAATAACCTGATATAGCAGGTCATTTTCTGAAGGGTCCATTGGCAACAAATTAAAAGCAAAGGTTGGATTATTTATAAAAATTTCAAAAGGTGAGATTATTGGTAGGGGATGGAAAATAGGCTGGATTAATCCCAACAATTTTTCCTTTTAAAAAAGTATCATGACCATGGATATTACAACAATAAATGTCCCAACACTATATCCTTTACCCAATGAGAGTGGACTTAGATTCATGTTAGGACTGGACCTAGAGCTATGTTAGTCCATATGAATTGATTAGTTTTGCTACCATGGAGAGGGCCCTTGCTAGTAATTTTTATGAAAGTAAAGTGGATGATAGTAGAGAACAAATATACCCCCAAGAAGATATACCTAACCTATCTATAAAAACTACTAATGAGAAATTGGAACATAAGTTTTTTATATTAAGGTAAAAGGAGACTTTATGCTCCAAGTGAAGCAAAAAAAGAGTATTATCTATCTTCAAAAAAAAAAGGAGTAATTCTCGGAAAAAAAAATGAAGAAACGAGACTGACACGTGTCAGATTCTAAGCGAAAATTTTCCCGCTCATTTTAATGTGCATGAGAAGATTTAGTAAGCAATATTATTTCTAAAATAAAAGAGAATAATATCTTGATATAACAAAATTATTTTTTCAAGATTATTAACTAACTGTAGAATAAGTATATCTTCATAATTATACTGAGATCTAAATTTATGTCATTGCTACTTATTTACTTTATATTTCTATTTACTTTAAAATTAGTTTTATTTAATAAATGCGTAATTCCACATACAAATAATTTTTTTAAAAAATAATTATATGAACGGTAATTTTTTTTCAAGATCTTTAAAATGAGATCAAATTTATAATATTTTTGCTCTTTATAAAAATTTAAAAAATCATTCAATTATTCAAAAAGAATACTGCATTATTAAAAAAATTATGTTTATTCATTAAAAACTTTAGAGTAAATTTATTCATAAAAATATATAAATATAGTTACGAAAAAAATAAATATAAGATCTCACTTGACTATATTTTAGCTAAAAACTACTAATGAATAAACGAGACTCACACGTGTCAGATTCTTAGCGAAAATTTTCCCGCTCATTTTAACGTGCATGAGAAGATTAGCTAAACAATATTATATCCAAAATAATGTTTACATTGGTAGAAGAAAATAACTTCTTGATATAACAAAATGAAACAAGACTAAATTTGTAAACTAGAATTATTTTCCAATATTATTTTCAATATTATTTCTAAAATAAAAGAGAATAATATCTTGATATTACAAAATTAGTTTTTCTAGATTATTAACTAACCGTAGAATAATTATATCTTCATAATTACACTGAGATCTACTTATTTACTTTATATTTCTATTTACTTTAAAACTAATTTTATTTAATAAATGCGTAATTTCACTTACAAATAATTTTTTAAAAAAATAATTATACGAACGGTAATTTTTTTTCAAGGTATTTAAAATGAGATCAAATTTATAATATTTTTAACTCTTTATAAAAATATAAAAAATCATTCAATTATTCAATAATAATACTGCATTATTAAAAAAATTATGTTTATTTATAAAAAACTTTAAAGTAAATTTATTCATGAAAATAAAGTTACGGAAAAAAATAAATATAAGATCTCACTAGACTATTTTTTAGCTAAAAGAGGTCGAAGAGTGATATGTTGTCTGTTGAACAACCAAGTGACAGGAATAAAGTAACATAGTTTGGGAACTGAGATAAAGAGACAAGAATAAAGTGACATAGTCTGTGAACATGGATAAAGAGAAAGGAATAAAGTGACACACACATATATGTTTCTTAAAAATACTAACAATTAACCTTATTTATAATATTTAAAGTTCATATAATCTTAAAAATAAATATTATTCAAGTATAAAATTAATTTAAAAACTTTTTTTTCAATCTCCGTGCATAGCAAGGGTATCTATTTAGTTAGTTGAAAAACTTCCATTCTATTCTTAGCTCGAGGCGCTCAAATCAAGGGGAAAATATCTTTCAGACCAAGTACAAAATTGAGAATCAACTAATAGTATGTTTGGCAACTTGGAATTCATTTTCAAATATTGAATTAGCCTAAATCCTATATATGTTTGGCAAATCTTAAATCAATTCTACATAGAAGTTCAATAGTAATGTAAAATTGGTCAAGTATTAAAATTTGCAAATTCCAAGTGTTTAGGTGTCATACTGTCATTTACAATTCTTGAATTTGAATATCAAATTTAAATTTCCTATTTTCAAATAAATTATATGTTGCCAAACACTACCTAAGTAATCTTATAATCAAATGGAGCCAGTTAAACTCTGTGAGTAAGGAGTTAGTCAAGAAGTTACATTTGCACACTACCCCCATACTCTCACCATTACAAACTTACGATTATATGACAAGCTAGGAGCTGGGTAGTGTTCAAAACCACCATAATTACAAAAATGCCATTAATAAGGTGAAAGAACGCATGCTCCATCAAATCGTAGCATGAAGATCTAACAGTGCTAATTTAATTCTCATTGTTCTCACCATAAGAGAGTTCTCACCTGAACTGTACCATATATATGCGTGTGTGTGAGACCTAATAAAAAGTGTGTTTAAAATAACATCATCATCATCATCATCATACCCAGTATTCCCACTCATAGATAACGATACAGGTAAAAGAGGCGGGTAAAGACACTAACGAAAACCAAAACACAGACACATACAAATCTAGAAATCTAGGACGTGGATAAGGCACCGCCATATGGCCCTATCCCTGGTCAGGTCCTTAGAGAGGTGAAGACCGTGCAGGTCACTCTTAATCTGCTCCTCCCACGTCCTCCTAGGTCTTCCACGGCTTCTCTTGCCCTCCACTACAATGCGCTCGATCCTTCTTACTGGGGCGTCATGGGTGCTTCTCTGCACATGCGCAAACCATCGCAGCCTATTCTCCCGCATCTTTGCAGAGAGAGATGAACTCCTGATTTCTTATCATGTCCATCATAGTTTTTCCACACATCCATCTCAGCATGCGCATCTCTGTTACGTCCATTCTCTGTTCGAAAACCTTTTTTACAGGCCAACATTCAATCCCGTACAATAAAGCTGGCCTAATCGCTACGCGATAAAACTTGCCCTTTAGTCTACTAGGGAATCGTTTATCACAAAGCACCCCAGTCGCTGCTTTCCATTTAAGCCATCATGTCTGTATACGGTTTGTAACGTCTCCATCAATCTCCCCATTACTCTGAATTACTGAACCTAGGTATTTGAACTTGGACGTACATGCAACCACTTCTCCCCCAATGGACACCTCCGGCTCCCCTAACGATTCTGTCCCACTGAAGTTACATCGCATGTATTCTGTCTTCGAACGGCTTATGCGCATCCCCTTACCCTCTAAGGCTTCCCTCCATTCTTCCAATTTACTATTAGCCTCCTCTTTAGTTTCTGCGGCCAGAACGATATCGTTTGCGAAAAGCATACACCATGGTACGGTTTCCCAGATGGATTTTGAGATTTCATCCATAATGACCGCAAAGTTGAAAGGACTAAGAGCTGACCCCTGATGTAGGCCCACTCTAATACTGAAAGTCTCTGTTAGCCCCACTAGTGTCTGAATGTTAGTGGAGACTCTGTCATACATGTCCTGTATAACCTCAATGTATCTTGATGAAATATCTCTTTTTTGGAGGCTATCCCAAACGATACTTCGTGGTAGCTATCATACGCTTTCTCCAGGTCGATGAACACGAGATGCAAATCTTTCTTTCGCTCCCTATACTTTTCCATCATTCTCCTCAAAATTTGAATCGCCTCGGTAGTTGATCTTCCCGGCATGAAACCAAACTGGTTCTCTCTAATCACCGTCTCCCGTTTAATCCTTTTCTCGATAACTCTTTCCCACAGTTTCATAGTATGGCTTAGGAGTTTGATACCCCTATAGTTCTCGCAATCTTGTGCATCCCCCTTGTTCTTGAACAATGGGATAATTGTACTAATCCTCCACTCCTCTGGCAACTTATTAGATCCACTAGTGGAAAAAAAGCTATTGGCTGCTGCTTATTGGCTGCGGTTTTTAGGAAAACGCAGCCAATATGAGTAATAAAATGCTGGGAAAAAGAAAATTATTAAAGGGCTGCGGTTTTTACCCTTAATTGCAGCCCAAAAGTATTTCAAAAAGTATGATAAAGAAAGGGCTGCGGTTTTTATGTGTCCGCAGCCCTTAACCATTCGAAAATAATAGAATGAAATTTGGATTATCTGTAGATCTGGAAAAATTTCGTTTGTATAATCTTTATTTTTGTTTGTATATTTCGTTTGTAGAATTCGAGTTGGAATTTGTAGATTTCGTTTGTATAATCTGTATAATTTTTTTGAGTTATTTTTTTTATTTCGTTTTTTTTAGTTATTTTTTATTTCGTATGTTCGATCCTTTTGTATAATTTGTTATTTTTTTTGAGTTGATTTGTATAATCTGTAATTTTTATTTCGTTTGTATAATCTGTAATTTTTATTTCGTTTGTATAATCTGGGTTGTGTATGAAATTTTTCAGAATTCATTTTAGAATTCTGAAAATTTTTTTTTATTTTGAAAAAAGCCTAAAGGGCTGCGGTTTTTTAACCTGTTCGCAGCCCTTAAGCCTTTTTTGGGCTGCGCATAAAAACCGCAGCCTTTCTCTAATATTAAGGGCTGCTACAATAATGGCTTGGGTTGTAATACGCAGCCCATAAGGGCTTAAAAACCGCAGCCCTTAAGGTTTTTTCCACTAGTGATCGCAAGATTGCATTAAATAGATTAGTAAGCCATTGAATTCCCTCCTCGCCTAGGCTCCTCGATCGGGATATTATCTGGTCCGACTGCCTTAAATCTCCCCATCTTTTTGAGGGCTTCTGTCACTTCGCCCTTGGTTATATCACCAATCGACCCACAAACCCGTGTCCTTTGGGTGTCCAAAGTCTGTCGACTTACCTGTATAGGACCCCTTGACATATAGAGCAGTTGGGAAAAATATTGATGCCATCTTAATTTGATGTCCTCTTGGCTAATGAGTAATCGTCCACTCTCATCCTTGATATACTTCACTGCCCCTAAGTCTTCCCGCCGCCTAGATCTAGCTTTAGCCAACTTGAAAATATATTTCTCGCCCTCTTTAGTATTAAGCTTCTGATAGAAGACTTCAAAAGCTAGACTCCTTGCCTTCGCGACTGCTTTCTTCGCCTCTCGTTTTGCTTCTTTGTACCACTCTTTCATTTGTGTCCTACCTTCCTCTTCCGTACAGGCGAAAAGCTCTTTGAATCTCCTGTTTTTGTTCCTTATCTTCTCTTGAACCTCCTCGTTCCACCACCACGATTCCCTGTGTTCCCTTGACTTTCCTGTCGACACCCCTAGCGTCTCCCTCGCCATCGTACGATTGGTTTCCACCATAGATTCCCACATCTGATTTGCATCGTCTGAAATACTTGGGTAACCCAAAGTCTTGATCTTGTTTGGAAGGGTTTCGACTTTATCCCCTTTTAGACTGCCCCACTTGATCGTTACCTTTCCCTTAGGCTTCCCCTCGATAATCTTCCTCCTCAAACGGAAAATTAGTACTATCAACCTATGTTGGGTTGGCCTCTCTGTGCCTAGCACAACCTTACAGTCCAAGCACGAGCTTCGATTGCACCTACGTACTAAAAAGTAGTTTATTTGGGTAGCAAGCCCACCGCTCTTGTACGTTATTAAGTGCTCATCCTTCTTTCTAAAAATCGAGTTTGCTATAACCAGATCTTTAAAATAACAAGGATAAAAAATATTATACACCCTAGATTCAATAAGATAAAAAAAAAAAATCTAAGGTCAAAATAGAGTTGGAAGAACTTCATTGTAAAGATCACTATAAATATTAAAAAGATATTATGTTACAAATTTTAAAAAATTTCTTAATGTCTTATTACCATATCCATCTCTTACTGTCAAGGAACCAATTCAACCAAAAGTTTAATATGATGATTGAGGCCCCAGTATATGTTATATATTCTAACACGCCCCCTCACATGAGAGCACTTTGGGCTAGAAGTGTGGATGCCACATAGGCTCTTCTCATACTTGGCACTGAATATTCCACTTTAAATGAGGGTGATTGAGATTTAAACCCGTGACCTCTTGTCACCAGGCCCGGCTATATGGAGGAGCATGCTGAGCAGCTGCTCAGGGCCTCATTCTATGAGGGGCCTCACTTGAATCTATGGCTGAGTAAGAGTAATAGTGAGGAAGGAAGAGGGAGAAGGGCTGAATGGGGTAGATATGGAGAATTCAGACAGTGAGGAAGAAGGAGAAATAAAGGGGTAGATAGAGAAATTAAGAGAAGAATAACGTTTTTTATCAGTTCTTAGACAAACTTTTTAATTACATCGTCTCATCATTATAGAGCTTAATATGCGTAGAACTGATATATATTTAGGAATAATCCCCAACAACAGCCTTGTACTTTACTCATTTTCATTTAAACAACCGCGAACTTCGTTTATCCTCAACAACAGCCATCAAAGTACCGAAAGTTACATCGAAACAGCCAAGTTGCCCAAATGACCGGTTGTTAGCCTATTCTTACCTTTGACCAAAGCTAATGACCGTTGACCAAAAATTAAAAAAAAAAAATAACTTCCTTCATCCCTTACCTTTCACCATTCACTCTTCTTCCTCCATTTCTTTATCCTCTTCCACTCTCCATACCTTTCTTCAAATACCCTTCAAAAAAGTTTAGTTCTTTATCTTCCCCAATTCTTTGTTTTGCCTTTTCTTCCAATTCCCAAAATTTCCCATTTACATCCTCAAGTTTAAATCATGAAGAATATGAAGAAGAAGAACAAGTAATTGGAGATTGCCTTGTTTTTGAAGATGGAATTTTTGAGGACCCATATCTTGAACAAGAACTAAACCCTCCAATTTCTTCAATTTCTAAGACTACCCAAAACCTAGAAACAATCAAAATTCAACTCAAGTAATTGAACCCGAGAATTTAGCCCCAGAAGAATGGAAATGGTGATGAAAATGATGATAATTGAACCCGAGAATTTAGTCCCAGAACTCAAGTAATTGAAACCACTTGTTCTTGATAACCCACCTGTTACCTTCAAAACTTAAGGGAAATGGTGATGAAAATGATGATAACAGTAGGAAAGAGCATGTAAATGTTGGTGAAAGTTCAAGAGTGCAAAAGATTTGAAGAATATGAGCATTGAAGAAAGGTATGGAGAGTGGAAGAGGATAAAGAAATGGAGGAAGAAGAGTGAATGGTGAAAGGCAAGGGATGAAGGAAGTTAATTTTTTTTTTTTAATTTTTGGTCAACGGTCATTAGCTTTGGTCAAAGGTAAGAATAGGCTAACAACCGGTCATTTGGGCAACTTGGCTGTTTCGATGTAACTTTTGGTACTTTGATGGCTGTTGTTGAGGATAAACGAAGTTCGCGGTTGTTTAAATGAAAATGAGTAAAGTACAAGACTGTTGTTGGGGATTGTTATTTTAAGAAAATTCCAAAGCAAAAGTTTTTATTTACTTTATTCTTTTTTAAAAAATACATTGATTTAACTGCTTGTGTGGACCCATCTAATAGTGAGACACGATGCGATTTATATATATGTGTGTGTGTTAATTGGGACATATTAATAATAAAAAATATAATAAAGAGGGTGAAGAAACAAAGATTTACTACCTACAATAGAAGATCAAAATGTACTTTAAACTTAATTTTAGTTGTGTTCACCTACTCATATAGAGTATTAAGTATAGTAATACTAGCAAATTTAGCTCCTTTATGCTAATTTAAATTAACTTCTTCACTAACTTTATCCTTACTAACTACATTAACATCAAAAATTGCATAACCCTTTATTTGCTTTTATTATTTTAAATTAATTAATTTAAAATACTGAAAGCACTAAAAGTATCATTTGAATATTTTAATTTATATTTAATATGTCCTACTTTTATCACCAATTAATTAAATTTCGTTATTTGAAAAGGGCGTATATTTTTTATTTCGCTCATGGCCTCTCAAATTTCCGAGACGGCCCTGCTTGTCACACCGGCTTCTGATACGATGTAAAGGAACCAACTCAACAATATATAAATGTGTTACCAAAATATAAAAGTAAGCTTTTTTGGTTTGTTATTCAAATAATATTTCAATTTGTACCCGAACCTAACCCAAAAAAAACAATATTCAATTGGAGAAATTAAAAAAAATTGGGGCAAAGGGAGTTGGAGATTTCGACATATTCAATATAATTAGCATTTTTTGTCATATGTATTAAATGAGACTACATGTAAGCATTGTCCAATACTATTAATTCATTTGGCAAAATATAGAAGTTGTTATTTATCATTTTTTATAACATTTGTAAATTCAAAAACAAAAATTTTGTATGATTTGTTATATTAGCTATTGTATTTTGACTGTTAAGTTTGGTGAGCATAATATTTATATCAAAAATACCTTCTATTTTTTTAATTAATACTTAATTCCAAATATTAGTTGTATTTTGTAATTAGAAAGAAACCGAAAAAAATATTTAAGTGTATGAGCACTTATAAGTATAAATTTAGGATATTTATCTTTCTACTTAGTGAGAGACCGTCTCAACCTCATATAATTTAGAAGCTTATATACTTATATTGAGATTTGATATTTAACCTTTACATATACAACTCTCTCGTTCTTAGGACCTTTTTTTTTTTTGAAAATACGGTATTTGTTTCAATTGAGACATACAAGATCTAATTCTCTAGCTATTTTAAATACTACCTCCGCTCCATTTTAGTTGCACCATTAGGTTTTGACACAATATTTAAGGGCTGTCAAATCAGTATGGTAAAAGTAGGGATGATGTATGATTGATGGTGATATGTGAGGTAGAAATAAAAAAAGTTATTATAAATAGATAGTGGTTGTGACTTGTGGGTATATTAAATAATTAATGGGATGATGTATAATTGATTGTGATATGTGGTAGGAATAAAGTGAGGATAAAATAAGTAGATTATTTTTGCCAAAAATAGTAATGTTGCAAGTAATATGAAACTTCCAAAAATGGTAAGTGTTGCAAGTAAAATGGAACGGAGGAAGTATATAGTAAAATATTCAATTAATTTGTGCAAACGCCCTCCATTAAATCATTAGGTACATCTAGGGATGGTCATGGGGCGGGTCTGGAGCGTGTCCAACTAGACCCGGATCCGAATCCTTTTAATTTTTTGAGATCCAGACCCGGATTCGGACCCTAAAGGTCTAAAATTTTCAGACCCGGACCCAGACCCTCCGAATCTAATGGGTCTAGGGTCCTTAATGGGTCCTTAGTGGATCTAAAAAAAAGTCTCTTTGATTTATCGTCAAATTTAAAACATTTGTAAGTCATTATATTTTTCGTATATTTGTAAGAGAGTTATTATCGTATTTTACAAATATTTAATACTAATTTAACATCTAAACTCGCATAGCGTTACCCATATACGCTTAAATTCTATTATAATCATTAGTTTGAGTCCATAAAATAAGGATAATTGGGTAGCACTTAGCAAGTAGCATATAATTTATTAATATATATTATGATTATATGAAAAAAATTAAGTATTGGGGGCATAATTTATACGTCTAAGATAAATAAAAATAGAAAATTAAACATTTATAAGGGTCCAAGGGGCGGGTCCAGGGTCCGGATATTGGACCTGGACCCGAACCCGCCAATTATTTTTTGAATCCAGATCCGACCCAAATCCGATGAGTCTCAAAAAATAAGACCCGGACCCTTAAAAAAGGGGCGGGTCCAATAGGGTCCTGGACCCGTGACCATCCTTAGGTACATCCATTAAACCATAAAATCTTAAACTTCGTAATGATATTCAAGATGAAGGAGGGTCACATATTATCTATGGTGAGTAAAACTCTAATCGTGTCGACAAGCGACATCCAAGTATATAGATGCAGCATGTTAGAGTACATTAAAGAAACCAAAAATATCATAGTTTTGTGTAACATTGTATTTAAAGAGAGTTCTTCAGTATATCTATCTGCATTATTAAGGTGTGGGGAAATAAGGTCCCATAATTTTCTGGTGAAGCATGCACTTCATCTACTTGACAATTTTTGTGCTCCCCCCACCACCTACCCAATCTTTTGGGCCATTTTGTTTATGATAATTCCTATGTTTTTATGGTCGATTTTAGAGTAGTCATTGAAATTGAGAGTGACTTGGAGATTTTGGGCATTAGGGGGACATCTTTATTTATTTGTTGTGGACTATTTTTATGGTCTATAGGCAACTAATATCAATGCTCCACCTATTGCTCTCATCAATTGCTACTTAATTGCTTTGTTTGTGAGAGGATCCCATGGTGGGTAGAATATATACCAACCATAATTCTTATTTTATGATTGTTTTTTTTCGAATTTATGTCGTGAATTCGAGTTTTTGATTTTTCCACATAACACCAATTATAGTGCAAAATTACGGAAACAATCGTGATAGTGGTAAAGGAACGGTAATACGATAACGGGTTGTTGTATCGCCAAATATCGGTAAAAAAATGAGATTTCCCTTGAACAGGCCTAAAACGCGGTTATTTTACACCTTTCCAGCGCGGAAAAATCGAAACGGTTTCTCTAAAAACCTTTCCAATGCGGCCTTTTTGATACGTCGCGGCCTTATTTTTGCACTATGATACCAATAGAACAATTGTTATTAAGTTTATGGGATTAATATTTTTAGAAGAAGGTAAAAAGAGTATGACCTTTGTCGAATTTATTTGTAAGATATTACATATTAGTATCGTCAAAGACTTGAATATGCAAAAAAAAATAAAATTTGTGGAATTAAAATAGACATAATAAATTAATTGTTTATGAAGTTCACTTCTAATTTAATGGCTAATCTCCACCTAGAGTTACCGAATTCTTACGGTTTAAATTCTTTAAACTCCACATCTTTATATCCACTTCACTTACTGCGACATACCATAATGTGATATAGAAAAATTACACTTATCTCCAAAACATCCTTAGCTTGTAGCACAACACGCTACGTAAATTGACTCAACATTCTGCAAAATAAAGACGTCCTCAATACAACATAACTGGTTTTATAGTGGGATATATTTAGCGATGTTTAATTTAAATATCGCTATTTTAAATTCTAATAGTATATAAAGAGTATTTATTAACATTTATTAGACCCTTTATCTGCATAATAAAAAATAACACTAAAACTTTTTGAAACATATGATCAAGTGACATTTCTTACAAATGCCATTATAGACTATAGTAACAATTACATATGCACTAAAGACCAAATATAATATGCTGCCAAAATTATTTTATAGTAGAACTTAAAATAAAATCCAATAATTATTACACTAAAAATACGAATCAATGGCATATTTTTAACGATGCTAACCGCCCGTTTGGTTAGTGGTACTAAATGGTGGTAATGAGAGTGATTTATAGTGTAAAATTTCATCAAAATTTCATGTAATTCCCATGGTAATGAAACTTTGATCACAAAAATATTTTTTTGTTATAAATTTCCATTACATCCTAATACCACCTCTCCCATTAGTAATGTATTGAAATGAATTTTATGAACAAAATGAGATGATTGAAGTTTTTCAAGCATGGCCATCAAGATAGCCAAAAGATTTTTAAACCAAAATTACACTAGTTTTTCATTCCCATTGCCACAATTTATTACCACACACCAAACGGGCCGTAATTACGAGGTGTTGCCAAAAATAATATTGAGTAGAGAGTTGCTAGCTGTTGGTAACTTGGAAGAATAAGTTCCTTAATCAATTTAGAAAATGTCTGAATTCTGGTACAGACTTATACAACGACTTTAACTACTAAAATTGATGATAAAAAGAATGTGAAAGTGGGTTTGACAAAGCAAAATCAGTTTGAATGAGCAGCCTATAATTCCTCCCAAATATTGGAATTAAATGGGTTTGACTAAATAAGCAAAATCAGTTTAACCTTGTGCTGTATCATGGATGTGTCATTGAGTTGTCAACTTATTATGAAGTATTCACGAGGATCAGGTGTTTAAGTGTTGGAAATACTTCACATGTGAGACAAGATCCCACATCGATAAAAAAGTGGGTTGTGGACTTGCATATATACTTGGTGAGCTAATCCTCCTAGAGCCATATGGTTTTGGGAAACAATGAACCTCACCGAGTGTATGTGCAAGTCAACGCTCTTGACCCGTGGGTTTGTGGGCCCGAGCCCACGGGTGTCCCGTGTCCCCACGAGTGGGCCACGGTGAGATTATGTGACGAATTGTCACGGCCTAATATTAAGCACTTTCATAAGCCATCTGGAACTCACTATTACTCATTTACTGTATTTGGTCAAATTCTGAGCCTACTTTAATTTCTTTTGTATTGGATTATTTTTATCAACATGCTAATAGCAAACATTTTTTTTTTAGAAAAACCACTATTGAAAAATATAAAAAAAAAAACAGTTTAGTATTTAATCGTCATCAATAAATTGAATTTAATATATAGTCTTTATGAATTTTTCAAAAGGCATAGTAATGATCTCAACAATCCATAAAAATATCAAAATATAATAACTTTATATACGTATTTAACAAAAAGAGATCAAAGAGTTTTTATAAATCACAGCAAATATAATTACAATAGGTGACAAAGGAAAAAAAATCGCCTATTTTATCTCATAACCTGTTGTGTGATAAAATAGGCGATTAGAAAGTGGGTCGCCTAATTTTTTGTTGCTTAAGATAATTTCCGACACCTTTTTTGATGCCTACTTATGTGATCAAAATAAATACTGTCGTTTATTGGGTCACCAAAATAATTCCGAGAATATAAAAAAAAAACTTGAATATTTATAATAATAACAACAGTATTATATTACTATTATTATTAAATAATAACAACAAATATTCAATTCTTTTATAAATAGTTATAAAAGACATATTTATAAAATACAGACTTAAATTAAATAAACAATAATAATTGAAAAATATATACATTAATTTTTATACAATAAGAATTAATATGTACAAAAATGTTTAATTAATAAAAAAATATACAAAAGATAAACTATACAATAAAATTAACAATACAATAAAAAAATATAATTAAATCTATACATATATACTAAAAATAAATGAAAAATACAAAAATTTAAAATAACCACCACGACTAGAGCGACTACCACCACCGCGGCTATAATGCGATCCTCGGGATCCACCTGGGCTACTACTGTAATACCCCTGAATTTTTGACCCCTCCAACGAAACTAAATCGTGAAGGACAAAAGGAAATTCGGGTGTTACATAAAAAATGATAAGAAAATAATTTAAATAAACTTTAAACATGAACTTTAAAAGGTAAGGGAAAATATCGACAACATCTCTGCTAAAACTCAAACATGTGGTAGAGCAGTCAGCACAATAACATCATTAAACCAATCTAAGACATCATTGCCTTTAAAATCCCGCAACATGGTGGGATGGTTCATCACCGGCTTCTCAAATCGACATGCCAAGCATGGATCGTGGTTCCAATGTCAACAGTTGCGTTTCAAAATGACTTGACTCTTTAAAACCATATAAGTTATAAACTGCGCAGCGGAAATACAAATATACAAAGAAGGACACAAGGCCTCATAACAACACGTATACAACCAAAGTTTACAAAGATAAACAAGAACTACAAAATGAGAAGATAACGGTATGGCACAGGTTATGCTTCGCCCTCATCATTCTTCCCCAATGAAATGCAATGCAAAAGAAGCTCCACCACTTGCTACGACTGTCCATGATCCTCCTGCTGCTCAACATCAGACCAAGAGCCAATGTGTCATAACAGGACAATCATAGAAATTCATCAAATAATCAAACATAAACACAAATCCATACACGTCAGTAAGTAGCATCAAATATAATAAGGTCAACAGACTAGTTAACATTATATTATCGAACTGTATAAAGATGATGTCGTAAACCAAGAAGCAGAACTAGTAACTATTTATCATCCATCTATATTTCTAGATTTCAATCTTCTTTTCCAACACGAACCATGAGTTCATGGGTGGAATGTACATCTTGACACTCCTCTTCTCGAAACCATAATATCTATATAAGACACATATGATATCAACCTAACTAAGGGCGGTAACTAACTACCTGACGCCTCATGATAAAGCATGGCTTTACGATGCTTGTCTACCTTAAAGTCAGTGTGATCATAATATATCCTTGGGATTATTAACTCCCATGAGGTAACTTTACTTAGGTATAATCTTCCTATGAAGGAATACTCTTGGGGTTCGCAACACCCACGACTATCACAAGGATAAACCTTATATCAATGAATAAACTTCTTTCAATGAGAACCTTGGGGTGTGTAAGACCCACCGGTAACTCAAATATACTTTTTCCATCAATGAGAACCATGGGGCTTGAAAGGCCCACCGGTAACTCACATATACCTTTGCTATCAATGAGAACCACGGGGCTTGCAAAGCCCACCGATAACTCACATATACTTTTTCTATCAATGAGAACCATGGGGCTTGTAAGACCCACCGGTAACTCACATATATCTTTGCTATCAATGAGAACCATAGGGCTTGCAAGGCCCACCGGTAACTCACATATACCTTTGCCATCAATGAGAACCATGGGGCTTGTAAGGTCCACTGGAAACTCACATATATCTTTGCCATCAATGAGAATTATGGGGCTTGTAAGGCCCACCGGTAAGTCGTATATACCTTTGCGTTCCACCAATGAGAACCATCAGGCTTGCAAGGCCCACTGGTAACTCACATATACAACTTGAATTCATATATAAAGGAATTATTTTAACTCCAAGTAAACACGATGTAATTCTATCGATAAGGGGGATTATTCTCAACTTCTACTATTACCTTTATTCTATGCATCTATTCCATTCTAACTTCGAGAGATTCGCAAACTCAAAAGCTATTCATGTATAAAAAAAAAGTACTTTCTAGTACTTCATACTTCTAACACAATGCATCTAATCACAACTATCGATAATATTTTTAAGCAATAGCATATAGTAGTTAGATCTTCCTCTTATGAATTGGGCACCTATATAAGTTAGGAGTATAACTAATAAGTCCACTTCTCTACTTTGTCATACTAGCTAAAATCTAAAGTAACCAGTATTACTCATTCAATATGAGTTTCTGATTACTCTAGCACACACACACACACACTACAAAAAATGTTGTTTCCTCCCGCGCTTAAAAATGCTATTGCCCACGCTTATATGTGAGGCTAAATTAATTCCCCACGCTTAAATAAGTGTGGGGAAAAATTCTGTGGGGAAATTTTGCCCACGCTTATTAAGCGTGGGGAGATGCACATTCAGCCACGCTTATAAGCGTGGGTAAATGCATTTCTAGCCTCAATTATAAGCGTTGGCACATTATACTCACTTTTAAGCGTGGGGAAATTAAGTGAATTTCCAATGATTTATAAAATATTTATTTATTTTTGGAATGTGCCATATCACGCCCACGTGACACCTACTGGGCTCCCAATTACGCCCACGTCACTGCCACGTGGATCCCACTTGGCGCCACACGCGCATGCATCCTTCCACGCGTGCCAACTCTTATTCACAAACAATCCATGCGCGCCCAGCAGGTTTCGAACTTGAGACCTCAAGTTCCTCAGCACATCACACTTACCACCAGACCAAGTGATGAGTAGTGATTTGTTTTGCAAGGCTATTGTATTTATTAGTTAATGACTCGTACCTTGATTCTTTAGTTGCATAATAATAGTCATTAATCTGTATTATTATTATTAATATTATTTTATATTATTATTATTATTATTATTATTATTATTATTATTGTTATTATTATTATTTTTATTATTATTATTATTGTTATTATTATTATAACCCGTTTTAGTATATCATTAATATAATATAGTATTAGTCGTACGTATTAGTGTTTCATTGGTACAAATATTAGTTGTATAAGTATATAACTACTCGTATTAGTAGATTATTAGTACTTTATTAGTTATTTAGCTGTATTAGTTATTATTAGTTATATTAGTGAATTATTAGTACTTTATTAGTTATTTAGTCGTATTAAATTATTATTATTAGTCGTATTAGTATATTATTACTATTATTAATAATATATTTTTTTTATTTTTTTTTAATTTGAAATTACGACCAAAAACACATTTAGTCGCAATTTAGTCGGAATTTCCGACTAACATGGTTTAGTCGGAAAAGTAGTCGGAAATTCCGACTAAAAGTGGGTAGTCGGTGGGTTTTGGTCGCAACTTTGCAAATTTTTTGTAGTGATTTTTGTACAGAGGGTGCGAAATGGCGGATTTTAAGGCAAAAATGGAATGGAGTTTTGCAAGGAAAGAGAGGCGATGAAGATGAAACGAATTTTCATGGTTTCTGAATTTTGATTATTTTTCTTAATTAAATTAATAAGTTTTGTCCCGCCTAAATCAGTAAATAACATTTGAGTTTTTATTTTTTTAATTAGGCTAATGCCCACGCTTTTAAGTGAGGGTAATAATGCATATAGCCACTCTTATAAGTGTGGGTAATTTATAACCAAAATTTCATACAGCATGCATTTTCCCACTCTTATAAATGAGGTTAATATTCCCACACTTAATAAGCGTGGCTAAATGCAAATGTCTTACCACACTTAATTAAGCGTGGGTAAATAAGTGTGGGTATATGCAACTTTTTTTGTAGTGACATTTCAGTCAATAAAAGTCATGATCATTAACTCGACAACAAGACAAGTATTTTTATCATTTCATAAGAATAAAAGGATTATGTAAATAGTTCCTTAACATCAAATAAATATGAGTTATATTGATTCGCATTATTTTAATGTATAACGAATCACACTTAAATCTTACAATGTTAATACAGTGCTAATATGATGAAAATAACAAATCTTAAAGTTATCACATTGCAATATCATTTATTACATTCTCCAAGGTTAGAAAGAACTATTAATCAAACATCATAACAATTAACTTTAACAACCATCAATAACAAAGTGACACTATACTCATGACCTCATTTTTAGCTTTAATAACAACCTAACATGAGTACTTGTGATTAACAACAATCAAACAACACTAATTAACAACTATTACTCCCAATTAATAATCAAGACCACTTCCCTAGTCAACTATAAGCATACCATTACAACCTATTACTTATCACAACAATAGATAACTAAACTAAGCCTTAAAACAACTTATAAAATTTGCTAATCAACCATCTCACTACCAAATGTAGCATACACAAACACAAATCATTAATAATTGCATCTCTTAATCAAGTTCTAATCATATCATATCTAAACATGACATTTTTAACCAATACCCATTTCAAATACTCAAAGTAATAGAATTCAGTTCCGGTAAAAAATCGGAAGCTTATCACATAAACGAGTACCTTCGGGTGAATCATTTCTCTGAATCGAAAAACCATAGAATACCTGAAAATAAACACCAATAACCCCGGGGTGGTCCCCGGGGGCGGTGCCTCCGACGCACAAGTTAGCACTTTAATGAGGTAAAATAATCTAATAGGTCCTTCATGATGCCCAATGGCAATCAAGTGGATTACTACTTAGGACTACTATAAAATGGCTATTGCCTAATAGGTCCTTCAAGATGCCCAACGGCAATCAGGTGGATTACTACTTAGGACTTATTCTTTCAACTTATCAATATCCACATATAAGCTTTATAACATAGAATAACATTTTTATGAGAGATCGAGACATTTTTAAATAATACCCAAATATGATTAATTATGGAAATAATTAATCTCATAAATGTGAGCTAACGTTGCTCATTTAATAAGGACTATGTTTTTTTTCTCCGTTTCTGGCCCCTCCAGAAACCCACGGCCAAGAGGCCCTTATATAGCCAAAAACTAACCATGTGGTGGCATCTTGCCACCTTAGGCATTCAAACCCTTGACACGTGTCACACACGTGTCACGAAACCTACACGCCACGTGGGGCCTCGCATTCAAGCCACGTGGTGCGGCTCTGTCCCGTGTTACAATTTTATCCACTTTACCGATATACATATCTTTAGATAATGTGATCTCACGAGCGTATTATTTTTAGTCCAAATACTTGCGGACTTATATTTTATTCGCAAACAAATTCAATTCTTCAAAAAAAAAGTAGTAGAATTTAATAATCAAGTAACATCAATTTAACAAAGAAATACTTGGAATAAAGGAAAAAATGGCTCACAATTATAGAGTTAGAGAAGGGGAGTGAAAGCAAGAGACTTGTGGTGGTAGTCTGGACGGCAGGGGTGTGCAAAGAGGCGGCACAACCCTTGTGGTGGTGCTGCTGGCGAGTGTACGGGTACGAGAAGACCGGGGCAGCTGTTGGTCGTGGGAGGGAGAACCATAGACTGGTCCTCCTGCTGTGGGTGAAGGAAAAAAGGCGGCTGACGTGGAGGTCGTTGTAGCAATCTTGGCGGTTGCTGATGGGAAGGGAGAGAAAGAAGGAGGGGAAATGGTAATGACAGCTAGCCTTTTGAACGTTTAGGGTTCATGATTTTTAATACTTATTATTATTATTATTATTAATATTATTATCATTATTATTATTATTAATATTATTATTCTCCCTTTATATATATATATATATATATATATATATATATATATATATATATATATATATATATATATATATATATATATATATATATATATATATATATATATATATATATATATATATATATATATATATATATATAGGGGTAGGATCAAGTGAAAACACTTAAAGTGGTGAAAACTGAAAACCAGACAGCTGTATACATATTGTAGCAAAAGGGGTACATATTATCTTTTAAGGTGTACATATTTTTGTGAATAAAAAAGTTCATATTATTTACAAAAATGCCATCAGAATATGTACCCCTTTTA
>JAAKBH010000473.1:0-264455 GCA_019776075.1 Amaranthus palmeri
ATGATGGGCCTCGGGTACGGCCTTTCCAAGGGGCTTTCTCTACGAGTGTGTTGAAAAAACCGAGAGGTCGTCCAAGGAAGGACCGTGCTTGTATTGTGACAGGACATATGGTTGGTTCGTCGTGCATGGAGGAAGCGGCTATTACATGGGGTGTGGCGACCCAAATCGGACTTGCTTCCCGGGATGAGACAGCTTTTGTTACGGGGCTTCGGAAGTCGAAGCGCTTGAGCATCATGGAGGGTCCTGAGCCGTGAGCTCGGTGAGGTTCGTTTTTATTTTTTGGTGTTTTTTGATTATTATTTTAATATGTCGATTATGTGTTGGAATATACGTGGGGTTGGGAAAGGGGAAAAAACGGTATCGCTTCGCTCTATTATTGCTAAAAATAAAGTGGCTATGCTGGGTCTTCTTGAAACGAAACATAAAAAATCAATTGGGCGTAGGTTAAGACGCATATGGGGTTCGGATAATTTTAACTTTTGTGAGGTTTTTGCGACTAATCATCATGCGGGGGGTATAGTTATGGTTTGGGATGCGGATTTCTTTGATTTACATTCTAAATTTTTAGGGGATCGTTGGATTTTGCTTGTCGGTCGAATTATTCCTTTTGACTTTACCTGCTGTGTGGGGGTGGTGTACGGGCCAAATGATAGGGTACATAGGGCACTGTTTTTCCAGGAGGTTAGGGATATTGTTGTGTCTATTAATAAGCCACTATTGTTGATGGGTGATTTTAACACCATTCTTTCTTCTGATGAGAGGGTGGGGTCTTTTAGGTGTGAGGCTAGTATGCGTGAGTTTGCTGCTTGGATACAGGGGTTAGGACTTATTGACATTCCTCTTCGAGGTTTGAGATTTACATGGCGTCGTAATGCATCCCGTAGTAGGCTAGATCGTGGTTTATGTTGTCCTAGTTGGTTCCAGCAGTTTCCATCTTTGTCTTTGACCGGTAGGGAGCGTAGTTTCTCGGACCATAATCCATTGGTGTTATCGTTAGAGTCAGGGGTCAATTGGGGCCCTAAACCGTTTAGGAGCTTTGATGCGTGGTTCTTGAACCCGGAGTTTAAGAATTTTGCTGTTCAGGAATGGAATAGTTTGCCTGATGTCCCTTTACCGCTTAAACTTAAGGTTTTTAAGGGCCCGATTCATCAGTGGAGTAAGAGGCATTTTTCTCAGTTAGATAATAAGATAGTGGAGTTAGAAGCCGGGATTCATGTGCTTGATAGACTTAGTGACCAGCGGGATTTGACTGAGGTTGAGGTTGCACGACTTAATGCTCTTCAGGCGTTGCTTGACTCATGTTTACTTCGTCGAGAACGTATTTGGCGCCAAAAGGCTAGGTCGACTGGGATTAGTTTGAGGGATAGGAACACGAAGTTTTTTCATCTGTCTACTTTATTTCGTCGTAAGCGGCAGGATATATCGCAGCTTAGGGTAGAGGGTCGTCTTGTCCAGGGTGTGTCTAATATTAAATCTGTGGTTAGGGATTTTTTCACTGAACGATTTTCGCAAGAGTCAGTCCCTGCGTTTGAGTTTGATTTGGATGACCATGTGAAAATATCGGATGCGCAAAATAGGTTTTTAGAGGCTATGCCTTCTCGTGAGGAGATTAAACAGGCGGTTTGGGCATGTGGGACTGATAAGGCGCCTGGGTATGATGGGTTTAATTTTAAATTCATTCGTGAGATGTGGGATTCGTTACAGGAGGATATATTTAGGTTTGTGTCGAATTTTTTTGTTTCTGGGGGTTCGGCGCAAAGTTTTAATATTACGTGGGTTACGTTGATACCTAAGAAACCGACTCCGCTTACTTTAGATGATTATAGACCAATTAGTATATGAGAACCAAGCTTATATGAGAACCGTGAGAACTAATCTCTCCCATAAAAATATTTTACTTTTTCACAGAAAAGATGTTACTTTTGGACAAAAATATGTTACTTTTCTTTTTAAAAAAATGTGTTACTTATTAGCAAAAAAGTGTTACTTTCAGAAAAAAAAAATATAAATACAAAGTAACACATTTTTATCGAAAAGTAACACCTTTTTATGTTAAAAGTAACACCTTTTTGTGAGTTTTTTTCAGAATTTTTTTCTTATAGTAACCCATTTTTGCCTAAAAGTATCATCTTTTTTATTAAAAAAAGTAACACATTTTGGCCTAATAGTAACATGTTTTTAGTAAAAAAGTAACACATTTTTATCAGGCAGATTGGTTCTCACGGTTCTCATATAAGGATGGTTCTCACTGGAACTTCTTCCTATATATATATATATATATATATATATATATATATATATATATATATATATATATATATATATATATATATATATATATATATATATATATAATTCCACGTGGTAACCCTGAGGTTTTGGGTTTTCCACGTGGTAACCAAAACTTTTAAAAAAATCCACGCGGTAACCCTGAGGTTTATGTAAATGTTCCATCATGACCTTTATGCACTTAAAAACGTTAGCAACGTTAATTTTGAAGCTTTATGGCTGTTGTATGCATATTTATGCGACTCACCATTCGAAATGTCATCGGTTTGAACCTTTTTCCCTAAAATATAACCCTCAAATCTACCATTTTTCATCCAAATCATATTTTTTTCCCCGAATCCAAATATGGTAGAGTTTGAGTTTATATTTTGGGGAAAATGGTTGAGACTAATGGCATTTAAAATGGTGAGTCGCATATATAGGCGTACAACAGCCTTAAAGCTTCGAAATTAATGTTTCTTAATGTTTTGCTAACATTTTATGTGTAAAAAGGTCATGATGGAACAATTGGTAAACCTCAGGGTTGTCATGTGGATTTTTTAAAAGTTTTGGTTACCACGTGGAAAACCCAAAACCTCTGGGTTATCATGTGGAATATCCCAATATATATATATATATATATATATATATATATATATATATATATATATATATATATATATATATATATATATATATATATATATATATATATATATATATATATATATATATATATATATATATATATATATATATATATATATATATATATATATATATATATATATATATATATATATATATATATATATATATATATTTTGGTTATAACTAATGTTGATTATTGATGGTTGATTACTGTTAAATATTTATTATTTTATAATCAATGCTAATATTTATTATTTATTATACTAATATCATTAAAAAAAGCAAGAAAAGGCTGCGGACAACAAAAGAACCGCAGCCCCTAGGTGATGAAAAATTAGCTCTTAACCGCAGCCTATAGTGGCATATAAACCGCAGCCAATAGGCTTTTTTCCACTAGTGATTGTGTTTATGGGAAACACAAGAGAGTTAGTTTCAAACCCGCCATACACAACACTAAGGGAATCCTTGACTATATTCATTCCGATTTGTGGGGGCCTTCAAGAAAGCCCTCCCTTAGTGGTTGTAATTATTTATTGACCTTCATAGATGATTTCTCAAGAAAAGTTTGTGTCATTGCATCAAACATAAAAATGAAGTTTTTGATGTATTTGTGGAATGGAAAAAGATGATTGAAAAGAAGACCAGTAGGATTATCAAGACCTTGCGAACCGATAATGGTCTTAAATTCGTTGATGGTAAATTTCTTCAATATTGTTCTAGGGAAGGCATTGTTAGACATAGAACTTGTGTAGGGCGTCCTCAACAAAATGGTGTTGCGGAGAGGATGAATAAAACATTGTTGGAGAGGGCTGGTGAATGCTAAACCAAGCTAATTTGGTGAAGCAATTTTGGGCCGAAGCGGTGGCTACGGCATGTTACTTGATCAATCGCTCACCTCATACCGCCTTGAAATTCAAGTCACCACAAGAAGTGTAGTACAACACTCCGATAAATTATTCTAGCCTTAAAGTTTCTGGTTGTCCTGCTTATATTCATATAAATGATGGCAAACTTGAACCTAGGGCTAAAAAATGCATTTTTGTGGGATATGGAGCGGGTGTAAAGGGGTATAGGGTGTGGTGTAATGAGTCAAAAAGAATAATTACTTCTAGAGATGTTGTATTTGATGAAAAAAGTATGTTATTCTCTAGTATAGAAAAACCCATTGTAAATGATGTTGTAATTGATCCTATTGATGCACAAGAGGAGGTTCAATCTCCCAATATTGGTGAAGGTGAAAATGAAGAAGTTCAACAAAGGTCTCCTCCTTTGTCCACTACAAGACAAAGGAGGAAGATCGTGGCTCCAAGGAGGTACATTGAAGAGTGTGATTATGTTGCATATGCTCTCAACATTGCTAGCGAAGTCGAAGGTTTACATGAACCGAGTGTGTACAAGGAGGCTATGGCCTCAAAAGACTTAAGCAATTGGTTAATAGCCATGAAGCAAGAGATGGAATCACTTGCGAAAAATCAAACTTGGGATATCGTGGAAGCACCAAAGGGATACTTTCAAACTGCGGGTGTCGATTTCCATGAGGTATTTTCTCCCGTTGTTAAACAATCTTCTATCGGAACTCTTTTAGCTTTGGTTGCGATGGAGTATATGGAGTTGCATCAATTGGATGTGAAAACGACATTTCTTCATGGTGAGCTTGATAAAGAAACTTCCATGAAGCAACCGGAAGGCTTTGAGGTTGCCGGTAAGGAAAGTCATGTGTGTAGGTTTAAGAGATCGTTGTATGGGATGAAGCAATC
Organism: Amaranthus palmeri; assembly: GCA_019776075.1. Taxonomy (NCBI): domain Eukaryota; kingdom Viridiplantae; phylum Streptophyta; class Magnoliopsida; order Caryophyllales; family Amaranthaceae; genus Amaranthus; species Amaranthus palmeri. Next base: position 4,677 of record JAAKBH010000473.1, read on the forward strand.
GCCTAGGTAATGGTACAAGAGGTTTGATTCTTTTATGATTACACATGATTTTATTAGAAGTTCTTATAATAGTTGTGTATATCTTAAGAAACTTGGAGATGGTTCTTTGTTGTATTTACTCTTATGTTGATGATATGCTAGTAGCTTGTCGTTCTTTGTTTGAGGTGGAGAACTTGAAAGTGTTGTTTTCAAGTGAATTTGATATGAAGGATCTTGGTGAAGCCAAGTAAATTCTTGGGATGGAGATTTTGAGAGACCGGGCTAAGGGTGTTTTATACCTTAGCCAAAGGAAGTACATTGAGAAGGTTGTGCAACGCTTCTCCATGGAAGATGCTAAAGGTGTGTCTACTCCTCTTGCTTCTTATTTTAAATTGTCCAAGATGTTATGTCCACAAACGAAGGTAGAAGAAGAGCAAATGGTGGGAATTCCGTACAATAGTGTCGATGGTAGTGTCATGTAAGCCATGGTATGTTCTAGACCCGACATTGCTCATGCGGTGAGTATGGTAAGTAGATATATGTCTGATCCGGGTAAGGGACATTGGGAGGCACTTAAGTGGTTATTGAGGTATTTAAAATGTACTTCTAATGTTTGTCTCATGTATGGAAAGGATTCAAGCGAGCTAACCGGGTTTTGTGACTCGGATTATGGTGGTGATCTTGATAATAGGAAGTCTACAAGTGGGCTCGTGTTCACTTTGGGTGGTTCGGCAATTAGTTGGCAATCATCATTGCAAGATGTAATTGCTCTTTCAACAATCGAAGCGGAGTACATAGCCGCCGCCGAGTCATTCAAAGAGGTGAAGTGGCTCAAAGGTCTTGTTGGTGAAATGTGCAATAAGGTGTGTTCGGTAAGTGTGCATTGTGATAGCCAAAGTGCAATTCATTTGGCTGAAAATTAAAATACTTTTCATAGATAGTCAAAACACATTGATATCAACTATCACTTCATCCGAGATGAGGTGGAGCACAAAAGGGTGATCTTGAAGAAAAATGATACTAGTGAAAACCCAACCGACATGATGACTAAACCATTGCCTTCAACCAAGTTTGAGTATTGTGTTGACTTGGTTGGATTAGCTCCTTGCTTGATGTGATGTGCTTCTTTTGGGGCATTGTGGTGTGTATGTTTTTCTTAAGCTTGTATTGTATTCTTGTTAAAGTTAAAGTGGATTATGTTTGTTTTTGACTTGGGTGGACTCAAGTCAAGGTGAAGATTGTTGTGAATGTGACTTGAGTGCACATGTGTGTAATGTGTATTCCAGAGTAGGATGGAATCCTATGGTTGAGTTAATGGGTGTGTTAAGATGGAGTCTTAATGTGTGTTGATTAATTGGTGTTTTGAATGGGCACTTAATTATGGGTGTTATGATAATTTATGAAGATGCTTTACTATGCTAAGTGAAAGAAATTGTTCAGAGGGTACCTGATGCCTGCTCGACCCCCCGCTCGACCGAGCGAGCCATTTTGCTTGGTCAAGCAGCAACACAGAATGTTTCCAGAAGCTACTGATCTTCCACTCGACCAGACCGCTCGACCCCCTGTTTCGCTCGACCGGTCGAGCGAGTCTTCAAACAACATAGGATGCTGTTTTTGACGGATCAATTGCTTGGAGGGAGTTACTAATCATTCAACACAACTGATAAATGGTGTTAATTGTGCTAATTATTCAGAGTTTTAATCTTCTGTAACTCCTATAGCTTCTAGCACTATAAATAGAGAACTTGTATAATCATCCAAACACATCAAACACAAACTCCTTAGCCTAAACACACAGCCTTTTGTTTATCTCTTACTCAATTGTAATACTTCATTGTAAGAGAGTTTTCTCATTGAAATAATACAAGAAAGCAACTACACACCACGGAGGACGTAGCCATCATTGGGTGAACCTCCTTAAATCATTGTGTCAACTTTTGCAATTTTAATTTTTCGTTCATACATAAGCTAGTTCATTGCATTCTCTTTAGTTCATCAAAGTTAATTAGCATCGTATCGATCCTAAAAACTATTTCAATAGGTTTCAATTGTTAAAGAAGAAGAACAAAAATGGTGTAGTGGGACTAAACGAAAATGATGGGTTTCAACTGGAGAATGTTTTGTGGGTGGGAATGAAGAATGCAGAATTGAAAACAAGTATACTACTTCTCTCAGGGGCACTTTTTTTTAAAAAAAAAAAAATAGACTTGCGGTTCTCTGAAAACCGCATCATATAGTCCAATATATATTTAGAACTTTGTTATTATTCAAAAAATATACACATACACTTATTTGTTTTTTTTTTCTATTTTTTTTATGAATTGACATATATAAAGATATACACTAAGCATATAATCAATAATTTTGTAAAATAAACACACCATGTAGATATAGTATCAATGATACTAATATAATTAAGCAATGTCAAATAGAGTGATCGTATAAAAGGTTTGTCAAAGCTAAGAGTCCCAACTTGTACACGTGCTATTCATAAAATAATCATTTTATAGTTCCAATTCAAGTATTCGAAAGCAAAAAAGTAAAACTTAGGGTCCAACGGATATAGTTGATTAGCATTTTTGTTAATTACGTATATTTAGAATCGTGTAAAATCATACGATTTTCGTTGCAATTCTATGAATCTATAACGTTCTAATTGCGATTCTAAAATTTGAAGGATATATAACATTTGTTAAGTTGTATTTGAAAGGTTGATTTATTAGTTTTTTATGCTTTTGAATAATCGATAAGAATAAAGCTTAATAATAATTCGAACTCCGTCGGAAGTCCGAGAGTCTGAGTCAGAGTTAAGGTGGAGTATGCATAGTCCGACCGAAAAATATAGTCTGAGTTTTATTTGAGCAACGTTGGAGGATGGATAATCCAAGCCGAGTACGACCCATTGTCATTCCTTATTGTAACAACCTTGCTAAGGTATGATAACTATACCCATTGCAGTATCACCGTTCCATTACGGTAATCACAAATGTTACCGTATTTTTATACTGTAAATTTCAACTTTTGATTAAGTTGGTAAGTGGTGAGCGTGTTTCGCCTGTTGATAAATTTGGCCCTGTTCTTATATCACGCCAATTATCATATTATTTGCATATGGTGGTTGATCCGCTGGATTTTAAAATATAGGAAGGAAAAAGTTAGATGGGAAAAGTTGTTACTCCAACTAAAACTATAGTATTATTATTTACTACACTTGAATACTTTATTTTTCATGTATTGAAAAATAAATTAAAAAATTTAATTTTAAAAATCTCACCTTTTGCTGGTTGGTTTTAAAAATCTAACCTTTTAATTATCTCATAAAAATCCGACCTTTACACTACGTTTTGTTTTAAAGTACTGGCATACAGGGCCGGCCCTGAGTTTTCGGGGGCCCGGTGCGAAATATATTTTGTGGGGCCCTAATTATATATAAAAAATTTAATGTCACGAAAGGAAAATGTATATGAATTAATATATAATATATAATATAAAATCAGATAAAAATATTCCTACGAGCATTTTTTGATGCAAAAAATCACTAATAACAGTATCGAAATCAAGAGACTTAGTCATATTTTTCTCAATCCACATCATAGCAAGACCATTCAAGGGTTCTTGTGAAATTGACGATTTTAAGTAATTTTTTAAAATCTTCAACGTTTTGGCATCATCTTATTAATTCTCAATGAATTAAAAAATTATATTAGAGACTCCTCTTAAAACTATTACTCTTACTGAAATTGTAATGATATGACTTTAATGGAGACCTATAAATTCAAAAATTTTAACAAAATTAACACAATATTACTAAGATAACACAAAATTATAAATTATAATTACATGTAATTCATTGAATTGTGACAATAAAAAAAATTAAAAAAATATATCCTAATCTTAACCGCATGTATTTTTTTTATGAATTTCATGTATTTTTTTTAATTTTATTGTAATTTTTATAGCAAATATGGGGCCTCTATTTTAAAGGGTTTTCTAACTTTTGGGAGTGGGCCCTGGGCGCAGGCCCACTTCGCCCCCTAACTAGGCCGGCACTAGTGGCATCATTAAGTTACTTGCAAAATTTAGCAGTAAACCACTTACAAATCAAAAGGTTAGAATTTTAAAAAATTATCAAAAGATGAAATTATTAAAAGATAACGACTAAAAAGTTGGATTTTCCAAATAAATAAAGCTAAGAGTGCTAATCACTGTCGAGAAAAATGAACCACTTGAATGGTAATTGGTAAGTTTTAGTATGATCCACCAAAAGGGCATGATAATATGTGTGTCTTCTTGTCTTTAAGAAAAGATCCATGAGAATATACCATCTTTTATCTTCCTAGATTTCAGAGGATTTGGATCAACTTGATTGATAAACTAAGAACCTTTTCCCAAGATATTGCTTTTTCAAAAAATAATTCCCACTTTACATTCATGTATAAAATAATTCCCACATTACCGTCCACGTAGGACGGCCAGGGAAAGATTTTTTTTTCCTTTTTTTTATAATAAACCGCTACTTGAAAGAGCGGTTTGCTTTTGAAAACCAACATAAACCGCTGCTCAGTGATGCGGTTTTAGTTTTCCAGTTTAAAAAAAAAAAATCCAATATAAACCGCTACACCAAGTAGCGGTTTTATACAGACTACTTACTGCTGCCAGTACCATCTTCACGCCATTTCTTCCTCCCTCATTCGTTTTTTAGGCTGCTTAATTCTTAAAAAAAAAAAAACTTTTGTTTTTCCTCTTATTCACAACATCACTCACTAACTAAAGTAATCAACAACATTGAAATTATCTCTTTCACTACTTGTTCAATCTCATCATCAATCAAAGGTATCAATTTAACCCTAGTTTTTTTTATAATTTGCAAATTGATTTTTTTGTTCATGAATGTTCTTATTTTAGCTTATAATAGTTTGGTTGGTTGGTATATGATCTTAATTTCATGTATTAAGTGTCAATTTTACTCATTTTAGTTGAATTATATGAATTGTTTTGAATGCATATCAAGTGTTTGGTGAAATGCTTCAATGAACATTTCACCAATTTTTTGTATTACTTCAATATCTTTAATATATAGTTATGATATTATTTTTATTATACTTCAATTCACTCATATTATGATAAATATTTATACTTGCCTTCTTATACATATACATTGCCATGATCATGATTTTCATTGTCATAAGTTTAGTAGAAAATGGAGAATTGTCCAATTGTTGTGTATTTGAATGGAGTATTATATGACCTTTGAGGGTTGTACATATACATTGCCATGACCTTGAGGGTTGTACATATACATTGCCATGACCTTGAGGGTTGTACATATACGTTGACAGGCATCATGACGACACCGGGCCCAATTGATCCATCAGTACTTACGCTCCAGGCTACCCACCGAAGCGTAAGTGCATGGGAGGGTATTGATCGGTTGTTGATCACTCGACAACACTATTGGGTACATTGGGTTGTGCCTGAGAGAGTTATGGAGTATGTTGAAGGATGTGGTTTTGGGGGTATTCATAGATTACTGGGTGGCGGGTTAGACACTGACCGAGCACTCATTACTGCCTTGGTTGAGAGATGGCGGCAGGAGACGCATACATTTCATCTCACGGTTGGAGAGGCGACTATAACATTACAGGACATTGGGGTCCTATTAGGATGCTGATGAGGAGACCATCCAGAGGCATGCACGTGCCTACATTCTGTATTTATTTGGTTGCATCTTGTTTGCGGACAAGAGCGGTGATTGCGTACAGCTCATCTACCTCCCCTTGTTGTCGAATTTAAATGAGGTTTCAGGATATAGTTGGGGTAGCGCCACCCTCGCGTACCTATATCGACAGCTATGTAGGGCATCCCGTAAGGGTGCTAAGGAGATAGGGGGATGTCTTTTGCTTCTACAGATTTGGTCATGGGAGCATATACTCATAGGGAGACCGGATATTAGGAGTGTTCGACCCCATGATGATCATGATGATCATGATGATGGTGGTGGTGATTTTGAGCCGGTCCTAGGCACACAGCATCGCCGCGGCAGGGATCCTCTAGCAGTGAGGTAATAATTGTTTTAATTCAGCTTCTTTTAATTTCATACATTGTTCTAATAGTAAACTCATGTTTGCAGTTGGCTTCGGGTACATCTTTCGAGGTCTCACGCTCCACGCAGTCTGGTATATTATCGAGATTCCTTCGATCGACAGCGTGATGATCAGGTATCTCACTATTTAATTATTTTTTATAGCTACGAAAATTATGTGCTACATTAACTTACTATTTACTTGTTAAAGATGGTATGGCAGCCATACACGACAGCTAAGCTGGAGGCTTTGCCAGATATTTGTACAGCGGGTCGGGGTATTTGGCGATCCCGTTGCCCACTTATTTGCTTTGATGTTGTGGAGTATCATCTTCCAGAGCGCGTGATGCGCCAGTTTGGTATGGAGCAGCGTATTCCTCAGGCTTGTGATACGGGGGTTGATCTTCATAAGATTGATCGGAGGACGGGGGACAAGAACTTCATTCATCGACATCGCTCGCACGTGGATGCATGGAGGGATCGAACATCCAGTCTGGTCCAGGGAGATAACTACACTGGTCAAACTCTAGGTGATTACATGACGTGGTATAGGAGGATCACAAGGTTGCGCATCACGAACCCTGCATCAGCACAGCCAGCATCACATCACCATCCCACTGCCACTATATTGGTATGTTTACTCTATTGTGAAAATAGTTTTAGAAATTTATATATATATGTATGTTGACCTATTAATATTTTGTTGGTTAAACGTAGGCCGAGCGTATGAGAGGGGTCCTTTTAGAGTGTTCTAGCACGATGCACGGGGCCTCTGAGTTGCCTGCTGATATGGGTTACCAGTTGTGTACTCAGAGCCTCAATTCTATCTATACTTCGGTGACTGAGGTGTTGGGTCAGACGGGTTACAGTTATCTCATTCCGACTCCTCCGGCACATGATGAGACGACCCAGACTCCTCCAGGTGGTACAAGAGGTAGGAGACAACGAGGTAGCTCATCGACGGGATCGAGTAGAGGTCGTTCAAGAGGTTTAGGGCGTTCTTTTTCCCATGATCAGGCTTCAGGTGTGTTGTCGCCACCCATTCAAGTTCCAGAATATCGGCATCGTACACCTACTCTTGATGACATCCCCGAGGCTGATGAGTCCACACCTACCTCATCTATTGGTAGCAAACGAGGTCGAGGACTTTAAATTACTTCACTTGTATCATTTTGGATGATTGCGTTGTATTATATGTTTTTCTTTGATAATCTCTTATCTTAATTTATATGTTTTATTATTCCGACATCGTTGATGGATTATACAGATGATTGGTTGAGATCTCGTAAATATTGAAAGTTAAATTTAATAATTGAGGTTAAATCAGGGAAATGAGTTGCTTATTAATGATTCAGACTAAACCGCAACATGCAGTAACGATTATGTTTTAACTAAACCGCTACATGATGTAGCGTTTTTATAAGAAAAAGCAAACAAAAATTCCCTCCCATGAAACCGCTACATCATGTAGCGTTTTTATGCTGCTGAAAAAGAAAAAAAAAATAAATTCACATAAAACCGCTACATGGAGGCACGGTTTTGTGTGAAATGTAAACCGCTGCTCCATGTAGCGGTTTGGTGCAAATATTTTTCAACTCCCAGTGCGTTGCTGACGTGGACAGTAGTGCGGGAATTATTTTACAAAGTAACGTAAAGTGGGAATTTTTTTTTAATTAAGCTACATTTTGGGCAAAGACTCATAAACTAAATGAATTTCTTAAGGCATTACTCCTTTACTAATTTTAGGTACTTCTTCCGTTATGAGATACTCGCTACATTTCTATTATTTACTATTTATCGTTCAAAACTATATTTATATATATTACGGCTAATGTGTAAGAAATAATATAGTCAAGTGGGATCTTGTTTGAATCTTCTAATCGCATACTTTTATGATATTAACTTTTTATAATTTTTAGACGTGTATAATTCAATATATAAATGATCAAAATAACACATTAAATTGCATAAAAACTCAAATATAGCAAGTACAGTAAAACGGAGGAAGTATTATCCAGTCATATGAGTTTACTATATTTCTTTCTTATATGATATTTAAATCAAGTTAAAAAACAATTCAAATAAATACTGAAATTAGAATTGAGATAATCCAACTTGATTTAAATTAATTCTGAATATCTTTAATATAGTCATTGCCGTCCGTTCGATTAATAGAAATTAATTTAAAGGTATGATTATTTACAGCGGATCTGCAAAAGGTTAGATTATTAATTTTGTCAATCTATTCATTTTCTTTTTTAATCTATTTTTTAAAAGAACTAATTGGATTAAGTCATCACCAAAGGATTTTGGGAAAGAGGCAACATCAAATTTCCGTAGTCAGCTTGTCGCCACCCTTTTCCAACGTCTCATTTTACAAAACATGGGACCGGGCGACGACCATTACTCATATTCCAATCAATTTTCAATTGGATTAATTATAAGGTCGAATAAATTTCAGATTATTGATACTATTTTGAACCCCTCGAGTCCAATCAATTCTTATTCTTTATACATTATATGACATTTTTTTTTTGTTAGAGAGTATCTTTCTAACGTGAAATCATAAAGCACACAAATAAAGTTGGCAAATTGGCATGCAAATTGGCAAAGTGCTTGATTTGATTACAATAAATAGGATATGTTGGCTACGTTTTGAACCAAGTAATAAAGTTGGTATACACAGAATTGGACTATGATAGGTTTATAGGATAAGAATATGTTTATAATTAGGAAACCAGCCGAAAAGAAAACCATATAAGTGTTTCTTTGTTGCTTAAACTTACTTTCCATCAAGGAAACAACCAACTCAAATCAAGCAATATGATGCTTCCTTGTTTCATATAACTCTTCTTATTTCCAATTTATAAAATATATCGACATATTTGGGTAGAATTTGAATTTCCTTTTAAGCTTACGTAGTATGTATATTTTAGAACAGGGCTAAAACCCACCAGTCTAATGACTTTAATGTTTAAAATAAATCTTAATTTGACTTAATTATAGTATTTGTACTCCGTCAACATATATTTTAAGGATAATAAGTTGGAGGGTTTAGTGTAGGGACATATTTGAAGGGGATATAAGTAGGAAAATATTACACCCATACTCATTTGTCTCATACTTATTTGTCTCTCAAATCTCATCCCAACCAAATCTAATGCACACATGTATCACTAAGAGACAACCAATTATGATCGTCTTATGTCTAAGAAAAGATCAATTATCAAGTACTCAGCGTGTTTTATTTAAATTATATGTGTTGATTTTGAGTTTTTGTATTTTTTACTAATGTTTTTTTGAATCTGCATAGTAACCTTGAGTTTCAAAATTTTTCATGTCTAGACAAAATATTAAGTTTTTGGTTAAATTAAGTACTTAGTTCGAATGAATTTTAAAATATGTGGTAAATTCGGGTGATCACTAACTTTTTGAAAAATAATGGCATTTTGTTGGGTAAAAATAATTACTTATGGCCACTACAGGTTTCTCATTAGCTTTACTAAACATTTAATAACAGTTGTTGGTTAAAAAAAAAAGTTATTGGGTAAAAAAATGGCATTTTGTAGGGTAAAAACAAATGAAAGGTTTAGATAAAAGAAGCAAAGAAGATAAGAAGCAAAGCAAGGCATGTGAGGTAGGAATTAGAATGGGAACCAAAAGCATGTGAAACAGAGTCAAAAGGATGTCAAAACTATTTAAGATGAGTAGCTGTTAAATGTTTTTGAGCCAGATTTTTGTGTAAGCCAACTAGGGTTACCTTTAGCCCCACTATATCCACACTTGATTTCATCATAAACACAACACAAAGTGAAAAAGACATCATCCAAGTCATTTGCATATTTTTGTGGTTCATTATTCAGCTACTCATCACTTTTCATTATTCTCTTATACTTTCTTGTCTTATGTTTTGGGTAAGAGCCAAGAGGCCTTCTCAATGATCCCAATAGCCATACACAAATTCTTGCTATAGACTGTCTATAACATAGACGGGTAAATATGGGTCAACTCATTTATGAAACAGAAAATCTCACAAGAGACGGTCTATAGGATAGACCACAAAATTGGGCCAGCCCATTTCCCTTAACTTATTTTTTTTATTATAATATCAATTATATTATGTTATAATTCTAAATGTAAGGTATTATAACCTCGAATATACTATTCTATAACCTCAAATATAATTTATTATAACCCCAAATAATTTATTATAACCCCAAATATACTATGTTATATTTTGGGCTGGACTTCATGGATTCCGTCTATAGAATAGACCGTCTTCCATGAGACTTACTGTTTATGAAATGAGTAACTAAATAGTCATGTCAGCCATTGGGTTAGGCTATTTAAAGAGTCGTCTATGTCATAGACGGTCTCTCACGAGACCTTCTAATAGCCATAACTGATAAATTTGTTATTGGGCCTGTATACAACAAGATTTGTATAAGATGAGAGTTTGGCATCACATAAACTTGATGGGGTTTCATCCTAAAATCTATTAGAGGCATGACCGGTTCTAGGGGTATCCCAGGTAGCAGACTGTCTATGGCCCCTGAAATAAGGGGCCTCAAATATCAAATAGTGCCATTTAAGCCCATTTTCGAGTAACAATTTTTAAGTGATTTGTTTATAAATTTTTTTTATATTTGAAGTAATATAATGTTGCGAACAATACATTCTTTCTTGAACTATTTTTCTTAAAGTGGAAAATTTTTTATATTTTGACATAATGAAGGGGCCATTTTAAAAGACATCAAAAATTAAATAGGACTTTTAAAATCTTTGCTCCCCGTTAAAAAGGTGTAGCCATCAAATATATATAACAGTGAACTTCTCTCTAATTGAGATATCACAAATAGATTATTTTTCTAACAAATCACATAATTTTTAATTTGGACTAAATAACAGTAGTTGACTAAGATGGTTGAAATTGACATGAATGAAACATCTTTCACCCGAATCCGATGACCCGCCCACAAAATAAAGGTAGTTTACAGTTTGACTAAATAAACACATAATATGAGAATAAAATGGACCCAATAATAACAATAAGACGATGATCCGGATATCCAATTAGCATATTTAGAGCACCTTGGCTGGAGCTTATCTTATTTTGTTGTCATTTGTGGCTGCTACTTGCTATTCCCCTTACTATAATACTATATAAATAATTACTCTTAATTTACATGTAAGCAAATTGGCAACTGTGGGAATATCAACCTCAAGTCATATTCGTTGGTTATTATTAAATTAATTTCAAAAGGTATCTTGAGAGACCGTTTATGGTAAAGATGGCTCTTCCAACAGCCCAACTTAATGATTTTGAATTTAAAAATAAGACTGATGACTAATTAATTATTCATTTTGTAAAATGGGCTGACCAATAATTACTTGTCTATGCTACAGACTGTCTATAGCAAGAATTTGTGAATTAATTTTGGTAGATTGGTTGTATTATCTTAAGAAAAATTGTCAAAATTATCTAATTGTTACTCTTAGGAAAAGAAAAAATTTTATTAGGTACTTTTTGGAAATAAAAAACAAAATTTATTATGTACATTCTGACACTTTTCGCTTATCTTAATTGTTTCACTAATACTCAAATTCATATTTTTGAAAATCGTACACAAAACGTGTACTTATTCCAGTTAACTTAGACAAACTTCAATCCTTTATTTTGATCTTTTTACAATACAATAGCTTAACTTGAAAAATAAGTTGAAGAAAACATGTTTTTAAAGGTGTTCATTCAAGCCACTAGTTTAATTTGAGATAAAATATTTTGATTGAGTCAAAACCAAGTCTATCCACATTAATTTTTTCTTCGTGATTCCATTTTCAAGTAAATGTTGGATCAAATTTAAACACCTCTTAACTTTTACTATTTGATTATAACAATACACATATTATAATATGAAGTCCACAAAAACTTTAACTATGGTTTATGGTGATTATTTGTGTTGACTTCTTTATTTCAAAATTTAAATCTTCTATCACTATATAGATGGAAAGGTAAACACAATATCAAAACAAAGTTTTAGTTCACACCATTATGAATTCTTTTGACTAAGCATTGACTTATAATTAATAATAATATTTAGATTTGGTTAATTAGTAGTTAGTAGTTACCACTACTTGCTCCTTCATCCCAACTTGAAAAAAAAAATCATATTTCTATAATATTTAATTGATCCACCAATATAGCGTTCATACTTACACCGTAATAGGCGTATATATTTATTCATTAATATAGAAGAATTAATTAATAAAATTAATGATAAAAAATGTATTAGTTCTACTAACAATAATAATAGTAATTCTATTTCTATTTTCTCTATCTTTGTCCCGCCGTCTACACCGCTAATACTCGCATCAATTGTATAATCGTTAACTTCAGAATTTATGATTTCACCCTCAAATGTTTCTAAATATTCCCAACTAGCCCCTTCAAAAACCTCTTGTATTTCTTGTTCTTGTTCACTACTCCTAACATCCACCCAACCGTCACTTTCCCAATTTACCCCTGATATTGTTGCTAATTTACCTATTCTATCCGAAATTTCTTCAGTTTCGTGATCATCAATTAATGGTTGTTCATCCTGATTGTGATTGTGATCGTGATCATCGTCATCGGAGAAGTCGAGATTCTGCAAATCAAAGATACTTCTAGGAGAAAATTGTGCAGGTACAGGGAGTAAGAATGGATGTTGCAACAGCTGATCACAGCTCCATCTTTCTTCCGGATTACGAACCAAACACTTTTTTAAAAAATCTTTAGCAACCTCGGTTAATCGGGACGGATATTCTGGTAATTCATCGGAGTATCCAATTTTAAACAAAGTGTGGGCCCCTCTATCTTGCCACGCTGGAAATCCGGTGAACATCTCAATTACTGTACATCCTAATGACCATATATCCGCCTCAAACCCCTGTGATTCTCCGCGGACGACCTCAGGAGCCATCCAAAGCGGACTACCACGTGGCACTATTTTCAACCGTTGATCGAATTCCGAATCAGATACTACTTGAATTGATGATCCGAAATCACAAAGCTTCGCGACTCCATTAATGGAGTCCACCAAAACATTACTACCTTTCAAATCGCAATGAACAATATTTTTCGAATGAATTTCTTTCAAAGCCATAACCAAACACCACGTGTACGATCGGATTAACTCCTCGTCACTGATTCCACCAGATTTTGACACATCGCCGGAAGGAAGATACTCCAAAAAAAGATTCCTATCCGACGTCGTTTCATCATCGCCGTAGTAACTTACAATGAACGGTGAAGATGAAGATAGAGAACGAAGAATTTCAATTTCGTTCTCTAAAGCTTGTAATGAAGAATTTGAAAACTTCGAAGCTGATTTTACTGCAAAACGAACACCGTTAGATTCTTGTACTCCGATGTAAACTGAACCGTATGATCCTTTTCCGATCAATTTTCCTTTAGTCCAGTTTTTATCAATCTCCATTGTAGCTTAAATCTTAAGCTTTCTCTCGAAATTAATTTCTCTTTTTTATTTTGTTTTCTCAGAGCTGCTCTGTTTTTTGGGTTTTTTTCTTGAAGGTTGTGGTTTTTTGACATGGACCAAAAAGAGTTGGGGGCGTGTGGTATTTATAGGAGTGTGAAAAGGGAAAATAAAAAAAATAAAAACAAATAGAATTTTTATTATGCGATGACGTAAGAAAATTTCCTACCAAAGTTGGTTAAGAACTTCCGTTAACGTAGAAGGAAAATCAAAATTCCTTGATTATAGAACAACCACTCCTACTATTTTTCTATTAGTTCATCAATTGCATTCCTTACAAATTCATTGGTGCGTTCATACAAGGATAAATAAATTTTAAAAAGTATATTTTAATTTAACCATTAATATCTCTAATTGTATACATAAAAAAATTATAGAAACGGAAAGTTAACAAAATTCACATTGAGACGATTCTAATGAGATCTCATATGACTATGTTTTAACCTATACATTAACGGAAATATGAAAATTAAGTGATGATGAGCAAATTTATTTTAACCACGAGCGCACGGTGTACGTGTAGTGCGGGTCGAACAAAAGGAGGCTAGATAATTTTAAGTTGTATGTTTTATGATAAACAAGACAAGGGTTAAACAAGATTATGGTAAAAATCTAATCCTAGGATGCAAAGAACTAAGACAAATATGATAATGATGTTAAAACAATGGTATGATTACACTAGGGCGTAGGGCATCACTGGATTCTAACATGGAATTCAATCACTCTGATGATTGTGTGAAATTAAGCAATTAACATGATAGAACGTGATCTAATTAATCTAAAGCTTCCGCTCTATTGACTAATATTGATTTACGACAACTAGCATTAATCCTCAAACTTCTGCTCTATTGGCTAATACTAGAAGGAATTTAACTCAAATATATCTGAATCCTAAGTTAAACCAATTCTCAAACTTCCGTTTTATTGAAAAGGCCAACAAAGATGTTTAAATCAAGATTCAATAAGCATAGGTTCAATCATAGACTCAAATCACACACAATCAATCAATAAAATATCAATACATGCTTCGAATTAGGGATTTTACCCTAACTCTAGATAAGAAAATTACTCACAATGCATAATTATGAGAGACATATAACAAATAAAACAATAATACGAGAAAACTTACAAATCTGAGAAATAACATAAATAGAAATGCGAAATCCAAATGCTACTAATTGTTCCTCAAAGGTTAATTGAAAGAAAACTCTAATGGAAAATTACAGCAAATTACAAATGAAAACTGATAGTCTAAACAAAAGTAACCGCCACTTTAAAAAGTGGCTCCAAAAATTAGTAAAAAACTGTCAGCCAGAGCTCACAGCCAAGTCGGCTGTAGGTCGTACTCAATGTGAAGCCGAGTCGGCAGTGGATCAATAATACATGTGGAATTTTCCTAAAGTATATTACGTTTTAATTATCTCAAAATATCCAATACACTAAATAATATTCATTTAACAAATAAAATTGAAAACATTTTATAAATAATTAAAATAAATGAAATATAATATATAGTTTTCTAATACATTAAATATGTTTTGACCCAAAAAAATAAAAAAAACAATTAATAAGAAAAAAATATACTCAAAATAAGAAAGTAGATTGTCAAAGATCTTAATAACAATGACATCATCATTTAATTTAGGAGGGAAAATTTTTAATGAGAAAGCGACACGTAAGCAATTTTAAAAAGTGATGATGTAAACGTTTAAATAATATGAACTTATGATAATTTTTATATAATTATATCCTATCAAAAGTAGTTAGAGTCAATTAAGTCAAAATATTAATTTCCTTAATTATTGTTATATGTTTTAATGTATTTATTTACCAATTTTAGTCATACTATTACTAAAAAATTACTCCAATAAAAATGCCATGTAGTTATTTCTCATCCAATGGAATTTTACCATTTGTCATACCTCTTTAGAGTACACTTAGAATTTTTCAACATTTTTATAGTATTGTCTGAATATTGTTTTATTTTTTTGAGACATTTTCCATGCTCTTTTTCAACTAAATTAGAAATATCTCTAATTGCTCTAGAATACAAAATTATTACAAGTTGATAT
Source organism: Amaranthus palmeri (assembly GCA_019776075.1). Lineage (NCBI taxonomy): Eukaryota > Viridiplantae > Streptophyta > Magnoliopsida > Caryophyllales > Amaranthaceae > Amaranthus > Amaranthus palmeri. The sequence continues at coordinate 20,345 of JAAKBH010000473.1, forward strand.
TGATAAAATAATTTACATCAAAAGGAATCAAACAAGATCTCTCGTGACTATATTTTAATTCATATATTAATAATAAAATACAAATTAAAAGTGATTGATGAATAGTTCGAAAAGTAAATGAAAAAAGTGAATAATATTGCATCATATAGCACGGAATTAGGAATTTATAACTAAATCACGTGTCAAAATATTTTATGTTCTTTTTATATAATATTTTGTTTCCGAATTATTTTTTGTTACAAGCTTGATTGACGTTTTATATCATGTTAAAAGTAAAAAATAAGTATTAATTATTAAAAATGAGTTAAACTCTGTAAACATCAGTTGCAATCAATAAAACATAGTTTTAATTAGTAAAACTCAACTTTAATCGAGAAAAATCAATATCAAAATGTAAAAATCTTTTATAATTTATAACTAAAATTGGTTACGATATAAGTAAAATCAATTTCAATCAGAAAAAATCAAATATACAATAAATAATTAATTAATTTTAATTATGTTATGTTAATATATTCTATAATTCTTATCAATTTTATAAAAAATATTATAATATTATGTTAATAACATATAATTACATCTCTATTTAAAATTTATGTGCATGCACGAGTTTCTATACTAGTAAATAAATAATTAATTTTAATTAGTAAAAATAAATTTGACTAAACATTGTGTAAGTGGGGGCAAAGGTCAATATTAGTTGGTTGTTACTTGGTAGCTTATGTTTATGTCTTTAAAAAACAATATAGAAAACGTGGCTATAAACATGATACTTCTACGAAAGTTAGATAGGTTCTCGAACAACAACCAAGCAAACCTCTTCAGATTTTTCAACACATATTTTGGGGGATTGTACCATGTATATATATTATTATAAGTATTATTGCTTTCATTTTTAGTTCTTCTAAAAGTTTTTTTTGTTGACATATTTATGTTTTTTATATGCGTTTTATTTATCTCCCACGTTGTAGGAAGTTTTCTTAATTTTTTTCGAGTCGAGGGATTCCTTTGGTTGTGCTCTCCTTTATGGGTACGAGTTATCGTCGTCTTTCCCTCATCAGAAGCTTGCTTTATATAGTTTTCTATGAGCGAGATACACTGGATAGGATATAATTATGATGATGTATCATGTATATATGTTATATGAAAAATATTGCGTGACAAATAAAATCTTTACCTTCTTTGTCCCCTGTTTCGAATACCCAACCTATCATAATTTAATAATAAATTTTAAGATATGATATGATTTGATTCATTAGATCATATGTATTTGTGCTAGTATTCTACTTATTGGATGCTAATTAATTACTCAATACATGCAATTAAACGTGCATATTCAATTATTTAAATTAAGATTCTCTTGATTTAGAGTTGAATTAAACGTGCATTCAAATATTTAAATTAAGATTCTCTTGATTTAGAGTTTGAATTTTTATCCTATCTAGTGTATTTCGCTCATAGAAAAACATTTTATATTGTAGATGTAAATTACTATTTTAATCAAACTGTAAATGGATTATGAAAGCCTAACTGTGTTACATCTATATTAGTCCCTTCACACGAGAGTTTTTTAGGTTGAATGTGGATAAAGCGCATATTCTCATACATGCTAATGCTAAATCAACGAATAGAAACGAAGGGGTGAATACAATTAATGACTCGAATTCCTAACATTCAATCATGTGTTAGTGTTTAATACTATGTCACGTGACCATCTAAACCGATAATTTAAGCTTTTGTTAAAGGAAAAATCACCAAGAATAATCTTATCTTTTCATGATTTTTCTACAATATTCACACCTATTATTAACCATGAATAATCTAATTTTAGAGAGGATTTTCCTAGAGTAAACCCGGTAACATGATGACTTGTTATAACAAGTTTTAATTTTTTTGATAAAAAGACAAATTAAAATAAAATATCAAAAAATATTTTAAAAAATGTAATATATTAAAAAAAATCTGATTTTTTAATTATTCAAAATCTTTTATGTAAATTTTTTTAAATTTTCTCAATTTTACATTAATTTTCTGTTTTCTTTTTTGGTGAATTAAAACTATAGCATGTCATCGGGTTACCTAAGTTTACTCTAAGAAAATACCCCTAAAATTCAGATATTAATTATGGTTAACCAAGTGGAATTATTATAGGAAAATCATGAAAAGATTGAATTATTTTAAGCAATTTTCCCTTGTAATTTGAAGATTATATTATGTAAACTAAGATTATGTGAAATAATACTTCTTATATCAATGTATTAATATTAGAACCATTTAATTACTTAGGGGTTGGCGTTGATATTTTATGGGTCATAAATAAGTAAAAAAATATCAACTCTTTTTTATTGGTTATATTGTTTTTTTACAATGAAAGGTGTAGGAAGTTTATAACCTAATATTACCTTCCAAATTACACAACTAGAGTAAGAATTTTAGTTTTTAATAACATAATAGTGCTTTACTTTATAACTATATATATACCTTTCATTACTTCTAATTCTATTAACACCCAAAATAGTGTTACTTAGTTTTTAACATATCTTCAAGATTGATTCTATTATTGAAAGGTTTAACTTTTTTCTATTATTTTTTCTCGAGACGGGGATTCTTTGACCGTACCCTCCTTTATGGCTAGACCCTGATTATAGTAATCTATGAGTGGAATACACTTAGCATGATGATATCATCTTTGAGATATCATCATCAAAAGAACGATCCTAATAATAATGATAACAAGGATATGTTAAAGGTGTAAGATAAAAATATATTGCTTGTACTAAAGAGATCGAATATGAAAGATTTTTCAATATGTTAATTGTTAAATGACATTTTATTATACTCTATAAATAATTATGGAGTGTAAGGTTTGGATTGGATTTAAGGGAAAGGATTTGAAAACGTGATTTTATGGAGTATGATATGTCATACCACTAAAATGTCATGACTGTCTAAACTTTTGTCCTATTTCATCTTGATTCTTGAATAATTGCACGTCTAAGTAAGTGTAATATTTTAGTCCTACATGATTATAAAATTAAGGTTAAAATTGTAATTATTAATACAAACTTTTGTTAATTCTTCTAATATTAACTTTTGATTAAGCATGGATAACAGGAATTTTTTGGGGTATTTCCCTTGAATAATATCAACTTTAGTTTATTTGCTAATTTTATCAATTTTTTGTCATATAATCTCCTATAATATTCGAATTGTATTGGTTTGCATGGTAATGATCGATCTAGATGTTCTTTGTAGCTGATTTTTTGTTGGAGATTTAGAGCGAGTAGGACATATATCCAAGGCTTAGAAACGTGTTTAAGGCATAAACTAAGCATAAACATAACAACGGAACAAAACGGAAACAAAACAAAGCAAAAACATGGTGCTCGGTCATGTTGCTCGTTCGAGCATAATAGTGCTCGTTCGAGCACTCTGTTGCTCGTTCGAGCACTTGGTCCAGGCTGGGTCAGAATGCTTCTGTTTGTTTGTTTTGGCATTTGCTCGTTCGAGCACCTATAGTGCTCGTTCGAGCACTTAGAGAATTTCGCGTCAGAAAGTCTCTGGAAACTGTTTTGCATCATGCTCGTTCGAGCACCTCTGAAACAGTGTGTTATTTCGTGAAGCTAAGCTATGCTTCGTGAAGTCATGTGTTGTTATGGACGAGTGTTTTACTTCACTAAAACACTCTAATTGCCTGGTAACCACCAAGCATGGTTTGGATGAAGACATGTGACTCTTCACACTCTATAAATAGGTGTGGGCACATGCATATCAAATCACTCTTTACATTTGATAGAAATTCTGATTTCTATTGTTCTTTCTCTCATTTCTCTTGATTCATTGAGAAGAGTAATTAACTTCTCTTTTGTTTTTCTGATTTCATATTCTCTTATAAACTCTTTGTTGTTTAGATTAATCGGTGCGTACTCATCGGTTAATGTGATTGATTGTATCTCGTCGTGAATATCCATCATCGTAACCCAAGTACCTTTGTGGGGGATATATCACAAAAGGAAAGCATCATTGACGCCTTCAATCTTATATCAAAGATTTCCGTAGTGACGTTCATCGTTACAAACAAATCTTCTCTACGGTGTTCATCTTGTTCGTGGTTCGTTGTTTGAAGAAGATCATTGCCATAAACACAAAGGCTTATATACATAGTATATTGTTGTAGTGTAGTGTAATTGTAATTTACAGCACTTTCCTTTTGTACATCTTATAACAATCTTTTTGATATTTCTGAAAATATGGCAAGTGTGAAAGATCTTACTTCAAACTTTATGAAGTTAGACAAGTTTCTTGGTGTGGAGTTTCGGAGGTGGCAAAAGAAGATGCAAATCTTGTTAACTTCCCTCAACGTTTACTATGTCATTTCCACTCCAAAACCGGAAGAGAAGGAGGATGAAACTCTAGAGGAGGCTAGAAAGAGGAACAAATGGGAGAATGACGACTTTATATGTCGGGGGCATATTCTAAACGGTATGTGTGATTCTTTGTTTGATATTTACCAATTTCATGAGTCCGCCAAATTATTGTGGGATAGTTTGGAAGATAAGTATATGGCGGAAGACGCTAGTTCTAAGAAGTTCTTGATCACTAATTTTAATAATTATAAAATGTTGGACAACCGTCCTGTTATGGATCAATTCCATGAGTTGCAACGCATGTACAATAACATGAAGATGCATGATATATCTATGGATGAAATATTTATTGTTTCAAGTATCATAGATAAACTACCCAATACTTGGAGGGATGTGAAACATGCCCTCAAACACAAGAAGGAAGAGATTTCTCTTGTGAGACTTGCTCAACATCTTCAAATTGAGTCAAGTTTAAGGGAACTTGAAAGTTCCAAGGGAGACAATCTAAATCTTTCATCTGTGAACATGGTGATTGATGATTCTAAGGCCACTACAAGTGGAGACAAGAAGAGGAAACCACAACACCCAAAGGGTAAAGGCAAGAACAAAGTCAATGACAATGTTTGTTGGGAGTGTGGTAGGCCTGGACATCGCAAGAAAAACTGCTTTGTGCTTAAGAATAAACTTAAGAAAATGAAGGGTGGTGCTTCTTCAAGTAACAACCCTCCTCCTACTAAAGGTAATCTTGCATTTTTGGATGAAAATTCTAAATTGAATGTTTCTTCCATGGATTCTAATGTGAATGTTGTGCAGGATGAAGACATGTCGTGGTGGATCGATTCGGGAGCCGCTAGACATGTGTGCAAAAGCAAACACTGGTTCACAACGCTACATGATGTTGTGGATGGAGAAAGTCTCTACATGGGAGACAACTCGCCTATCAAAGTCCTTGGCAAAGGACAAGTGGAGCTTTTGTGTACTTCGGGGAATACTTTGATCCTTAGGGATGTTTATTATGTTCCCGACATTAGTAGGAATCTCGTCTCCGGTTCAATCCTAAACCGATTAGGATATAAACTTGTATTCGAGGCCGATAGATGTTTTATAAGTAAGGGTAATATGTATGTAGGACGTGCCTATTTATGTTGTAACTTGTTTAAACTCTCTTGGTCATGTAAATATTCTAATGTTATTTGTAATGTTAATTTGCATGTTGATGATTTACATTATTTATGGCATCTTAGATTAGCGCATGTTAATTTTGGTAAAGTATCTTTTATGTCTAAGCATGATATGATTCCAATATGTGAACAAAAATCGGTAAATTGTAAAACATGCATGCTTAATAAGATCACTAAGACACCTTTCAAAAGTGTAGAAAGAAAATCTAATATTTTAGATCTTGTACATAGTGATTTATGTGATTTCCATAGCACACCATCTTTAGGCAATAAAAGATATGTTGTTACTTTTATTGATGATTATTCTAGGTTTTGCTATGTTTATCTTTTGCATACAAAAGATGAGGCACTTGATTTCTTTAAGGTTTACAAGAATGAAGTTGAACTTCAGATTAATGGTAAACTTAAGAGATTAAGGACCGATAAGGGAGGAGAATATTATGATCCTCAATATTTCCAATCAATGGGAATTATACATGAAACTACCGCCGGTTATGCACCACAATCAAATGGTGTTGCGGAAAGGAAGAATAGAACTCTTCAAGAAATGGTTAATTCCATGTTGTCATACTCTAATTTGAGTGACGGGTTTTGGGGAGAGGCAATGTTGACCGCGTGTCACATCCTCAACCGGGTTCCAAATAGAACCAATAAGGAATCTCCTTATGAGTTATGGTACAAAAGAAAACCGAACTTAAGTTATCTTAAAGTTTGGGGGTGTCGGGCTATTGTTAGAGTACCCGGACCTAAGAGAAAGAAACTCGGTGAACGAGGCATTGAATGCATCTTTGTAGGTTATGCTAATCAAAGCAAAACTTATAGGTTCTATGTAATAGAACAAAACGACTATATTGCGATTCATTCGATAATAGAGTCAAGGGATGCGATTTTCGATGAGAATCGTTTTTCATCGATTAGTAGACAACGAGATCTACGAATTAGTACCAATGACGACGATGTTGAAATCGGAGATATTCAACATGAAAACCCGAATGAAAACGATGATGTTGATGAGAATCAACAAAACATCGAACAAGTAACTCCCGATGATGTGGAAGAAATTCCTAGGAGGAGTAAGAGACAACGGAGACCAAAATCTTTTGGTTCCGATTTTCATGTATATTTGGTTGAAGGTACTCGAACCGATATTCAATCAAGTTTTCCATATTTATTAAATGTGGAAGGAGACCCATTGACATATAGCGATGCTATGGCTTCTCAAGACAGTGCGTTTTGGAAGGAAGCAATTGATGATGAGATGAACTCAATCATGGGAAATAATACATGGGTATTGGTAGATTTACCACCAACTTGCAAACCGATTGGTTGCAAGTGGATCTTTCGTAAGAAGATGAAAATAGATGGAACTATTGATAAATTCAAGGCCCGTTTAGTGGCACAAGGTTTTAGACAAAAACCTGGTATCGATCATTTCGATACATATGCACCTGTTGCAAGGACAACCACCATTCGGTTGTTGATAGCTTTGGCTTCGATACACAATCTAGTGATTCACCAAATGGACGTAAAAACTGCGTTTTTGTATGGTGAACTAGATGAAGAAGTGTATATGAAACAACCCGAAGGGTTTGTTTTGAAAGGACATGAAAAGAAGGTGTGTAAATTTGTTAAGTCGTTGTACGGACTAAAACAAGCACCGAAACAATGGCATCAAAAATTTGATGAAACGATATTGTCCTTTGGATTCAAATTGAATCAAGCGGATAAATGCGTTTATAGCAAATTTGATGAGCAAGGCGACGGAGTCATTATATGTCTCTACGTTGATGATATGCTCATCTTTGGTACTGATTTAGTACGGGTTCAAGAGACAAAAGAATTTTTGTCAAGTTCCTTCCAAATGAAGGATATGGGGGAGGCCGATGTGATCTTAGGCATAAAGACCATAAGAGACGGCAACGGAATTAAGTTAAGTCAATCTCATTATATTGAGAAAATACTTAAGAAATTCAATATGTTTGAAGAGACTCCGGTCTCGACCCCTATGGAACAACATATCAAGTTATATAGAAATGATAAGGAACCAGTTGCACAATTGTCTTATTTTAAGATAATTGGATCGCTTATGTATGCGATGACATGTACAAGGCCGGATATTGCGTTTGCGGTTGCAAAATTAAGTAGATTTACTAGCAATCCGGGTCCGCTTCATTGGAAAGCGATTAAGAGAGTATTAAGATACTTGAAGGGTACCATAGAGCGTGGTATTATATATAGTGGTGAACCTCCGGTTTTGAAAGGTTATTCGGATGCGAGTTGGATCACGAATGAAGAAGATAATTCTTCAACAAGTGGTTGGGTATTTGTTTATGGGGGAGGAGCCATTTCATGGTCTTCCAAGAAATAAACGTGCATCGCTGATTCCACTATGGCTTCCGAGTTTATTGCGTTAGCATCTGCGGGGAAGGAAGCGGAATGGTTAAGGGATCTCATGTTTGAGATACCAATATTACCAATGCCTATAGCACCGGTGGCAATTCATACAGATTGCAGAACGGCATTGGCGAAAGCTTATAGTCAAGTGTATAACGGTAAATCCCGTCATATTGCTCTTAGGAACAGCCTAGTGCAAGGGCTTATCGTTAATGGGGTCATCACTCTTGATTATGTGAACACTAAGTTCAATTTGGCTGATTTCTTTACGAAAGCCATGAGTAGGGATTCAATTGAACAAGCGTCAATTGCAATCGGTTTACGCTAAAAAAATTCATCTAGAAAGCCCAATTCACACACAAGTAACATTGTGTCTGAATTCAATGTGGTGTAATTCTTTATGGATTTTGTAAGCAACAAAGTTTTATGACCCATCGTTGCTTTGGACCGTGAGGAGCGAGGTAGTCGTCTCTTGAAAGTTCTCAAGGCCAAGAGTAGAAGAGCTCTTGGTGATATCCATTCACGGGGATATATTTTACGTAATGAGAACCTACCTATATAAGTTTGAAGTGTGGCCGCTTCAAGTAGTCAAGATTAGCGTATCGACTATGATAAACTTATGAATAGATATGGACACGGCCGTTATAATGTGTCAAGAAACGACAAAGTGTTCGTTTGTTCTGTGTGTACTTCATCTTCAAATGGTCAGATGTGTTATGTGATTCAATCCGCAGGGACATCATCATTTCACGATCATTTGTCAAGTGTGTTGTACTAGGTGCTAATTCAATCCGCAGGGACATTAGTATTGATGCATGGAATGTGATTATGAGATCAGTTTTTGAGAAAGGGAAAGAAATGTCCTAAAGGCTCTAAATGGGGGAGGATTGTTGGAGATTTAGAGCGAGTAGGACATATATCCAAGGCTTAGAAACGTGTTTAAGGCATAAACTAAGCATAAACATAACAACGGAACAAAACGGAAACAAAACGAAGCAAAAACATGGTGCTCGGTCATGTTGCTCGTTCGAGCATAATAGTGCTCGTTCGAGCACTCTGTTGCTCGTTCGAGCACTTGGTCCAGGTTGGGTCAGAATGCTTCTGTTTGTTTGTTTTGGCATTTGCTCGTTCGAGCACCTATAGTGCTCGTTCGAGCACTTAGAGAATTTCGCGTCAGAAAGTCTCTGGAAACTGTTTTGCATCATGCTCGTTCGAGCACCTTATGTGCTCGTTCGAGCACCTCAGAAACAGTGTGTTATTTCGTGAAGCTAAGCTATGCTTCGTGAAGTCATGTGTTGTTATGGACGAGTGTTTTACTTCACTAAAACACTCTAATTGCCTGGTAACCACCAAGCATGGTTTGGATGAAGACATGTGACTCTTCACACTCTATAAATAGGTGTGGGTACATGCATATCAAATCACTCTTTACATTTGATAGAAATTCTGATTTCTATTGTTCTTTCTCTCATTTCTCTTGATTCATTGAGAAGAGTAATTAACTTCTCTTTTGTTTTTCTGATTTCATATTCTCTTATAAACTCTTTGTTGTTTAGATTAATCGGTGCGTACTCATCGGTTAATGTGATTGATTATATCTCGTTGTGAATATCCATCATCGTAACCCAAGTACCTTTGTGGGGGATATATCACAAAAGGAAAGCATCATTGACGCCTTCAATCTTATATCAAAGATTTCCGTAGTGACGTTCATCGTTACAAACAAATCTTCTCTACGGTGTTCATCTTGTTCGTGGTTCGTTGTTTGAAGAAGATCATTGCCATAAACACAAAGGCTTATATACATAGTATATTGTTGTAGTGTAGTGTAATTGTAATTTATAGCACTTTCCTTTTGTACATCTTATAACATTTTTTGTATAGGATTGTTAACTTTTGTATAGGCTAGATGTTAGCTATACGTTTTGAGGTGTTGCCTTCCTAGCGTATGACAAGGGGCTTGTTTTTGGCTCTTTAGAGCTGCGGTTGGGTGGTGACCGCTTAGTCTCTTGATACAAAGATGTAAGCTTAGGCCTTTCCTTGACATTTTATAAAATTTACTTTGTCAGAAAAAATCCTAAAATAAATTGTTGATAACTTTGAATTGATATGGCACAATTAGAGTTTTAGATTTTTATGGGCTAGAATTATTAAAATAAAAACTTAAAGCTTAATTAATCTAAGCTCAATTAATAAAAGACATAACAAACAACAAAATCAATAGTCATAAAAGCCTAAATTTCGATCACTGTTTGATGATTGTCGCCTCAACACTCGAACTCAAACCTTATTTGAACCTTTTGACTTGAGTTAAGCGTTGGTGTGACAGTGTGGTCCATTATTTCCGTTGTCTATCATTCCAACCATCTGATAACCACTTAAATCATAGAGCTATGTAGAATCGTATGATTCTACCGTCATTAAGATCCTACCTATGATCCGGATCGATCGCCTAATTTTTGATCGTAGGATCGTAGAATTGTTGATCAGGATCGAGATTCTGATAACCATTCCTCTTGGGATCATTGGACAGGGATGAGAAGGGTTGTAATTGAGAAGTTTGAAGATGGTTGTACCACATCTTCAAAAGCAGTCTTTGTGGCATTGTCAACTTGTTCTTTGTGATCTATGTTAACCGTCAACCAACTTAGATTAACTTGGCCTTCTTCTCCCCCTGACATCTAAGGTGGGGATAAAAGTACGAGTACGAGTCTTCTTGAAAATCACAATCCATTGTAATATATATATATGTTTTGTAATGGGATCGAAAAATCTGTATCCCTTTTTTTCTATCCCAAAACCGACAAAAACACATTTTACTACTCTTAGATCGAATGAGGGATTATGTTTGGTAAAATGTGCATGTGCCATACATCTAAAGATTTTTGGGAGTAAAAAGTGGGTGGAAACTAAGTTTGTGTGTGGAGAGAGGGTTTCTATATATAGGTCTGTTATAGTTTAGGCTTTTTGTGGAAAGTTTGTTAGTAAGGTAATTGGTTGTGGTAATTGCCTCAGGCCAAAAAGATTTTGGAATAGAGGATTCAATCATGATAGAACCCACCATGTTAAGAAGTGTTTTGTTTTTTCGTTCTGCTATGCCATTCTGTTAAGGAGTATAAAGACATGAGGTTTAGTGTATGAGTCCATGGTTTGAAAAAAATAGTTTCATAATTAAATTGGTGTATTCCCTACCATTATCGGATTGTAGGACCCAGATTTCTTTTTGGAATTTGGTAAGAATCATTATATAGAATTGTATGAAAACATCACACACTTCTGACTTGTATTTGACAAAGTAAACTCAACTCATTTTAGTACAATCATTAATAAATAAACATAATAAGAGAATACATAATGCCCTTCATTAGGAGAAGGCCCCTAAACATGATAATGTATAAACATAAAAGATTCAATAAAGTGATTTATATTAGGATAATAGGAAGGTACGTGGCTTTTTACCAGGATCCTCGACTCACAATCAAAATTGATTCTAGAACCTCATTATGAAGGAAAAAGATAATCTAGATACCCTAGTGAAGGATGACCAAGTCAACGATGCATTTTCCATAGTTGTTGTTCCACATATCCATGAACAAGTGTTGCGCAGCCGCTTTGAGACACCTCGTCCACATAGTACAACCCACCTTTCTTAAAACCATGCCCAATAATTTTTTCTGTCCGTAGATTTTGCACAACACAAAAAAATTAGAGCTCATCAGAACAGTATACTTCAACTCTTTAGTCAATTGACTTATGGAGAGAAGTTTATATGACAAATTTAGTACAACGAAACATTTATAAAATTTAGTTTTAGGAAGAATATTTATTGTTGCTCTACACCAAACTTCTACACACTCTGTTGGAAATCTAAATGAGAGATTTTTTTGGGTTTTGACAGAGATAATTTCATTTGGATCAAACGTCATAGTATCGGTGGCCCTAAAATCGAAATTCCATTTTGTATTATTTTTTGATGAATCGTGCTCCTTTGAAGATGTAAGGGCGATGTTGGAAGTAGGAATATTTGAGGCATCTAGAACATGAATAATTAAAAAGGCTTTAAAAGGAAAGTAAGAGTTTTTGGGGTTGGGATGATGTCGGCTCATTTGAGCTGTTTCATTACCTGCTTCATTATCTCTCCTAATGTTACCTTCCTCTTTCTTGGCTACCTTTGACTCATCTCTTCTCCCTTCTTTAAGTATGTCTTCGGTCCCTAAGAATGCATGAGATCTGCTTTCACAGTCCTCTTGCCCTGATCTTTCCCTTTTTTTCAGGTTTGGTGTAGTTCTTCACACCAATATGCAAAACCTACTAATTTGAAACATCCTTCCCTTGTGTGACGATTTTCTTCATAGTTTGATCAATGGAGGCTATTTTCATCATCTTCTTCACGCCAGTTTAGGGTTTTTTATGGTTTTAGTTTTGAATAAGGTTCGGTTCCAAGGGAGTGATTTTCAAATGAATTTTTTTTTTGTTATTAGACCACTCTTGATCCTAAGGAGTCAAATTTCGATGATGGTTTTTCGATGAGAATCTCACTTCTAGAGACTTCTCTTTGGATGATTGCATATGCTTCCACAATCGAAGGTAAAGGATGTTTATTGAGTATGTCTCTTACATCTTTGTCAAAAGTTTCATTAATCACGGATAGAAACTGGTATAACTTCTACCTTTATGAGATCTCATTGAGGACTGTAATGTCCTCGGGGTGTTTCATGGGGTTGGGAATTTGCTTGTCGATTTCCTTCCATATGACCGTCATTTTCACATTGAACACCTCAATGGACTCTGTATTCTGTCTCATTGTGTTGGCTTTAACTGGTAGATCGAACACTTATAATTTGTTCTGCCCATTGCTATAGAGATATTCAATCTCTTTTCACAGATCACGATCCGTTGGATAGTCAAGAAATTGAGTGACCAATTCGGTCTCAATATTCTCAAAATCCAAGAAATGACTGTAGCATCTTTTTGAGTCCATCTTAAGTAATCTAGGTCGTTTGGAGATGGTGAGGGAGCAATGATATGGTTGAGCTTTCCTCGCCTACTTATAGCCAGGTACATTAATTTGGACTACTTTGTATAGTTTTGATGATTCCGTTTTCCCCAGAGGTTGATGGCTTGACTGGTGCCCCCCTCATGGTCGATTCAGTTTGTGTTTAGCTGGTTTAGAATTTCTCGTTGTTGGTTCATTATGACTGGTTTTTCAATGGCTTCTACCAGGATTTTTTGTTCACTAGTTTCCAACATTTTCACATATAAGAATGGGTAGATGATGAGGCTAATAAATGACTTTAGCCCCTTAAGGCACCGTTAGCTCTGATACCATGAAGATTAAATAGCTTTTACCGACTGATTTACATAGTACAATGCTTATTAAAACAATTAGTTGTCATAATTACAATGATATCAATCCCCTAATTATCTCCTAAATGTTCTGATAAATGGAAATATACATATATAAAATATTCTGCTTTATTCTTTCCTTCATATGAAAAACAAGAAATAGATATAATTTTATTATGCATTTGTGACCTTACTTTTAAGTATCTCCTTTATACTCATGCACAATAAGAGCTGGCAAGGGAAGAGTTTTTCCATCATCAAAAGCCTCTAAATTTTTTAGTGTTGAAAAGAAAAGCTAAAAAATTGCTCAAATTGTGTTAATTTTCTCCCTTGATTGCAAAAGAAGGATTTGTGCAAACATCTAGTATAATACTTATCTAAGTATGAAAAGGAAATAAAAGCTAAAAAATTTGATTTGCGGATATCTTTAAATTTTCAAACAAAAACCATTTAAACTATCAAAATCAAACTAAAAATCAGTATGAAACCTAACCTTAAATGACAAAATAACTCAACTCATATTATTACTAATGTATCTATTAATGATACTGGAAAAAGATTTAGATCATGTATCGAAAAATAAACCAATCTACTACGAGAATATAATTCGTAAACAATACTAAACTCATTTTGCTTGATTTAATAAGATATTTACGGTCCATTTGGTCGGTGGTAATAAACCTCGGTAATGAGTGTTAAAGCAAGTGGCAAAACACTTAATTATGATGATGAATTTAGTCACTTAGTTGAACATGCTTTATCTTGTACTTTGGATAGTTGTGATAAGGATGTGTCAAATGTGAGTGAATTGAGGTTCGGGACTATACATGAGGTATTAAACAATAAGTTTATGAGGTCCCAATAAAGGTGTGAACCATGCCTTGAACGAGTCAAGGCATGGCTAGTTGATTGTGTACAAATGCAACGAAGAAGAACAAAACGTGTGGCAGCAGGACCTACTCGAACGAGCACAGGCATGGCTCGAACGAGCAGATCAGTGGGCATCAGTCAGTAGCTTCTGTGAGAGGCTGCTCGAACGAGCAGGGGTAGGCTCGAACGAGCAGCTGGTCAGAGGAAGTCGTGCTGCCTCTTGATATTCCTCTACTGTTTTGGTTCTTTTGTCATTAATTTGGATGTTACTTCTTGTTAATTGCTGAGTTTATTATCATACTTATTAGTATGTTAATTGTGTGAGTTACTTTGTGATTTATGGTGAGTTCTAGAATGATGTACTCCACTCTATAAATAGAATACATCATTCATAGAACAACACACCACAAAACACACATTGTGAGTAGACTATTGCATAGTTAGAAACTAGAGGAGTGTTCTATCTTTGCTTTAGTATTGTGAGGATCTTGAGAGGTTGTTCTTAAGATTAAGAAAGGTTTATTACATTGTATTGTTGAGTCAATCTAATAAACTACATTTGAGGGGGAGGTATCAAAGATACCTCATAAAACACTTGTGTCTTTCATTTTGCATTATATTTTTCATTGTGTTTCATTTGTTGAACCTTCTGTTGCACCATTTCTTTCAATGAGAATGAAAAACTAGTGTAATTTTTGTTGAAAAATCTGTTGGCTACCTTGATGGTCATGCTTGACAACCTTCAATCACCTCATTCTGTTCATAAAATTCATTCCAATGCATTACCAATGAAAGATGTGGTACTTGGTGGTAATGGAAATTTGTAAACAAAAAAAATCTTTTTGTTATCAAAGTTTTATTACCATGGGAATGACATGAAAGTTTTTATGAAATTTTACACTATAAATTATTCTTATTACCACCATTTAGTCCCACTTTCCAAACGGGCCGCAGTATATTGATAAAACTATAAATTTATTGATTCAATTTAATCCATTAGTATTACATGTTTTTTTTTTTTTTTTTTTTTTTTTTTTTGAGATAATCCATTAGTATTACTTTACTAGCATGTAAGATAAGATCATAGGTAGATTCATAACACAATACACTCAAATGACAAATCTCCCATACAATACAAATGCGTAAAGGAACTAAAACCATGAACATGGATCAAGCTTATCTAATATTGAGTGTTTTGAGTTACTTGAAATTTGTCACTTACCATTTAACAAGTAATCTGATAGTCCTATTTCCAATGGATTTAATCCTATTATTATATTCTTTGGAATTTTTCAACATTTATACTATTTGAAAAGGTATCCTACTTGAAAGGAAACCTTATCACTTCTGATCTTCATTTATATTAATATAGTATCTCCGTTTTTTTTGTTTGTCTACTCTAAGTTTGTTACTTTAAGAGAGATGTTTAAATTATATATTTGAAGCATATTTTGAAGATAAAATATATTCATGTGAAATCTTGTTAGATTTGTTTGATGAAAAGTTTTTTAATATATAATTTTTATAATTTTTTATGATGCGTACTTAGATATATTAAGGCTTAAAATTTACTAAAAAATGCGTAAAAGGTAAAGTGGACAAATAAAAAGAAACGAAGGGAGTATATATTTATTATTGTTCCATCTTTTTTCTAATTTTTTCTCGTTTACAATATTTTAGTTTGGAGAGAGAAATTTGATTAACGTTTTCAAGACATGTATACATGATGAAATATATCTATGTGAGATCTCGTTAGATTTATCTTAATACAATTTTTTATTATAGAATTTTTTATGATGCGTGTACATAGATATATAGGCTTAAATTTTACTTTAAAACCGTACAAAAAGTAAACGAAAAGAAAATAGTGATTATATTATATTGAGGTCATCATTTACGAAGTAGGAATAATAAAATAAGCCACTTGTATTGTAGCATTTTTAGCCTTTTTCCCTAATGATAGAGCCGTAGAGGTCGACTAAGTTCAAAGGCAATAAAGAATTTAACAGTTGCGTTCATCTTTGACGGCGTTGACTCATACTTTCTCCGTTCTGATTTACTTGCTATTATTGCATGGACACACAGATTAAGAAGTTATTGTGCAATGATGAACATTAGGCCGAAAGTTGCTTTTTTGAAATTTTTTAATATTATTTGTTGAAAAAAGAAAAAGAAAAATAGAAGTAATTAGATATAGAGTAGGATATAAATAGGAGTAGGTATAACTTTAAATGATTGATTTTTTACTTATAAAAGAAATGTAGCAAGTAATATGAAATTTTCCAAAATGAAAAATATAGCGAGTATTCTGGAACGGAGGAAATATTTGTTTACAATCAAACATGTCTTTAATCCAATCTGAAATTGATATTGATATAAAACTTTCCTAGTTATTATTAGGTTATAATGTGGAACTTTTATTCCTAATTTAAAAAACTTTTGATCGAAATCCTTGAAAAAAAATTTATTTCTTACTATTATGTTATCTCGTACTTCTTTTTCACTTTCATCATTTTTAATTTAATATAGCACGGTTTAAATTTGACTTAATTAAATAAAAGGAGCAACTCAACTCGATTCGTATCAACTTGTTTATAAAATTTTTCAAATTCCTAGTCAATTTATTTATTTTGAGTTTAACTTTTCTTATAACAGTCTTTAAAATTGTATAAAATATGTTTGTATATAAAAATAATTTTCTATAATAAAAACTAATAAATGAAAGGAAAAATTGTCTAGAATAATCCCACTTAATGTTCCTTTGCTGTGAATAATCCCTATCCCTATTATTGACTAATTTTAAATAATCCAACCTTTGTATATTATCTGCTGACAACACCTTTTTTCCACATTTTAACCGACTAATATAGGGTCCTAACACCAAAAAAGAGTAGAGTAAGACCTATGAAGAAATATAAGGGAAAAGCGTAATGGCTACTAAATACCTACATTAGCCGATTAAAAATATGAAAAGAAGTGCTGTCAACGACAAATAATCTATAAAAGTTGAATTATTTAAGAATAATTAATAGTACGAATTATTCACGGAAAATGGACAATAAATAACATTTTGAACATTTTTTCATCAAAAAGTAGATATGTGAATTGTAAGTGGAAATTGGAAAATTATATCCGATTAGAAGAGGCAGTATAAGGAGAAAGGAGTGGGGTCCACATTATGGTAAGAGAGTAATGGCTCAAAAAAAGTGCATGGAGTGGAGTTAATAAACCACAAGAGGCAATTGCCAAAAAATAATCACTCCAATTAAAAAAATAATATTACGTGTACAAAAATTATTGGTTGAAAATTGAGGCTATAAAGGGAGAGACAAATAAAGAGTATCGAGTTGGAGTATACAAAAATAATAATAATGTGATTGGTTCCTGAATTGTGATGTGTCAACATTGTAGTCACTACTTCTAAGCTGTGTTGACGTCTTTTAATCACAAATTACTACATTTTCCCTTATTACTTTCTTTGTTTTTTTAATATAACCAGGGCCGTGGATTGACAAGGGTAAAGTGGGCAACCGTTCAGGGTCCCGTGTTTTTTAGGATCCAAAAAAATTAATTTTATGTATATAAGTGATATTAATTTGAATCAAATTTATATATAACTTACATTTTTTTGCTAAATAATATGAGTTTTTAGTGCTTTTTTTAAGTAGATTAAATATTAACAATAAAAAACAAAAGATGTATTATATTATTCGTTATGTCTTAAGTTTTAGAGGCTCATTTTTATCTTTTGCTCTATGGCCCAAAAATGAACGAGACAGCCTCGAATATAACCTATCAAAGCCTGCAGATTATTAGAAAAAGGATTCATACAAACTTTTTCACGAGCTACAGCCGTGTCCCATCTCGCTGCTATCATATGGGCCACCGTTATTCACGAGCTACATTTTCCCTTATATTGCTTCCTTTGTTTAATTATTCACATTTTGCGCATTTTAATATTTTATTTTGTTTATTTATATGTTGAACTATGCAAATAAAAAAATTTAATACTACAAAAATATGCGATTAGATGATTCAATTAAAATCCCACTTGACTATGTTTTTACTTACACAATCGCAATATATAAAATAAGTTTGAGCGATAAATAGTAAACATAATCGAAATATAGTGAGTATTTCAGAATGGAGGAAGTATTGATTTTCCTTTTTTTAGTTTTTTTTTTTTTTGAATAATCCTTTTTTTTTTAGTTTTAAGTCACTTCTTTTGTTGTTTTTATAAATAATTTTTAAATTTGCATAAACATTTTGGTCATATTTAATCTTACTAATCATTTAAATTCTAATACTTTTATTAATGTTCAATTTGTAATTTACACATATTTTCAACTAATTTATTTTTACATTTTGTATTGTTTATAATCATACATTTTTCCCACTAATTTTATTTAAACATCGTTTTTTATAATTGTGGGCTAGGTATTTTTGAACTAACTTTGTTTTTTTTTTTTTTTTTTTTGTTTACATTTTAAATGTTTATGTTTTCTACCTTTTTCCATTGCTTTATATTTAATAAATTTATACATCTATAGTTAATTTATTTTTAATTTTCTTACTTTACGTAAATATTCTTTAGGGAACATCAATAGAAAACAGAGTGAAAATATAATTTTTAATTTTCTTACTTTACGTAAATATTCTTTAGGGAACATCAATATAAAACATAGTGAAAATATAATTCAGTCGGGTTTGAGTCAACAACAAGGTATAATTGGGTTAATTTAACATACATTTTCATTAAACATGAAATTTAGTTAGTTTTCGAGTCGGTTCAATGAACCAAAAATAATTAATCATATATTAGGTTACATGAATACATCATCATCATCATCATCATCAAACCCAGTGTTCCCGCACATAGATAAAAATCTATGGTCAGGGTCCGGGGAAGGAAGGTCGACGGCGTCTCATACCCATAAGGAGAGGGCGGTCATAAGAGTCCTTCGGCTCCAGAGGGGTCTTCAAGTATAGGACCTGCAAATATCCGAAAACCTGCATCTTACACCCACGTTAGCCAAACATAGAGATCATTTAAAATTTATAAACGAAACAGGTAAAAGAGGCAGTAAAGAGTAAAGACGAAAGACACAGAACAGTAACAAACAAGTCTAGTAGTCTAAAACGTGAATAAGGCGCCGCCATTTGGCTCTATCCCTGGTCAGGTCCTTAGAGAGGTGTAGTTCCAGCAGATCGTTGTTAATCTGCTCCTCCCACGTCCTCTTAGGTCTTCCCCGGCTTCTCTTGCCCTCCACAATGATGCGTTCGACCCTTCTCACTGGGGCGTCATGGGTGCTCCTCTGCACATGCAGGTTACATGAATACATGTGGATATCAAAATGAATCTAGATCAATCAACATAAAAAATTTAAAAATTAAAACAAAACAATATATTTTTTTTCTAAGATTTTGTTATACTAATAATGAAACGGCGTGTCAATTATCCTTTAAAGAAAATACTTGGTGTATGTATCGACAGACAATAAGAAAGCAAACAAAAGTAATTGGCCACAAAACATAATTAAAGAATAATTAATTAAGTAAACATCAAATCATAAGAGTTAATAAGAGTATTAGAATTTAGAGTAGTGTTGGTTGCGTAGAAGTGGCCTTTCCTTGTCGTAAACATGCAGATCATGACATGTTCATACACCATACATCATTGGACGTTTCCAATTGTTGCTTAATTACTTGCTAACAGTGTCGTTCCTGGTATTGTATGGACCTTAGGCAAATTAAAAGAAGTGGGCCCTCTCTATGAAGGGCTAGTATTGTATGGAAAAATAATAAAAAAAATGGATCATATATATTATTATTAGCATTAAAAATGTAAACGTATTATAAAATTCTTAAATGATAAAAGAACTATTGCTAAATTACAAATTTTTAAGTTTGTATTTCCATTAACTAACATTTTCTAATTTTAGGGCCCATTTCAACCCTGGGTCTTAGGCAAATGCCTACTTTTGCTATGGTCAGGAACGGCCCTGCTTGCTAATCATTTTATCCAATCAAATTTCTCACTTTTCTTTTTAGTTTATCCTATTTCCTTCGTTCCAAATCAGTTGCAACATTTTAAAAAATGACACTATTTATTCATCACTTTTAATTTTTGAATAGTTTTTAATCAATAGATTGGTTAAAACATAGTCATGTGAGATCTTGCTTATCGTATCATTGTAAAGATTATTAATATTAAATTTTTATAATTTTTCTTTATACATAATTAGATACATTAAGAATTGAATTAGTTTATTAGATTACGTAAAAAAGCAAACATTGCAAGTAAATTAGAACGGAGGAAGTATTTAATTTGCATTGTCCTATTTTTATTTGATCATAACCGACAATTATTTTTAATTGTCATCTAGATATTTAACTTACATTTTTATCTTATTCATAAATTTCTCTCATTTATAAAATATAACTTTACCCTTTTTTTTATTTTACGAATGTGAAAATTTCCTGAGTATTTTTTTTATATTTAGCCTAGGGAATTGTGACACTTGGTTGTACGAAAACACTTTGCCTAATTGCCCACTACCAAATATTTGACTCTTGAAGGATCACATTATAAGGAAGCTTACCGAATTTGTAATGTGTCCAAGTCCAAGGGTTAGTTTTACTTGTACTTCTATAATCTAACATCATTTACCCTTAAACCCTACGTAAGCTACCAAATGTCATCTTATATACTCCCTCCTATCACGATCCGTACATCCCACCAATTTTGTGCCCAATAAATATCATGATGGTGATTAGATTTCAAAGATAAAGCTAGAAGGCTCTAGAATAATCTAGAAACTTTCAGATTGTTATAGAGTGCTCCGGAAGCATCTAGAACACTCATATTGTTGGAAATACTTCACATGTGAGACAAAATCCCACATCGATAAAAAAGTGGGTTGTGGACTTGCATATATATATATATACTTGGTGAGCTAATCCTCCTATGGCCATATGGTTTTGGGAAACAATGAACCTCACCGAGTGTATGTGCAAGTCCACACTCTTGACCTGTGGGTTTGTGGGCCCGAGCCCACGGGTGTCCCGTGTCCCCACGAGTGGGCCGCGGTGAGATCATGTGACGAATTGTCACGGCCTAATATGTAGGTTCTAAAACTATCATGTAAATACGAGCACATACTAGAATAATATAGCATAGTGTAAAGTATGCTAGAGTGTTCTGAGCATGTCTAGAACCATATAGATCTTTCTAGACTTGTAGATACTCTAAGAGAGTAATGTAGAGAATTCTAGACATGAGCATTCTAGATTGGCCCAAGGTGAAGGGCTTGCTTATAAATAGACACTTGGTCCTCATTTGAGGCAACTCAGAAAACATACTTATATTCACTCTTTCTCAAGCAATCAAAGCATTCATAGCTTAATATTCTCTCGTACTCTTAAGCTTTCGTTGCACACTCTTGCTTATAAAGCAATTCGGGGATAAGCCTTGACTAGCATCCAGGGGAAGGAAGTTAGTGGGCTAGCGTGCTCAAGACTCGGGAAGTAGTCAGCACGTGACACTCTTTTGTTCTTCACATTTACTTTTTGCACAGTTTTCAACGTAAATTTTAAATCTCTCAATATTTCAAAATACACATAATTGTAAAATTTCAAAAAATACATAATAAAAAATATATTAAGACGAATCTAACGAGATCTCTCATGGATATATTTTTTTATCTTCTAAATATGTGTCAAAAACATTAATTAAATTTCTCTTTCCTTGAGATGATATCATGAAAAATGAGAAGAACATTAGAGAACGGAGGAAGTAATTTTTTCATTGTTTATTTATTTATTTTTATATTATTGGGTAGGCTTAGAAAAGTAAATGACTAATGTTAGAATCTATACTATTACCAAAACAAAACACTGCTGACATCATCACTATTTAAATTTGCTTATGTGCAGTGGCGGACCCAGGAATTTCAAACTGGGGGTACAAAACACGAACGTCATACAGTGGCGGACCCAGGAATTCCAAACGAGGTCTTGCCATCGAATCTCACCTAGCCCTCCCCTCCCATCAACCTACCCCATATTAAAAATAAAAATAAAAATAAAAATAAAAATACTTGCGCTGGGCAGTCATGTGACACTTGAAGGAATAAACCCTAATCAACTCAAAGTCTCTAGCATCACAAACGATCGGCGAAAATTTTTTCAAATATTCTGACCAACTCATGCAAGTCAATTGTGAAAAATTCAAATAAAGATAATGTTGTCATCTAAAGATTTTTTAAATAAAAATAGAAAAATCCAAGAAAAAAAAGATAAATTTTTGAAAAATGCTTCTTAAATTTTGTGAAAAATTTCCAATACAGTATGTTGAGTTTCCAATACAGTATGTTGAGTCAATTGTGAAAAATTTTGTGAAAAATGCTTCTTAAATTCAAGGAGATGAAGATGGATAATCGGAATCAATTAAAATCGGGGGTAAAATCGTTGAAATCGGGTAAACTCGTTAAAATCGGTCGAGTTTACCGATTTTAACGATTCCAACAAATGACTGGATTTAAGCCCACGTGCCATTTAAAGTCAAAAAGAAACCCTAAAATTCATATTTTCCTCATTTGCAGCCGTACTCCATCTTGCCATCTTCTCCTCTAAACTCAAAAAATGAGATTTAATGCCCATTTTTCTTAAAATCGGGTAAACTTCATTTTTCTCAAAATCTCCCATTTTTCTTCACCTTCTCCATTTACCATTCCAAAATAAATAAACTCCATCATCATTTAGCCTCTCGATTTCGAGTATTCGACTCAGTCACAACTCACAAGCAGCATCGGCCATCGAGTATTCGACTCAGCCACAAGCAGCATCGAGTCGAATTAGAAGTGAATTATTTGTTAGGTTATTCACTAATAAATAGTGATTAAATGTTAGGTTATTCATATTCACTTATTCTTTTACTTCAATTTCTTTTTCCTGAATAAATATTGATTGATTTATTAGATTAATGTTAGGTTATTTGCTTATTTGATTCGATTGTACTGTTAGCAACTTAGCATAGGATTCCTAATTTTTTTTTTTAATTTTTTTTTTCTGATTTTTTTTTTCAAACTGGGGGTACAACTGTACCCCTTGTCTCTTAGTGGGTCCGCCACTGCTTATGTGTCATAAACTCAATAAAAATGTTCCCTCAAACACTCAATGATGATGTCATTGTTTTTCTGACTACCATTTTTATCTTTGACTTTATTACTTACATTATTTTAGTATATTAGCAAATCATATATATTATTTATTTTTTTCATTTATTTAAAATAAATTATTTTATTTTGAGTATTATTTAGTATATTGGATATTTTGAGATAAGTAAAACTTAATATACTTTTATTAGGATTTTTTGTTATTTATAAAATTTTACATAAATGCAATGTTTAATTCTAATATGATTCAGATTGTGACTATTTTTATGTAACTCAATCAGATATTGAGTATTATAACGAAGCTTGCCGAATTTATAATGTCTCCAAGTCCAAGGGTTAGTTTTACTTATACTTCTATAATCTAACATCATCTACCCTTAAAGTTTACGTAAGGTACCAAATGTCATCTAATTTTAATTTTTCATTATTAATTTATTTATTTTTATAGTATTAGGTAGGCTGAGAAAAGTAAATGAGTAATCTGAACATTTCTATTTTAAAACATCTTTAATAGTTTCTTAACTAATTTTTAGAAGTGTTTGACAAATGTCTCTTCAATTTTTAAGCTTTTGACCTTTTGATTGGTCAAAGTGTCAATAGAAGCATGTTACTTTTCACCTTTGGCTTCTAAGTCAACAAAAAGAAACTTTTCTTCCTAAATAAAAAAGCTACTATGATTAGGTTATTAGTTGACTTTTGACTTTTTTTATCTACTTAAGGCTTGTACACTTTGTCGGATCTAACTAAATTTGATTAGAATTTACTAAGGTTTGATCAAAGTTGAGTTGATTTGGTTTGATCCGATATATTCTTTTTGATCATATTTGGTGTGGTCTAGTTTGATCTGATCTAATATGATGTTATTTGGTTTCATATAATTATTATTAATGTAATATTTTTGTTTATCATGAATAATAATAGTAAGGATATTATTATTATTATTATTATTATTATTATTATTATTATTATTATTATTATTATTATTATTATTATAAGTATTATTATTATTATTATTATTATTATTATTATTATTATTATTATTATTATTATTATTATTATTATTATTATTATTATTAGTTATATACCCGTGCAATGCACGGATGTATTAATGTGTTGATAATAGTAATTAAAATTTCTAAGTAATGGCAATGTAAATATATATTATCGTTATAAAATTATCTAGTTTGAATAAAATGTATAATAGAAATAACTATTAATTATTTAATAACAACGTGTGATTGTGATAAATTCTAAAGCAAAATTGAAAAAGAGTCGCCATTCTAAGAGAAAAAATTTAAAAGAAAAAGTGTAAAATAAAATCAATTTATATGGAAAACAAAAATTATTTTTAGTAAAATTTACTTTATGAAAAAGTAAATGTAGCCTAAAACTAATATTAAATTAAGATTGTAAGAAAAGCTTTGTTTTCATTGATAATTTAGACACGTAAATGAATAATATCAAAATAAAAAATAAAGTTTTAAATTTTTATAGCTTTTTGAGAAATTTGGGTTAAAGAAAAGATCTTTATTTATTACATTTGAGATATTGTACAACTACAACGCATGAAAAAATCAATTAAAAAAAATAATGTACATGAATTAATTAATTTTCCAATTCTAAATCAATAAAAATTTAAAATGATGAGAAAATCTTTGGAAATGCTTAGAAAATAGAAAAAATTAGTATATTATAATTTTTAATAATGAGAAATATATTCAATTATGAAATATTCTCTTATTTCAAATATAGTTTTAAATTAAGCTTGCAAGAGAAGTTTTTTAGAGAGATAACTTATTATATAGTCATAAATTAGTTGACATTCATTAAAATACCTTATCAATAAGTAACCAATAATTATTTGCCAAATCATCATTTAATGTAAGATAGCCACATGGAATTTTCCAAGACTTTTAATATATTATTATTATTATTATTATTATTATTATTATTATTATTATTATTATTATTATTATTATTATTATTATTATTATTGTTATTATTATTTTTATTTTTATTATTATTATTATGATTATGATTATTATGATTAACAAATTCAAAGGATACAAAGGGATAAAACGTAAGTCTTGTTGGAGAGTAGACGTAGGAAAACGGTCGGTCGGTCGGGTTACGGGTCAAGTCAACTTTGGTCGGGTCATTTTCGGGTCGGGTCATTTTCGAATCGGGTCATTCTCGGGTGGGGTCACTCCCGATTCCGGCTCGGTCGGTCAGACCCAACGGGTTATGACTTACAAAATTTAAAATTATTTTTATATTTTTTTTATTTATATTTAAAACTTTTTTTAATAAAAAAACTATTTCTCATCCCTATGACATTAATCTACATATCAATTGACACAATATTAAAGCCTTATGTGATTCAATTCATGTTATAAAAAATCAGTTATTGCGACGCTCGTGTTCTAAACTTTAAATCTCTATGTATAGTTGGATTTGTGACATACATGTCACATTGAAATTAGATGTACGATTTTCAAAAAATAGTTGGTATGTCGGGTTCATTTAAGTGTAAGGAAATAGAGAATTAATACTTATTTTGAAAGACTTGTAAGATACGCGCTTCAAAAAAGTTATTGTGTTTGATTATTAAAGTTGTAACGTTATATAAAAATGACGTTACATATCTTATCATTTCCTAATAAAAAATATCTTCACAATTTTCACGTTAGAAAGATATACAAATAACTAAGTACTTATTTCGTCATATAAGATACGCGTTTTATAATTTAGGGTAGCGACATTCATTATCAGTAAAGCTCATTCAAATGGGCAAAACGTTTTTATAAATTATATTGATTTGCTTCTTGAAATGTAGAAGAATTAAAAACTCATTTGATGGATTTAACAAGATATATGTATTCAATTAAGATGATTATGGATTTAACAAGATATATGGATTTAACAAGATATATGTATTCAATCAAGATATATGGATAAAAATAATTATGATTATAATGTCCTTTTTTAAAAGAAAAAAAATTATAATTAAGATGATTATAACGTCCTTTTATAATGCGTGTTTTTTTAAATTTATTGATAAGTTTTAAGGTTCAAGTGATGTACTCAATATGTTGAGATACTTTGAAAACTAAAATTTTTATTTAAAATGAATTCTGACATTGAGATTACTCTAAAAATTGATATTGGACCAGTCAAAACGGCTCGGTTGGGTCGGTTGTCGGTCGGGTCATTTTCAGTCGGGTAATTATCGAGTCGGTCATGTTTCGGGTTAAGTTGCTTTCGGATCGGTCGGATTCGGGTTTGCTCGGGTCGGATCCCGGGTTCATTTCGGGGCGGGTCAAATTTTCCCACGTCTATTTGAGAGGTTTAACGTAGTTACTACTTTAAGATAGAAGATTCTGAGGCATAGACGCATCATGAGTTATCGAACTTATCACCACAAGAAAATAAACATTGGAGATTGATTTGGTATATTAACTAAATCAATCACCTAACTGTATAGTCCAATTATAACGTGTTATCACCTCATGAATGAAGTTTAAATTATAACAAAATAATTACAAATTGTATAAGTTTAATTAATAAAATTTCATTTAGATAGTACTTTTTCAAATAGTGTGTTGAATTAATGTTAATTTGATATTATATTTATTATGAATATTTTTGTTAACATATTATATATATTTGAACGAATATAAGTTTTTTTAATGTGTGATTCTATTACTATTTTTTATTATTTTGATTTGTATTATTTAGTATAATAGGGACATTTATGAATCAATTCATCATCATCATACCCAATGTATCTCGCTCATACGGACTATGAGCAAGGTCTTAGGAAGAATAGGAAGACGACAACTCATACATATAGAGGAGGATGCAGCCAAAAAGTGCCTCGGCTTAAGATAGATCCTCCAAAAAATTTCTTCCTGCAAGCTACTCACAATAAAAATAATGAAATTTGGTACCTAACATAATAATTGATGCCTTCGGACGCAGTTTGGTGTAGTCGTGGTTTCTGTTTGAACTTTAATTTACAAGTATTAATATCTTGAAATTCAATTTTTTTTTACAAAAATCAAAAGAATTAATATCTTGAAGTTGAAATTCATTTACAAGTATTTTAATGAACTTAAAAGACAAAATAAATATATTATCCTCTTTCATTTACATTTTATTGGAAATTGACAATTGTCAATTAATGTATGGAGTATCTAATGTTTTGTTACTTACTATGATGATAGAAGTATAAAGGAATCCCTAAACTTAGTATATATGAAATTGGATGGTTTTTGTTTACCACCCAATATACCAAATGTGTTACACCAAACCAAAACAAACAAAGTTAGTTGATAAGATAAGGGACTAACTTAAATCCTATCCATCACTTGTGGACAAAGTGTGTGGTTCATCCTTTGCTTCATCTATGAAGTTTTCTCAAACATATAGATACAATGATGATGTCATAATAACTATGTCATCATCATTGAATTTTAAGGAGAAAATTTTTGTTGAGAAGATAACACGTAAGTAATTATTATAATGATGATGTCAGTAGTGTTTTGTTTTAGAAATAATTATAGATTATATTTTGATCTAAAACAAAATAAAGTACAATAGACATATCTACTACTTTCACATTATAAAATCAAAGTTGAATAATTCATATAAATTTCTTATTTCCAAAGGAAAAGTTGTCCACGAGAAACATAAATTAAGTGATTATTTAAAAACAATAAAGGAAAAAGATAACAAAATAAGAGATTAAAAAAAAAAGAGATTACAATATTTCAAAATGAAAAAAAACCATAATCTGTATATGTGGGCATGTAATACTAAAAAATAGTAGATCTAAACATCTTGAAAATAATTAAGAGATTGCAAAAACTTATTGTGAATTGTTTTCATTTTTATTTCAGTCAACCTCTTATTAATATTTTGAAATTGTCAACGTGCACAATTTATATTTTTGTTTAGGTGATTATTTTTTTCTAAATTCACAGGTGCTAAATACTAGATACTTGTAGCACATTATTAAAGTTTTATTTTGTTTATGTGATAAAAATGAAAAAATTAACATTATTATTCCAACTTTTCATCCTTCTGCAATAACTAATTTCACATTTGGATAATTTCTAATAATTTAACTTTTATCACACATTTGGATAATTACTAATTATAGGTACATAATAGAATATGTTGGCAGCAAATAAAGACAAAGATAAAATATTTATAGCAACCTAAAAGAAAATTGTAATTATCAGAATAATCAAAAATGAAATTATTTACAAATTAGATTAGTAATGTCAATTTTTAAAAGTAGAAAAGAATATACTAAATGCGTAATTCATATGATAAGAAAGTGATTGGGAAATAAGGAGTCTCCACATATATGACAACCACAAGTTTAAAGACTATCGACAACCAAGGATAGTTGCCAAAACACATGCAATTGGCATTCAGACCAGCCAACTATACCATAAATTCTGACAATTTTTGTCCAAATATTTATTTATTACGACCTCCGTTTTGTTTATTCATTTTTAAGTTTTTCGATTGCTCTTTGAGAGACCGTCTTTTATAAAAGGGACTATCACAAGTCTAGTCTAAATTTTTATTTAGAGTTGTAACAATATATACTTAGAATTGGATTGGACTTTTGAGAGCCGTCTTTATAAAAAACGGTCTCAAGTAAGAATTTGTGTTTAGCAAAAGAGAAATTTATATTTGATTTTTGAATTATATATTGAAAATAAAATATATTCATATAAGGTCGTATTAGATTCGTCTTGATGCAAAGAATGTTATTTAAAATTTTTTATAATGCATGCTAAGAGATAATGAGAAGGATAAAATTTACTTTAAAATACGTGTAAAAAGTAAAATGGACAAACAAAAACAAATAGAAGCATAAAAGATTTTATTTAAAATCTTGAATTTAGAAAGTAAGAGAACTTGATGAGTCGCATTCAGTATCACATGAAGACCGAATCTATCACTTCTCAGATGCTTTATGAGGTACCCACTTTGAATTATCCGCTTCATCTCAAATTTGTTGTTTTCCCGTTTTGTGTGTATAGATCATTATAATTAGGAAAATTTGCAAAGAATAATCCCAACTATCACCCGTTGGCTAGAAATAATCCCAACAATTGATTATTTTTTAATAATTCCAACTATGGATGAACTTTGCTAAAAACAGTCCCACTCTATTTTCAACCGGCTGTAGATTTTGAGTATTTTTTTTTTATCTTTTTTTCAACTTTAATATAGGCTTACCTAATTTGATGAAGGAAAGTTAAAAAAAAAAGGTAAAAAAAATACTCAAAAAACCTGCTACGGCCGGTTGAAAATAGAGTGACACTGTTTTCAGCAAACTTCATCAATAGTTGAGATTATTAAAAAATAATCAATAGTTGGGAATATTTCTGGCCAACGGGTGATAGTTGGGATTATTCTTGGCAAATTTTCCTTATAATTATAGGTGGGGTGGAAATTTTGTGTGATAAATTAGAGGGGTTATACTTTTTATCTAATAAAAATATCATGTGTTAAAGATTGTACCGTTTAATAAAGAGTCATACGACATTTACATCAGAGATAAAAATTAGCAAGTACATAACAATTTTAATAAAATATAATTCAAAACTAATAAAATTACGATCGTTGCGTATGAGATCTGGCAATTTTGAATGTCCACTTCCACATTGTTGTTTGACACAACCTTTTACGAGAGGGTCTTTCGATTTGTTGTAGTATTGAGATTGAATTGAATTTGATGTAATTGATAGTAATTGCAATTTTGGTGTCTGCTGCATTATCGCATTAATCTTTATCAATACATTAATTACAAACCAAACTTCATAACTCCAAATCTCACAATCACGAAGAGAGAGATTAAAGCCCAATATATGAGTATAATCTACTCAATGAATGGGTAGAACAACCCTCTTGTAAGATGAGGACAAATATTTATAATAATCATATAAAAAAAGCGTAAAAGGACAAATTTAAAGACTTACCATCAATCAAAAGGTTGATAATAGCCCTAAAACCAACTATAAAAATTATTGTTCAACCTCTAGTTTCAAAAGTATAATATTTATTTGGTGATTTGACAATATTTTGCTTCATGAAAATAACCATAAATATGCTGGTGGGACCGAGCCCCTTAGGTCCAATGAAGGATATGCTATTGTTTAATCGCAAATCACATTAACTTACATTTATCTGTGTTCCTGTATTTTTTTAGGAACAGTTAATTATGTATTTAATCTTTGATTAAGCTAACTCCGAAGATTATTAATGGATTGAAGGTTTGTCTTTTGCTAACTTGCCAGGTCATGCAATAAGATTACTCCTGAAGATGTATGTTCTTATGAAAAGCAACAAAGGGTAAGCAGGGCATAAAACGTTTTTTTAGGGATCCACTCCGACGCCCAAGTTAGAGTTTATATGAAATAATTTGCAAAAAAGGTCCTTCCAAGTGCACATAGGCAACAAGGTGGAGTACTACTTAGGACTTATCTTGACGTGAGGCCTTTGTGGAAAAGTATTGTCTTATAGTTATAAACAATCTTCTTAATCTTGTTTAAACTCAGTTGAATAAACTCTCCTGTAATACATTACCGAGAGTTATATTTTTGTATTTCTTTCTAAAGTATGAAATTAATTACTTCATTTATGGGTCCCTTTTGGAGTATTTATAATCCATGATTGAGTGCATAGAATGTTCCATCTGATTTTCATTAATCCCCAAAAATCCCTTTCATGTTCATGTCGTTACCTTTTTGACATGTTGATCTATTCTTCTTTTTTTTTTAACTAATCTATCTCTATTTAATCGGCGCTCCTCTCATTGATCTACTACACGTGTCCCACTATATTTGTATCAATACATCTACACCTATATTAACGAATTCAAGTAGTCTCTTCAGTAACCCATTTTGTTCTTCTATCCAGCTTCGTTTTATTCTGACCTCCTAGATACTTTATCTAATTATCTCTAATATCCTAGAAAAGTGACTATCTCATTTGCCAAATATTTTATTGATTGACTTATTGATTATTAGTTACCAAAGAGTTTTAAACCAAGCTAAATCCGCACTAAAGATGACCCTTCAAACATGTGGGTCATTTTAACCCGGCCCGTGATGGGCCCACACAATTCCCATGTCTACCTACAACTCTGAAGTTTGAAGATATGGATTGGGTAGGTTAGGTAATATAAGTATCAATAACTCTTAAAAATGGTAGGTATTTGCCAACTTTAGTGCAACAATCAGCACAAAACCAAAATAGACAACTGTCACAACTAAGAAGGAATAGTAGTATGTAGTATTTAAGACTAAAATAGTCCGAATGAGGGCCGGGCCGGCTTATACATCACCAAAACTATGGTCATCTGGTGGCAGGACAGTCATACTTGTTTCAGCATACAAATAGGAACAACAAAAAATTTTTGCACATGGCTTGCCAATAAACCATACATTGAATATAGACATGAAATTCTTTTGTTCTAATTAAGTCACCTTAAAATTACTTTTTTTTTAGTAAACCTTAAAATGACTTTATCAAAAGAAAAGAATTCCATCAATTTAAAGTTGATTAATATTGAACTGAGAAGGTCAAAAAAATATAAAGAGATATTAGCAAAATATAGTAAAAAAACTACAAGGATTAATGTTAAATTATAGGCTAGACTAATTGTTAATGTTAGCAAATTAACGGGGAGACACGGGGTGCTTAGACTTCATAAGTCAAGGAGATAATATTATCCCAAAATCATATGGCTATAGGAAGAAGGTCTTCAATAGCTTATAAAGTGTGCACATCATCTTTAATTTGTCGATGTGGAATAACTCATCCCAACAAAAACTAAAATATTAGACGACAGCGAGAATGGGCTGTCAGAGTAGGTTATTGGGGTGTGACCTTTGCCGCCCCCATGTCACTTTGCCACTACCGGTTTAGTGAATTTTAAACTAATTTGGATTTTGTGTCAACATTTTCTCCATTAGACCTTAATGAGAATAATGAGTTAGTCTGATAATTAAAGTTCAAAAACTTTCTTTGCGCAATTGAAATAAAGATTTGGTTGGAAAACAATCAATTTTAAGTCCCTCTAGACAAAGGATCCTTCTTAATATTATATGTATATATTTGAGGTTAAATACCTTAGGGAGCCGACAAATTAATTAAGGCCCTCTAAATAGGAACAATACTCTTAAAATTCTTTTTAGTTGCAATCAACTACTCCATATTATACTTAAATTCTTTTTAGTGGAGTGTTAGTGTACTACTACCTACTAAACATAATCCTAAACATTATCCCTCATATATTCGATATATTAATTTTTTAAAATTAGTTTATTGTGAAGAAGATGATTTATGGACAACTCCGTTAATTTGTTTTTATTAAAGTTAACGAATGTTATTTAGGACAAAAAATCCCAATATTAACTCTTTCTAGAAATCCTAATTAAGTTTTAATCTAAAATTCTACTTTTTGTTAGTTTATGTACAAATCATACATTATACAAAAAGCTTTGAAAAAATTCTAAGTCTACAATTAAAGAGAGATTTGCTAAATGAAACTTAATTATTGACTAAAGAAAAATGACATGGCAGATTGAGTCTTGAGCTATATCTCTACCATTGAAGTATCCTTGACTACATTTGTTTATAGTTAAATTGAATAAGTGAGAAAATGCAATAAACTGCATAATATATTGCTGATATTTTTGAATTTATGAGGTAATATCTCTTTTATTGAGTATTTTTACCATTAAAGTATCCTTGACTACCATTAAAATGACATGGCAAATTTAATATATCTAACATTAAAGTATTTTTAGCATAATAAGTTAGAAAACATAATATAGTTAAAATGACATGACGAATTTATTATCTCTACCATTAAAGTATCATTGACTACCATTAAAGTATCCTTGACTACATTTGTCAAAATTGAGTATTTTTACTGCATAATACTATCTCTTTTATTTTTTTAATATCGTATGTTTATTTATGTTGATGCTAGAAAAACCGTGCATTGCAAAGGTTTCAACACTAGTTACCAATACTCAGCTAAGTATAGGTAAAAAACATAATGAAATAGTTAGGGTATGTTCTCTTCTAACATTAGCTTTTTATTAGACCCAAATCTAACGCAAATTCATTGAGTCTGAATAATTCTACTCATATCCAGACCGTTAGGGTCTTGCGGGTCTACGGTCTGGATCTGAGTCTAAAACAATGTTTTTCCTGTAAAATTTTAATGAATCATTATACAATTTTCGTCCATTCATATTAAATTATATAAACATTTTCAATTAACAAGGATCTTCTAATACTTTGATACTAATTAAGCGAGCAAATATATGATGCTTTCCAACTTTCACATTCTTAAAACGAAATATTCATCAAATCTTTTGATTTTTAAAGTAGGAAAATTTTCCAAGAAAAATCCTAACTATCACCTGTTGGCTAGAAATAATTCCAACTATTGATTAATTTTTAATAATCCCAACTATTGATGAAGTTTGCTGAAAATAGTCCCACTCTATTTTCAACCGGCTGTAGCAGGTTTTTTTGTATATTTTTACCTTTTTTTTAACTTTCCTTCATCAAATTAGGTAAACCTAGCCTTCATCCTCTCCATCTTCTTCTTCATTCATCCTATACCCTAAAACTTCATTTATCCTTCATCCTTCCTCCATTGTCAAGATCTTCTTCTTCTTCTAAGTATTCAAACCCTAATCCCAAATATAGGGGTGCAATTTGTGGTGGAAGTTTGAAATGCTACCATGGTATTCTAGGGTTTGAAGATTGCTCATCAATGGAGGAAGGAGTTTAATGGGTTTTTGAACATGGAATGGGTAAATCAGTTTTTGAAGATGAAAGGGTAGTTTTACCTAATTTGATGAAGTAAAATTAAAAAAAAGGTTAAAAAAAATTACTCAACAAAACCTGCTACAGCCGGTTAAAAATTGAGTGGGACTGTTTTCAGCAAACTTCACAATAGTTGAGATTATTAAAAAATAATCAATAATTGGGATTATTTCTGGCCAACGGGTGATAGTTAGGATTATTCTTAGCAAATTTTCCTTTAAAGTATAGGTACGACAATCACATTTAAAATTACATGAACCGACAAGTTCAAATCACATAGTTTTTCAAAATAAAAAATTACAAATCAAACAATTAATATACATAATAGCTAATATATAATTTTGAAATAAATGGGTCCATGAGCCGGATATGGGTCAAATCCGAATCTTAAATGTGTGGACCCAAATCCAAACTCAAACCCTAAGATTATGGACCCAGATCTAATTTGCACCAATAGGGTACAAAAATAGAGGGATCCAAACCCTCAAATTAGAATGGGTCTAGACCCCATCTGACCCAGGACATATACATCTAAATTTATTAAAAGCTAAGTTGATTAGATTAGATATTGTTTGATCTAATCAGATCTATTCACTCTGATTTGATATAATCTGATCTGGTTGACAAAAATATTTTACCGTTGTGATACTCTGTCAAAGTTAAAAGTTCTATTATTAACTATAGTACATAACTAAGTAGTGATATGGTAAGTAGAGGTTCGAGTTCACAGGGAAAATGAAATCTTCAATCGATTTAGGTTTATTTACTTGGATTTAAACACTAATATAAACATGAAAGATGAGAGATTTAAGTGTGAGTAACAAAGGGTTGTTTGATTTTCAACTCTAAGTCGAATTAAAAGATAAACAACAATCAAATAAATTGCCATCAATCGAGAAGTAACCTCAACTATTCATTAGTAACTCAATCTTACACAACAATATAATACCCTCAACTTGTTTTCAATATAATCAACTACTTATTGCAAGAAAAAGCATGTTATTCTCATCATAAAAGTACAATTAAAAAGCATCAAATGCATCATACAAAAAGTCAATAGCTAAGAGAATCATAAGCTATAGGAAGGGAAGTTCCACAATCAACTCAAATTAATAATACCTCTTAAGCAATTGACATGCTAAAGAAAGTGATGTTAATTACTCAAGTTGTTTGCAATTATACAATCTCAGATTAAGCAATTCAAGATTAATTGAATATGAATTCAAAGAGTGTTTAAAGGTAAGTTGCAATCAAACATTCAAACACTAATTCAATCATTACAATCCAATACAAAAGATTATCAAAAAATGATATTAATCATTGATAATAACTTACAAAAAATGGAAAAATTGAGTACTTACATTCTTCAAGGATGATTAATTTAGCCAAGAATGGCCATTACAACAAAAACAAGTGCTTGCTTACTCACTCCTTCCTTGCTCCTTCCTTTGGTAATGATGCAATCTATAGTATCCCTCGCCCTTTGACTTCAGTGTGTGCTCCTTGTGTGGGTGATATGGCTCCCCCCTTAGGTTCACCTAGTGATTGTCTGGCCAATAGTTTTGATGTTGATCTTCTTGGGCGCATTTTTTAAAATCCTTGCAAACAGTTAAAAGTACTCCCCCTAAGTTGCGCCTCGGCTTTGATCTAGGCTCTTGGTGTGGTCCTAGCTTTCCCAAGTGATATATCTTCTTGGGTTCAACTTCTGGTCCTACCTAGTTGTGTCTTGGGTACCTTTTTGCCTAAGAATAGGTCCGAGTGCAGGTCCGACATGAGGGAGCGCTGCCATTTTAACAGTATAATTTCCAATGCTATTTCTGGATGGTGAGACCCTACTGACATGCTCTATTTGGTTTTGGATCATCTAGCTGAGTTACCTCCCCCCTCAGCTAGTGCTTAGAAAGTAAGTAGCTTGAAAGACTTTAATTTGTATCAATGCAAGCATAAGCTTGGACATAGTCATTTCGCGGCTGCTATAAAGGTGCCATCCTCTTCTGGTGTGGCACCCCTTTCCATGAAAACCTTAAGGTTCTTGAATCTAAGCACCCTTTTGTGCCCTCTTCGGTTTTACCCTTTATCCCTTATAACAAGGAAGCTCTCTCTGTGTCCAACGATAAAGTGATGAGAATGATACATAGTTTTCCTAAGGGGACTTCGTGCGGCAGGGATAGGCTTTAGAGCTCAACATCTTGTGTACATGTAGGGTGGTGCGGCGTCGGCAATGGCTAACTCCTTGTTGTGCTCTATTACAAAGGTTTTCAATCTATTTTTGGGTGGTAAGTGCCCCGGTGTGCTTTAGAGCTTTATAGCCAGGGCACCCCTTCCCCCGTTGGTTACGTCAGGGGTGGTATCTATCCCATTGTGTTTGGCACGATATGATGGAGGCTCGTATCCTACCTACCCAACTTACATATTCAATGATTGGATTATCGTTTTGTGCATTGTAAGTGGGTAATTTGTATATTTGAGCCTAATTCACCCTAATTGTTATTTTACCACTTTTGAGTGACGATTTAGGGTTGTTTGGTGTTTGTATTGTCTCTAGTTTTTTCTAAAGAGAATTTTGGTTGCACTCATTAATTTTAGTGTGTTGGCCCATTTGAGTTTTGATGATGACTTAACAAATTATAAACAAACAAAATATTTGTAGAGATTGTTTTATAGGTAATATATCCGATTATCATAATCGTCGATGGTACCTAAGGACTGGTCAATGGGAATCGTACAAGTCAAAGTTAAAGTCAACAAAGTCAAAGTCAGTAGAGAAGGTCAATGAGGAAGTCAAGAGTAGATATCACTTCTACTGTTCCAGATATTGATAAACTGATGAAGTTGCAGATAGAGACAGTACGGTGTTCCTTCAGAATCCGGTCAGAGGAGAAGTCAACAAAATTAATTCAGAAAAAGTCTTGAATTTATTTTTCTATATTTTAGTTTTGTTGTACGGTTGAATAACTTAGGAAGCACAAGGAATAAGTCAAAGAATTAAAATAACTAACTCCTAAAAAGTCTCTTAAAATGGCTATTTTTAGCTAGAGTCAAATGTAGACTTGGAGTAACCTCCAAGGAAGTTATTTTCCTCCTCACGCTCAATGCCCACTAATCCCTCATCTATAGATTATGGGATTATGGGTTAACAAAATCTAAAAAGCATATAAATTAATTTGTTAACCGGCACAATGTCCTTTGGCGATCAACATTGAGAGAAAAACAATTTCCGAAAATTATTGTGCCCAAATTTCGTGAGATTCAAGATCAAGAAAAGGAAAATATTGAGTGTTCTTAATCGATAATTAATTCCAAAATATTTCCTTGTGCTATTCTTATGTTGTTCATCCAATTTAGAGAATTTATCTTGTATGGGTTTTTGAGAGAATTTGTAATTAGACTTGGGTAAGTCTAAGGGGGAAGTGAGAAAGAGAAGAGAGAAAGAGAAGGAGAATAGAGAAAGGGAACAAGAAAGAAACCGAGAGAAGAAGAGAAGGAGAAGGAGAAATATTTTATGTAATAGAGAATTGAATTACATAAAATAATAGAGAAGAGAAATCCCTAGTGGGTCGTGGTTCTTATTCCTACGTTAAATTCTTTGTGTTTCTTTAAGTTTTCTTTTATTTTGTTTTGAGTATATTCTTTATTCGAAATTCCGCAAGAAAAGGGCGAAAATACTCTAACGGGAACAAGTAACAATTCACCCCCCCTCTTGTTACACTTCATCGTCTCTATACAAATCTACAATTGGTATCAGAGCCCTGTTCCTCATTTAATCAGGAAACCCTGAGAGCCGTATCTTGGTGCTTTAGAGATGATGAAAATGAACGAGCGTATGGAAGAAGGGTACTCTAATCAGAGACCACCAATGTTCGATGGCAAATTCTATACCTATTGGAAAAACAGGATGGAGATCTTCATCAAAGCCGAAAATTATCAAGTTTGGAGAGTCATCGAAGTTGGAGATTTTGAGGTAACTACTACCAACTCCATTAACGAGACTGTTCCCAAACCAATCACAGAATATGAGAAAGAAGATTTTCAAAAGATGGAAATGAACGCTCTTGCTATTAAATTGCTTCATTGTGGGCTTGGTCCTAATGAACACAATCGCATTATGGGTTGCAAATCAGCAAAACAAATTTGGGATCTGCTGGAAGTTACCCATGAAGGAACAAGCGAAGTCAAACGTTCCAAGATTGACTTGCTCATGTCCAAATATGAAAGATTTGTTATGGAACCTAAAGAAAGCATTCAAGAAATGTTTACTAGGTTTACGAACATCACAAATGAGTTAGTCTCCCTTGGAAGGCTTATTCCATCCGATGAACAAGTGCGAAAGATCCTAAGAAGCCTACCTCAAGATGATCGTTGGAGAGCAAAGGTCACAGCCATTCAAGAATCTAAAGATTTTACAAAGTTTAATCTGGAAGAGTTGGCTGGTTCCCTGATGACTCATGAGTTACATCTGGGAACAGCTGACAGTTCCAGGAACAAAGGTCTGGCTCTGACAGCAGACGATCAAGAAAATTCAGAAACTGATGAGGAAGAGGCAGCAATGCTGGTACGTAGATTCAAGAAGTTCTTCAGGAACAACAGGTATAAAAATCAAAGAAACTACAAAGAAAAAGGAACTTCAAAATCCAAAACATATGAATGCCACAAATGTGGAAGTACCGAGCACTTCATAAAGGAATGCCCACTATGGAAGGACGAAAAAGCAAAAGGGAAAGCAAGAGAAACAGGAAGACAACCAACAAAAGGAAATTTCAACAAAACCGATTTCTGCAAAGCCATGATAGCTGCATGGGGAGAGTCCGAAAGTGAAGCCGAAACCGAAGCCCCCGTGGAAGAAGAAGAGGTAGCTAACCTCTGTCTCATGGCTACTCATGACGATACATCTAAAGGAAAAGAGGTACTGTCTCCTGATCCATTTTCTGATTACTTATTTAAATTGGATAAACATAGATTAGTTAAAATGATTTTAGAAGCTCACGAAAATTTAGAAAAACAAACCGCCATCTCTCTCAAAACTGAAAAAGACCTTAAAGCATGTAAAGACCAAATATCCTACCTTAACTCGTTTAGATCCGATGTGCAAAATC
The DNA here is from genome assembly GCA_019776075.1 of Amaranthus palmeri. Taxonomy (NCBI): domain Eukaryota; kingdom Viridiplantae; phylum Streptophyta; class Magnoliopsida; order Caryophyllales; family Amaranthaceae; genus Amaranthus; species Amaranthus palmeri. The sequence goes on from JAAKBH010000473.1 coordinate 59,647, forward strand.
GATTCTTTGAATTGCTTGATAATAATGTGATGTTAAAAGAAGCCTTAGAAAAAGTTAAAGAAGAAAACATCATGTTAAATATTGAATTGAATCAATTTGAGCAATTTGAGATGGAAGTAGATTATGAATCTAAGAAAGAAATTCAATGTGTACTCTTTCAAATGAGATCCGACCTAGAATCCGCCTTAAAAGAAAACGATCGACTTAAGCTTGAACTAAATTCAAGAGATAAAGGGAAAATTAAAGAAGTTCCCAAATGGATTCTTAATGCTAAAACTAAAGGAACCGAAGGTCTAGGATATGATAAAAATGACAAAAAGAAAAAGGTCTACGTTGATCTCCCAAGTAACAAAGTCTCACTGGTAAAATAATCCTTATTTGTATCTTGTTTTTAAGCTCATTTGTATCTCATATTGAGGGTTACTAACAAGTGGGTTACAAATAACATATTATTTGTATCTCTTGAAAACCCAAGATACAAATAAGGGTTATTTGTATCCCCTATTTCAAACAGGGGATACAAATAACCTATTATTTGTATCGCGTTTTACATACAGGCGATACAAATAATGGGTTATTTGTATCCCCTGTTTGAAATATGCGATACAAATAACCCTTATTTGTATCTTGGGTACAAACATGCGATACAAATAACCCAGTTATTTGTATCCCCCTATTTAAACCTTAGATACAAATGACTTTTTTTTAATTAAAAAAAATATATAGCCTATATATATATATCTATATATATATATATATATTATATATATATATATTATCTATATATATATTATATATATATATATATATATATATATATATATATATATATATATATTATGTATATATATATGTATATATATATATGTATATGTATATATACATATATATGTATATATATATTATATATATAATATATATATATATATATATATATATATATATATATATCTATATATATATATATATATATATATATATATTATATATATATATATATATATATATATATATATATATATATATATATATATATATATATATATATCTATATATATATATATATATATATATAATATATATATATATATATATATATATATATATATATATATATATATATATATATATATATATATATATATATATATATATATATATATATATATATACATATATAGAGAGTCCTGAGACTATGGGCGATTAGCCGTTTTCTCAACGGCTCTTTCCAACTTTCCAACTTTCCGGCACCGATAGCTTCTTCACCGGGTTGACCAGCACCACCTTTTAGCACCTGTCTTGGCGGTATGAGGGGTGGTCGTGGAAGTAGAGGGAGGGGAGGTAGAGGGAGAGGAGAAGACCACAGAAATGAAGCAATTATCACGAGAAGTGCGGCGGAGAAACTTGCAGAACCAAATGTTACCTGCCCTGACATGGAAACCGAGGAACCAGAAGGTCAAGATGACCAAAAATTAGAAGAGATGAAATCTGGGAAGGGTCTGTCGAAACAAATCAGAGGAGGCGATGAAGTAGCTGGGCGCGATAAAGAGCAATTGGAAGTAATTAGACAACAATTGGAAGCCCTTCAATCTCAAATTCAGAAATTGGGCCTTAACAAAGACAAAATTCAATTAGCAGCTACAATTGGGGAAGCTACTACTTGTCCAGAAACTGTGAACACTGCTGATATGATGAAATTTCAGATTGAAGGCAAGCAGAGAAATGGTGTGTCTGGACTGATCGAAAACACACATGAGGATTTTCCCCCACTCAAAGCTACAGAAGTAGATGCTCCTGTGCAGATTCAACAACTAACACCTATGGCCTCATGGAGAGATAAGGTAACAACCCCATCCTCACCTTTGGGAATGCCTCTTAAATTTGTTCCCCCGTTGATTGAAAATGGTGCACAAATTGTTCAAATTGAGTCTCAAGATGTTGTTGATATGATTAATATGTGGGAAAGAGCTATTGTGGTCTATGTTGTTGGTGGATATGTTTCTGTTGATATTGTTAGGGGATTCATTCGTAAACACTGGACGAATGTCAATATGCCTACGATTCACACCCATGAAGAAGGGTATTTTGTCCTAAGGTTTAATTCAGAAGATGAGTGTTCGAAGATATTAGAGGGTGGTCCGTATTTCTTGAACAAAGCGCCCATGATAGTGAAGAAATGGAGTAGTACCTTTGATTTTAAGGAGGAAATTTTGAGAGTTATTCCTGTATGGGTTAGGTTACCTAGTGTCCCTCTCCATTGTTGGGGTGTTGAATCTCTAAGTAGAATTGTGAGTGCTGTGGGGGTACCTATCATGGCGGATGATTGTACTGCAAAACAATTGAAAGTCTCATATGCTAGAGTCTTGGTTGAGGTTGATATTACACAGGAGTTTGTTAAAGAGATCAAAATTCGCGATAACACAGGGAGGGAATTCACACAAAAAGCTATTCCAGAGTGGCGACCCTACTACTGTAGAAAATGTCATAAAGTAGGACATGTTTGCAAGGATGAGAGTGAAGCTAAACCGGATCAAAAGAAGGATAATGTTGAGGCCAAGGGAGGAAAAGGTATATGGATACCTACTACACTTGCTAAAATAATCAAGGGGGTCACAGGTGTCGAGCAACTCAAAGCAAAGCTTGATGCTGCCCAAGACCAAACCGAACAGGTTGGGTTAGAATGCAACACGGGACAGCAGTTACACACTAGTGAAGAGAGGGAAGATAGAGCTGTTAGTGTGACTGGGGAGGCAGAAGGAGCAGCGGAGGTTGATGGGGATGGCTGGACGCAGGTCAGCCACAGAAAAGGGGTTAGAAAATCTGTCCAGCAGCCGGATAATGGTACAGATCATTTGGTTAGAACAGGTGCAACAGGAGGTAGTCTGCAATCAGCTTTTGGGGTTTGATTGAAAGTGAAACTGAGCAAGCGGGAAAGGAAACAATAGAAAGGGACGGGAACCCTCTAATTCCCTCCATCCAATGATTATTATGTCTTGGAACGTGAGGGGCATGAATAGCCCCATAAAAGCCAAGGAAGTGCGGAATTTTCTTGGGAACAATAATGTTAGTATCGTAGGCATTTTGGAGAGTAAAATTAAAGAGCCGAAAGCAAAGAAAATTCAGAATATTTTTGGCAACAAGTGGGGATGGTACGTCAACTACACAAACCACGAAAAGGGTAGAATTTGGGTAGGGTGGAGGCTCGATAGGTGCAAGTTGGAGATATGTAACTCGCATCAACAATTCATTGCAACAAAAATCACCCCCATTAGTTCGAAAGAGAGTTTCCATGTTGTGTTTGTTTATGGTCTTCATACTGTGAAAGATAGGAGAGAGATGTGGAAAGAGTTGGAGAATATAGACTACCACAATGCTTGCCTATACATGGGTGACTTCAATGCTATATATAGAGATACACACAGGAAGAATGGAACGCAGGTTTCCTCTTATGAGACAAATGACATGCAGAATTGGTTAGAGGTCAAAGAGCTGCACCCAATCACAGAGAGAGGTCACGAGTTCTCTTGGACTAATAAGGAGCAAGGGGATAACCGCATTTACACAAAGATCGATCATGCTGTAGGGAACATTCAATGGTTGACAACTTTCAGCCATGCTAGTGTCCTCTACGCCAATCCGATGTTCTCAGACCACACCCCGTTGATCCTAAACCTCGCAAAGCACGATCAGAAGCAAGGTAAACCGTTCAGGTTCTTTAACTACTTGTGTGAGCACAATGATTTCCTTAAGATTGTTGCAGAAGCGTGGAAGACCAAGGTGAAAGGGGAGGGCCTCCAGAGAATTTGGTACAAGATGAGCAATGTAAAAACTCGGCTTAAAAGTCTTCACAACAGGGAATTTGCAGGGATTAAAGAGAGAATCAAACATTGGGAGGATACTCTTGATAACATCCAAACTGATATGCAAGGGAACCCCACTAGTACAGAGCTCCATCAACAAGAGAAAGAAGCTGCCAACCAAGTTAGAAAATGGAGGAAAATTGAAGACAAAGCTTTGCATCAAAAGTCCAGAATCAATTGGATGAAGCACGGGGATGAAAATTCCGCCTATTTCCATGCTTTCATCAAGGAGAGAAGAGCTTCAAATAGTATTTATGAGCTACAAGACAAGAGTGGAAAGTGGCTTTCCTCAGAGCAAGAGATCAATAATGAAATTCTCCAATTCTACCAAAACCTTCAGGGTACAGCTAACACAAACCTTGAAGTGATTGATAGACAGATCAAGAGAGAGGGGCCCCAGATAGACAGGAAAGATAGTCAGTTGCTTATTCAAGATGTGGATGAAGAGGAAATCAAAGAAGCGGTGTTCGGGATGAATGATAACAAAGCTCCAGGGATTGATGGTTTCAATGCATGCTTCTTCAAAAAGACTTGGGATATCACTAAAGGGGACCTGATAAGCGCCATCAAAGATTTCTTCAAAGGAAATATGCTCTTCCGCCCTTACAACTGCACTTCAGTTACTCTTATCCCAAAATCTAAAAATGCAAACAAAGTGGGAGACTACAGACCTATAGCTTGCTGCACTGTTATCTACAAGATTGTCTCCAGAATCCTCGCGAGCCGTCTCCAGAAGGTTATAGGGAAGGTTATCGATCATGCTCAGTCAGGGTTCATTCCTGGGAGGCAAATGGCAGACAACATCCTTCTAGCTGCAGAGATCATCAAAGGGTATGACAGAAAGAATAATAGCTCAAGATGCATGATTAAGATGGATCTCCGAAAGGCCTACGATTCCATCAGCTGGTCTTTCCTCTTTACGGTTATGAGTGAGCTGGGCTTTCCCCCTAGGTTTGTTGACTGGATAAAAGCTTGTGTCACCACGGTCTCGTTCTCAATCCTTGTGAATGGTATGCCTCTTAAGCCTTTTGATGCTCAAAAAGGTTTACGCCAGGGTGATCCTATTTCGCCATACCTCTTCGCCATCGCTATGGAGTACTTATCAAGGTTGATGTGCAAACAGAAAGATAATCCAAATTTCCACTACCACCCTAGATGTAAGAAGGTGAACCTCACTCACCTCCTCTTTGCAGATGACCTCCTCATGTTCTGTCGTGCCGATATCACCTCTATCCAGCAATTAATGCTCACCTTCAGCAAGTTCTCTAAGGCTTCAGGGCTTGAAGCAAATGCCAGTAAGAGTAATGTTTATATGTCGGGCATAGATAGGCAAGCCAAAGATCGTATCCTGCAGTACCTCCATATGGAGGAGGGTGAGTTCCCCTTCAGATACCTTGGGGTTCCCCTCCACTCCAAGAAGCTGAACTCTAGAGAGTGCAGACCCTTGGTGGATAAAATCATTGGTAGAATTGGTTACTGGTCCTCCCGTCTTCTTTCCTATGCAGGCCGGATTCAGTTAGTTCGCAGTGTCATTGGGGGCATTCAAAACTTTTGGGCCCAAATCTTCAGTCTCCCGAAAAAGCTCATCAAGATGGTAGAGAGCATCTGCAGATCGTTCATCTGGACAGGGAAAGAGGGGATTTCGCGTAAAGCTGCTGTTCCGTGGAGCAATATGGTTCTTCCCTTCGCTAAAGGTGGTCTTAATCTTAGAGATATGTACCTTTGGAACAAAGTAGCTATTCTTAAGCACTTGTGGAATGTAGCTCGGAAAAAAGAAAACCTCTGGGTCAAGTGGGTCCACAGTTACTATGTGAAAGACCAAGAGATTCATGAGATGCGTGTCTCCATTCATGCTTCATGGATTTTCAAGAAGATTATCAAGCAGAGAGAGATTGTGGAGAAGCTTGGAGGGTGGGATAACATCACTACAGACAATAATTTTCGGATTGGTAGAATCTACGACCAACTCATTGCAGATGTTCCTAGGGTCCCGTGGGGCGACATCATGATCAAAAATGTGGCTAGTCCAAGTGCTAGGTTCATAACATGGCTCGCTGTTCAGAATAGGTTGACTACTCGAGACCGGATGGAGAAATGGGCTAATATCACTGACAACACTTGTGCTTTGTGTACTGGGGCAACAGAATCAGTCCATCATCTTTTCTTTGAGTGCCCTTATACGCAGGAAGTCAGAGCAGGGTTATTTCACTTCCTTCCGCGGTGCCTTGACGCTCCTAATTTCCAGGCCGAGATTCTGCAGATGAATAAAATAAACAAAAAGAAGACGAACAGAGCAAAGCTGATTGTGGGGTTATGGACGGAAATGATTTACAATATTTGGATGCAAAGAAACAGAACTATTTTTGACAACCATACCTTCAATGTGAAGGATGTGATTAGTTGTATAGTGTTTAGAATTGTTGGGAGGATTAGTAGTAGTATGGTAGACATGCTTGTGCCTAGGTAGTTAGGTTCTTTTTTGGGCTGACGCTCCGTTTTTTGGTTGAGTGTTAGCGTTTTTGGTTTGCTCGGGTTGGAGTTAATTTCCATCCCGTGCCCCTGTCTGTATCTTCCCCTTTTGGTATATAATACAAATCATTTGACAAAAATATATATATATATATATATATATATATATATATATATATATATATATATATATATATATATATATATATATATATATATATATATATATATATATATATATATATATATATATATATATATATATATATATATATATATATATATATATATATATATATGTATGTATATATATATATATATATGGAACAATTCCCAACAACAGCCTTGTAATTTACTCGTTTTCATTTAAACAGCCTCCAACTTCGTTTATCCTCAACAACAGCCACCAAAGTACCAAAAGTGACATCGAAACAGCCAAGTTGCCCAAATGACCGGTTGTTAGCCTATTCTTACCTTTGACCAAAGCTAATGACCGTTGACCAAAAATAAAATTAAAAAGAAAAAAATTAACTTCCTTCATCCCTTACCTTTCACCATTCACTCTTCTTCCTCCATTTCTTTATCCTCTTCCACTCTCCATACCTTTCTTCAAATACCCTTCAAAAAAGTTTAGTTCTTTATCTTCCCCAATTCTTTGTTTTGCCTTTTCTTCCAATTCCCAAAATTTCCCATTTACGGCCTAAGTTTAAATCATGAAGAATATGAAGAAGAAGAACAAGTAATTGGAGATTGCCTTGTTTTGAAGATGGAATTTTTGAGGACCCATATCTTGAACAGGTAATTCCCAACTCTTGATTTCTTATTTAACAATTTTTAGCTAAATTGAAATTGAAATTCAAATTCCATCAATTTTTAGCTTCAAATTATAACATTTTCATATTTAATTTCTTGTTTGAATTGAAATTAAAGCCTCCAGAGAAGCAGCAGGAGCTAATTCGCACCATCTATTCAGGTTAATTTCTCCCTCATTTTTCAGCGATTATTTTCCACAATCATATACGCAGTTTAATTGCTGGGTTTTAATCTTTTTTGGGGTTTGATGTAGTGTTATGCAATAGGCCTGAAAATGTCAGTAACTTTGTGGATTTTGATTCCATTTTTGGTCCGGTGCGTATCTTTTTCTCCTTGATGTTTCTATCATTTATTGTAATAACAATTGAGCTACATCCCATGTCCAGTTTTTTTGTGTTAATTGACTTACGTTGATGATATCATGTTGCTAATGAATTTTGGTTTGTTTTGATGTACTCCCTCATATTCACCTTTTGCTTTTTTAACACTATTTATCCATCAATCATGAAGAATATGGTTGAAAGGTACAGAAAAGGTAAGGATGAAGGGTATTTGAAGAAAGGTATGGAGAGTGGAAGAGGATAAAGAAATGGAGAAGAAGAGTGAATGGTGAAAGGTAAAGGGATGAAGGAAGTTAATTTTTTTTATTTTTTTTATTTTTGGTCAACGGTCATTAGCTTTGCTCAAAGGTAAGAATAGGCTAACAACCGTTCATTTGGGCAACTTGGCTGTTTCGATGTCACTTTTGGTACTTTGGTGGCTGTTGTTGAGGATAAACGAAGTTGGAGGCTGTTTAAATGAAAACGAGTAAATTACAAGGCTGTTGTTGGGGATTGTTCCTATATATATATATATATATATATATATATATATATATATATATATATATATATATATATATATATATATATATATATATATATATATATATATATATATATATATTATATATATATATATATATATATATATATATATATATATATATATATATATATATATATATATATATATATATATATATATAATATTATAATAATATATATATATATATATATATATATATATATATTATATATATATATATATATATATATATATATATATATATATATATATATATGTGACATCAAGACAGTACGAGACATAACAGATAAATTTATTATTATTATTATTAATATACATAAGAATAAGTATATACAATTAATCAAACTTCAAAAAAAATTCAATTTCAACTATTAAGCCCATAAACTAACTTAGCACTACTCTAGCTCTAACTCAGCAACTAGGCAGCATCACAATGGACTAGTCAAACCATCAGCAAGTAACAGCACAGAAGCAACCATCCAAAACAGAAGCTGCCTCGGATCAGCACGCACGCAGCTTAACAAAGACAAACGCGCACGTCCAGCCAGCAACATAAACAGCCCTCATCAGCACAATTTATTATAAGAGTGTAGTGTGCTGCTGATCAAGGCAACAAAACGCAAACATTGTTACAACAAGAGTGCAAAGGGACTAAAATAAGTACCTGATATCTACATTGTTAATGTATTAGTAAAACACAATTTGTTCAGGTGCAGGTTGGATATTGGGGTTGCTGCTCCTGTTGTCTAGTGGAGCCACTACAGCAGTGTAGGGACTAAAAATCTTTGCCACATTGAGAATATATACTGAAATGAAATCCAACCATGGGTTAAAAAATTATCACAGGAAGTATATGAGAAGGATTCTATGATAGAATAATACCATAAAATAAACACACAATCCTGTTTCAGGATTCATAATCATGCTCTGGGGAATGGCATTGTTGCCAAGGGTAAAATTTCTCTTTTTTGCCATTTGTTGAGATGGGGTTACACTAGTGGAAAAAATGATATTGGCTGCTGCTTATTGGCTGCGGTCTTTTGGAAAACGCAGCCCATATGAGTAATAAAAAAGCGGGAAAAAAAAAAACAATAAGGGGCTGCGGTTTTTATGGATGTCCGCAGCCCTTAACCCCTTGGAAATTTAATAAAATAAATAACAAAAAAAAAATACTAATGGGGCTGCGGTTTTTCCACGTGTCCGCAGCCCTTAACACTTTGAATTTTAATAAAGAAAATTAAAAAAAAAAGTAGAGGAAGGGGCTGCGGTTTTTCCACATGTCCGCAGCCCTTAACACTTTGAATTTTAATAAAGAAAATTAAAAAAAAAAAAGTAGAGGAAGGGGCTGCGGTTTATCCTCCTGTCCGCAGCCCTTAGTTGTTCTTAAAAAAAAATTAAATAAAACCGCCAACGTTCATATTGCTGCTGCTGCTTACTGTTTCATAAAATTCCTTTCGAAACCCTTAGCTTGTCTTCATACTTTCGAAATTCATTTGCTGCTGCTTCATACTTTCGAAACCCTTAATTAGCTTGTCTTCATGCTTTCGAAATCTTGCTGCTTCATACTTTGAAATCTTGAAATTCATTTGTCTTCATACATTCGAAATTCATTTGCTGCTGCTGCTCCATTTGTCTACATCAGTTCTTGCTTCGAAAATCTTCTCATCTTCGAAATTCATCTTCATTGCTTCGAAATTCATCTCAAAAGCTTCGAAATTCTTCTCCAAGTCTTCTCAAAAGCTTCGAAAATCTTCTCCTCTTCAAAGACCCACGAAATTTCAAAACACCATTATTGTTTTTCCTTCAAGACCCACGAAAATTTGGGCTTAGTTCTTGTTTTTCTTCAAGGTTTAATTTGATAATTAAAGTTAATTTTAAGTTTTTCAATGTTTGTTGTGTTTTAGGGCTTATTTTTTTATACTAATTTTGATTTGGTTTTTCATTGTATAGGTTACATAATCTTAAACCCACAAAAATTCAAGGTATAATTTATGTGTTTATATATTTCGTTCTTGGTAATTTTGTTATTGGTTCTTCGTTTTTGGTTTTTTTTTTTTACATTATTGTGGATCATTTTGTTGTTTTTTTTTGTTGGTTTTTGTGGATTATTATTGTTGCTTTTTGTTGGTTTATGTTGGTTTTTGTTTTGATGATAGATTTGGTTTATCTAAATTGGAATATAGGTTTTTGTTTCTTTTTGTTATTCTTGGTTTACTTTCTTGTTCGAATATTTTGTTGCGAATTGAAGCTTCAAATTAGAATACAAAGTAATAAGTATGTTAATCTCTTAGGTACAAGTAGTAAGAAATTGATGATATATGTTTTGATAAGTATGATAAGTATTTGTATGTATGTTTTCTTATATTTTTAGGTAATTATTTCATTATAATTATGAATGTGTATGTATGTAATTGTGGTTAAATTGATGATATATTTTGTTGCGAATTGAAGCTTCATTATAATTATTGTAAATTAGGGTTAAATAAATGATTTTTACTTAGTTTTATGGTTAATTAGGTTAAAGTATATATGTTAAAAGGTTGTGTATTAATTTTGTTTTGAATTAAATAATCACACTTAGGATGACAAAAGATCGTTCTTGGATGTATGGAAGCATTGAATCGTCGGAATTTATTGATGGCGTGTTAGAATTTTGTAGTGTTGCGGTTGAACATCAAATTAGGACGGGGGGAGTTGGTTTTTATTGCCCATGTGTCAATTGTGGCAATGTATCAAAGGTAGATAGTGTTTATATGCTTAGGGAGCACATACTCCGACGTGGGTTTAGGCCTCAATATCATGTTTGGGTTTGGCATGGTGAGGAGGGAGTTTACAAGGAAAATAGGGTTGTTGAGGATGTCAATAATGTGGCCGATGTTAATGAGGATGTAGTGGATGAAGAGAATGTTGATGAGGATGTGGATCGTGTTGATGAGATGATGGAGGGAGTCGAGGATGAGTTAGGAAAACGTCCTCGTGTATTTGACTTGTTGACAGAGGCTTCTCAAAAGCCTTTGTATCCTGGATGTACAAAGTTCACCAAGCTTACAGCAGTTTTGACGATTTTCAACATTAAGTCAAAGTTCAATTGGAGTGACACTAGTTTCACAATGTTATTAGAAGCGTTAGGTGAGATGCTTCCCGAGGGAAATGAACTTCCAAAGTCGACATACTATGCCAAAAAGCTAATGTGTCCTTTCGGGTTAGAGTACCAGAAGATTCATGCGTGTCCGAATGATTGTGTATTGTATCGGAATGAAAACGAGAACTTAGAAGAGTGTCCTAGGTGTGGGTTATCGCGTTACAAGCGTAAAGGGGCTCGAGATGCTAAAGGGCCCCCGGCTAAGGTATTGTGGTATCTTCCAATAATACCAAGATTCAAGCGCTTGTTTTCTATAAAGAAAGATGCGTTAAATTTGAGGTGGCATGCAAATAGGGTGAAGAAAGATCACTTGCTCACACATCCATCCGATTCTCCGGAGTGGAAGAGTATTGATAGGTTGCACAAGACTTTTGGGGATGAAGTTCGTAATTTAAGGCTCGGACTGTGCACGGATGGAATGAACCCATTTGGCAATCTTAGTTCTCAACATAGTACTTGGCCGGTACTTTTAGTTATTTATAATTTGCCACCTTGGTTGTGTATGAAGCGTAAGTACATTATGCTTTCGCTTCTTATCTCGGGCCCTAAGCAACCTGGTAACGACATAGATGTATATCTTGCACCTCTTGTTGAGGATTTGAGAAAGATGTGGGATGAAGGAGTTTCCGTGTATGATGCATATGCTAATGAGGAGTTCACCTTGCGTGCAATGCTTTTATGCACCGTTAACGATTTTCCGGCTTATGGAAACTTATCAGGGTATAAGAACAAAGGGAAGAAAGCGTGCCCAATATGTATCGATGACATGGAATCCACGTGGATTCCTAAGTGCAAACATGTATTCATGAATCATCGAAAGTTCCTCCCACGAGATCACCATTACCGTAAGAAGAAGAAGATGTTCAACGGGGAGGTTGAGGACCGTGTAGCTCGTCGACCGTTGTCCGGTTATGAGGTTTACGAACAAGTTAAGGGGGTTGAAACTGTATTTGGTAAAACAGGGCAAGTGCAAGGGGGTGAAGATCGACTGTGGAAAAAAGAATCAATCTTTTGGACGCTTCCATATTGGAGAGATCTACAGGTTAGGCATTGTCTTGACGTTATGCATATAGAGAAAAATGTATGCGATGCCATACTCGGGACTCTCATGAACATTCCGGGTAAGAGAAAGGATAATAAGGTCGTGCGAGATTACTTTGAATGTAAGGGTATTCGTCCGGAGTTGTGGGCACAGGTTAAGGGGAGTAAGAAAAGAGAAAGAACTGATGAAGTTGGTGGTAGTAGCAAGGGAAAGGTCGGTAAGAAGAAGATGAGTAGTGAAAAAGTTTATTTGCCTCCAGCTTGCTACACATTGTCCAAAGCAGAGAAGCGAGCCTTTTGTGAGTCTTTGTATGGCATTAAGGTTCCCTCTGGGTACTCATCTAACATGAAGAGATTTGTGACCCTTAATGGTGAATTGAAGTTGGGAAGCATGAAATCTCACGATTGCCATGTAATGATGCAAGTGTTCTTACCGATCGCACTACGTGGAATATTGCCAAAACATGTGAGATATGCTATTACCGAGCTATGTTCGTTCTTCAACACTATTTGTAGTAAAGTTCTTGATCCCTTTAAACTTGATGCTCTTCAACTCGACGTGATTGTAACTTTATGCAAGTTTGAGATGTATTTTCCACCTTCTTTCTTTGACATAATGGTTCATCTTATTGTTCATCTTGTTCGTGAAATCAAGCTTTTAGGTCCAGTTTTTCTAAGGTGGTGCTATCCTTTTGAGAGACACATGGGTGTGTTACAAAACAAAGTGAGGAATCCAGCACAACCAGAGGGGAGTATGATTCAAGGCACTGTAAGCGATGAGATTGGTAATTTTATAGCCGAGTATATGGCTATGGCAAAGCCTATTGGACTACCCACCTCTCGACATGAAGGAAGACTTGAGGGAAAAGGAACAATTGGATCTAAAACAATCACACCTTCTCGGGATAGTCTGTTACAAGCACACTTGTATGTGTTGCATCATATTTCAGAAGTTCATCCTTTTTTGAATGAGCATTTTGATATATTGCGCGCAAAATATCCGTCTAGAGGTGATAGGGCATTGATGCAGTTGCATAACAAGACGTTCATTGATTGGTTTCATAACCGAGTAATATGTGAAGAACTAAAGGGTGTATCTGAAACTGTTAAGTGGTTAGCTTTTGGTCCTCGTGATGATGTCAACAAATATGAGGGTTACGATGTCAATGGGTTTACATTTTGGACTGAGAGTCAAGATAAGAAGTCATCGTATCTGCAGAATAGTGGGGTTTCTATTTTGTCGTCATCTACATTTTACGCGAGTGCCAAGGATCAATCGCCGGTTGATGCTAAATCGGTATACTACGGGCGGGTACATGAAATATGGGAGCTTGACTATTGTACTTTCACTATGGGTCTTTTCAAATGCAAGTGGGTGGATAATAATCGACGATGCGTTAAAAATGACGACCCTTGTGGATTCACTCTTGTAGACTTGGATCGCTTGCGTGATGGTGAGGAGCCATTCATACTAGCCACACAAGCCAACCAAGTATTTTACATTGAAGACCCTTCTAATAAACAATGGTCTATTGTTGTACCGGGAAAAAGAAGTACCCTTGGTATAGGTGATGTTGAGGATGAGGAAGAATATAATGCTTTTGAAGACTCCCCGCCCTTTATCAATCCAAAATCGGTGAATGAAGATGATGAAGATGTTGGTTATATGCGTGTAGATCACACGGAAGGAATACATTTGAATTAAGTGATTCACAAGGTATGAATTATTTAAGGTTATTAATTTTGGCATTTTTCGGGCGTAAAGTAGCTTAAACGTTGTTTGTTATGAATGAAACTTGGCACACACCACTATTTGGTATATATAAATGTGTTGAAGTTGTTAGAATTGATAATAGTTGTCATATGCTTGAAATTAAGGGTCAAGTTGCGTTTTTTAACGGTTTTGAATGAATTTTGTCATTTTCGGGCGTAAAGTAGCTTAAACGTTGTTTGTTATGAATGAAACTTGACACACACCACTATTTAGTATATATAAATGTGTTGAAGTTGTTAGAATTGATAATTGGTTTCATATGCTTGAAATTAAGGGTCAAGTTGCGTTTTTTAACGGTTTTGAATGAATTTTGTCATTTTCGGGCGTAAAGTAGCTTAAACGTTGTTTGTTATGAATGAAACTTGGCACACACCACTATTTAGTATATATAAATGTGTTGAAGTTGTTAGAATTGATAATTGGTTTCATATGCTTGAAATTAAGGGTCAAGTTTTCATATCATTTAGCCTTATATTCTTGATTTGTTATGTGTTTAAACTAATTGATCGTTTTTGTTTGAACAGATGGGCTGGAAGGAAAAAGAGGCTACGGGGGAGTTCACCCCAAAAGGCAATGTTGATGCATTGCATATGGTCTTAGGGAAAGACCATCAGGGGCGGGTAGTCGGCAAAGGAGGCGTCCGCGTGGGCGTGAAGAAAGCATTTGGCAAAGAGTTCGCTACTCCTTGATCCAGAACGATGCCATCGCTTAAGGAAGTAGAGAAACGAATCGAGGAGAAAATCACAGCCAAAGTCACCGCAAAAGTGACTAAGGACGTCTTCGACAAGATGGCATCACTATTGCAGAAATTAGGAGCTACCCATGACGACTTGGCCAATTTGATTGCCGAGGACCAACAAAGTCAACATGGGGATCCTAAGGCTTTGGTGGAGCCATCGCCCGAGCCCCTTACCCCCGTAGCACACCAGCCCATTACCCGTAGCACACCCGAGCCTCACATTCCAACGCCGGAGACCATGAACTCCGTTACTCAGGTTTCGGAAACAACACCTGATGAGCCAGTGATAAAGGTACATTTAATTTTTAAATATACAAGCGCGTATTTATTTAAATTTCAACGTGTATTGATAATTTATCATGATGTTAATTATACTAAACGAAAAAATTTTTAGGAGGCGACTCCTTGCTCTCTTTTGTTGCCTCAGTTAGGCGTTGCTCGTGGTGGCGACTTAACTGAGGTTGCATTCGGTGAGGCGCAGCCAAACCAAGTGGGCCAAACAGTGCATACAATGCCTGTTACACGTGGCCACATTAGTGTGACGGTAGAAACTATCGTTAAGGGGTTCGAGGATTTCTCACTTCCGGTTCCAATGCCAGAATGGAACCTTGAGACTTTATCGAACGCCCAAGGTAGTTTCGTCACATGGCCATATGCTTGGGTCCGACTCACGGCGAAGGTAATATATCTTTAGT
Organism: Amaranthus palmeri; assembly: GCA_019776075.1. NCBI lineage: Eukaryota > Viridiplantae > Streptophyta > Magnoliopsida > Caryophyllales > Amaranthaceae > Amaranthus > Amaranthus palmeri. Next base: position 75,047 of record JAAKBH010000473.1, read on the forward strand.
ATTATTTTATTTGTTTTTATTATTTTAATTGCGTGAGTAATTAAACTAATTTAATTGTATGAAATGAAATAGGAAAAGAGCTCAAAGGGCTCTAAAAGAGAGATCGGTTCCTCATCATCGGTGACAATCACTCCAATCTTGACTGATGAGGAGCTTAAAGATCTCTCTTCAGATTGTCTATGGCTGCACAAGGGTGCATCTCGCATGACTGAGGAGGACCCACTTCTTCTACCCCTAGGCACGGACCAATTTCACACTGCCGAAGATGGTTTCGTCATTATTGGTCCTAGTGACATTGGGCAATTTTTGCGAGGGGAGATGTTGAATGTCGCCCTTATTCATGTCTACATGCTGTATGTGATTTTTTATCTTACAATTTAGGTTTTATTGTTTAATTGTTTTAATAATCGAATGACTGACAAAATTTTCTTATTCGTGAGTTTAGTGGGATGTACGAGGAGTTGAATAGCCTCGAACCTCCAATAACATTTGGATGGTTTGATCCTGAGTCTATTAGGGGTGAAAAGAGTGTTACTGATCCAGATGACGTCAAAGCATACGTAGAACGTGCTTTGAAACATTCATTTGAATCGAAACACTCATTCATTCTGGCCCCGTACTATGAAAGGTGATTAGTTTTATTATTTTATTAAATTGAACTTAAATTTTGATTTTACTTACGTTCACATATTCTCTATCTTGATGATTTAAAATCGTGGTTTTTGTAGTGTGCACTGGATGCTTTTGGTCATATGTCCGATGACCAATATGGTGCACGTTTTCGACTCACTAAGTCGTGGAAATCCCGTGCCTCGCAACATGAAATTTAAAGCTTTGTTGAATTCGTAAGTTTATAAATTGTCAATTAATTTCATTTAAGTGTTATATATATATTATTGTCAATTAATTTCAATTAATTTCTTTACTCTTGTGTCTCAGGGTTATGAAGAAAATGCGTGGCGAAATGGGATGTGCTACAAGAGCCACTAACCCGAAATGGAGAGCAGTAAAGGTATATATAACATTATTTGGTATATATTATTGTCTTGAATTAATTAAAATTGAAAACATTTGTCAAATGATTGAAATTAGTTAGAATTGAAAACAATTCGACCATAAAATAGCTTAAACCTTGTTTGTTATGAATGAAACTTGGCACACAACACTATTTGGTATATATAAATGTGTTGAAGTTGTTAGAATTGATAATAGTTGTCATATGCTTGAAATTAAGGTCAAGTTGCGTTTTTTAACGGTTTTGAATGAATTTTGCCATTTTCGGGCGTAAAGTAGCTTAAACGTTGTTTGTTATGAATGAAACTTGACACACACCACTATTTAGTATATATAAATGTGTTGAAGTTGTTAGAATTGAAAATAGTTGTCATTTGCTCAAAATTAAGGGTCAAGTTGCGTTTTTTAAGGTTTTTGAATAAATTTTGTCATTTTCGGGCGTAAAGTAGCTTAAACCTTGTTTGTTATGATTGAAACTTGGCACACAATACTCTTTGGTGTACATAAATGTGTTGAAGTTGTTAAAATTGAAAATAGTTGTCATTTGCTCAAAATTAAGGGTCAAGTTGCGTTTTTTAAGGTTTTTGAATGAATTTTGTCATTTTCGGGCGTAAAGTAGCTTAAACCTTGTTTGTTATGATTGAAACTTGGCACACAACACTCTTTGGTGTACATAAATGTGTTGAAGTTGTTAGAATTGAAAATAGTTGTCATTTGCTCAAAATTAAGGGTCAAGTTGCGTTTTTTAACGGTTTTGAATGAATTTTGTCATTTTCGGGCGTAAAGTAGCTTAAACGTTGTTTGTTATGAATGAAACTTGGCACACACCACTATTTAGTATATATAAATGTGTTGAAGTTGTTAGAATTGATAATTGGTTTCATATGCTTGAAATTAAGGGTCAAGTTGCGTTTTTTAACGGTTTTGAATGAATTTTGTCATTTTCGGGCGTAAAGTAGCTTAAACGTTGTTTGTTATGAATGAAACTTGGCACACACCACTATTTAGTATATATAAATGTGTTGAAGTTGTTAGAATTGATAATTGGTTTCATATGCTTGAAATTAAGGGTCAAGTTGCGTTTTTTAACGGTTTTTGAATGAATTTTGTCATTTTCGGGCGTAAAGTAGCTTAAACGTTGTTTGTTATGAATGAAACTTGGCACACACCACTATTTGGTATATATAAATGTGTTGAAGTTGTTAGAATTGATAATAGTTGTCATATGCTTGAAATTAAGGGTCAAGTTGCGTTTTTTAACGGTTTTGAATGAATTTTGTCATTTTCGGGCGTAAAGTAGCTTAAACGTTGTTTGTTATGAATGAAACTTGACACACACCACTATTTAGTATATATAAATGTGTTGAAGTTGTTAGAATTAATAATAGTTGTCATATGCTTGAAATTAAGGGTCAAGTTGCGTTTTTTAACGGTTTTGAATGAATTTTGTCATTTTCGGGCGTAAAGTAGCTTAAACGTTGTTTGTTATGAATGAAACTTGACACACACCACTATTTAGTATATATAAATGTGTTGAAGTTGTTAGAATTGAAAATAGTTGTCATTTGCTCAAAATTAAGGGTCAAGTTTCGTTTTTTAAGGTTTTTGAATAAATTTTGTCATTTTCGGGCGTAAAGTAGCTTAAACCTTGTTTGTTATGATTGAAACTTGGCACACAATACTCTTTGGTGTACATAAATGTGTTTAAGTTGTTAGAATTGAAAATAGTTGTCATTTGCTCAAAATTAAGGGTCAAGTTGCGTTTTTTAACGGTTTTGAATGAATTTTGTCATTTTCGGGCGTAAAGTAGCTTAAACGTTGTTTGTTATGAATGAAACTTGGCACACACCACTATTTGGTATATATAAATGTGTTGAAGTTGTTAGAATTGATAATAGTTGTCATATGCTTGAAATTAAGGGTCAAGTTGCGTTTTTTAACGGTTTTGAATGAATTTTGTCATTTTCGGGCGTAAAGTAACTTAAACGTTGTTTGTTATGAATGAAACTTGACACACACCACTATTTAGTATATATAAATGTGTTGAAGTTGTTAGAATTAATAATAGTTGTCATATGCTTGAAATTAAGGGTCAAGTTGCGTTTTTTAACGGTTTTGAATGAATTTTGTCATTTTCGGGCGTAAAGTAGCTTAAACGTTGTTTGTTATGAATGAAACTTGACACACACCACTATTTAGTATATATAAATGTGTTGAAGTTGTTAGAATTGAAAATAGTTGTCATTTGCTCAAAATTAAGGGTCAAGTTGCGTTTTTTAAGGTTTTTGAATAAATTTTGTCATTTTCGGGCGTAAAGTAGCTTAAACCTTGTTTGTTATGATTGAAACTTGGCACACAATACTCTTTGGTGTACATAAATGTGTTTAAGTTGTTAGAATTGAAAATAGTTGTCATTTGCTCAAAATTAAGGGTCAAGTTGCGTTTTTTAACGGTTTTGAATGAATTTTGTCATTTTCGGGCGTAAAGTAGCTTAAACGTTGTTTGTTATGAATGAAACTTGGCACACACCACTATTTGGTATATATAAATGTGTTGAAGTTGTTAGAATTGATAATAGTTGTCATATGCTTGAAATTAAGGGTCAAGTTGCGTTTTTTAACGGTTTTGAATGAATTTTGTCATTTTCGGGCGTAAAGTAACTTAAACGTTGTTTGTTATGAATGAAACTTGACACACACCACTATTTAGTATATATAAATGTGTTGAAGTTGTTAGAATTGATAATTGGTTTCATATGCTTGAAATTAAGGGTCAAGTTGCGTTTTTTAACGGTTTTGAATGAATTTTGTCATTTTCGGGCGTAAAGTAGCTTAAACCTTGTTTGTTATGAATGAAACTTGACACACAACACTATTTGGTATATATAAATGTGTTGAAGTTGTTAGAATTGAAAATAGTTGTCATTTGTTCAAAATTAAGGGTCAAGTTGCGTTTTTTAAGGTTTTGAATGAATTTTGTCATTTTCGGGTGTAAAGTAGCTTAAACCTTGTTTGTTATGAATGAAACTTGGCACACAACACTATTTGGTATATATAAATGTGTTGAAGTTTTTAGAATTGAAAATAGTTGTCATTTGCTCAAATTTAAGGGTCAAGTTGCGTTTTTTAACGCTTTTAATGAATTTTGGCATTTTCGAGCGTAAAGTAGCTTAGACCTTGTTTGTTATGCATGAAACTTGGCACACAACATTATTTGGTATATATAATTGTGTTAAAGTTGTTAGAATCGAAAATAATTGTCATTTGCTCAAAATTAAGTGTTAAGTTGCGTTTTTAACGGTTTTGAAGCATTTTTTATTTGGCACTAATATATAATATTTTTTTTTCTTAGTGTTTTCAACAACAAAATTCCATTCATTGCGGCTACTACGTTATTAAGTTTATGGATGATCTCATCGAAGCCGTCAAGAATGTCGGGGTTCAAAATATTGATTCCGTAAGTATTTTATTTAATTAGTTATTATATATGTTTTTTAAATTATTTATTTATAATATATATATTAATTATATTATATAATGTACGACTAACTTTTTAATAATAATAATTGATTTTAATTCGTAGATTATTGACTCTCCAAGACCAACACGCGAATTGACGGATATTGAACTACGCAAAGTCAAGGACAAAGTCGCGGTGTTTATTTCTAATTTATTAAGTTGGTAGCTAGATTATTATATATATATATGTATATATCGTGTAGCTAGAGTACTTTAATTTATATGTATCGATTTATTTCTAATTATATGCGGTTGTATATATACTTTATGTATATAATATTATATATATAATATATATTATAATTGAGTGATATTTTGGTATTTATCGACGGTTTATTATTGTGAAATATTTATTATTTAATTATGCTAATAATTATTATTTATTATACAAATATTACGAAAACAAAAAAAAAAAATTAAAAAAAAAATGGGAAAGGGGCTGCGGTTTATCAGACTGTCCGCAGCCCTTGTTTTTCATCACACAGCCCATTTTAAGATAAGGGGCTGCGGTTTTTCAAGCATGTCCGCAGCCCTTAATATTCCCTTTACACAGCCCATAATCACCTTAAGGGCTGCGGTTTTGTCCTATGTCCGCAGCCCTTTACCTTATTTTGGGCTGCGTTTTTTGACCGCAGCCCTTTTATATTATTTGTTGCTGCTACAATAATGGCTGGGGTCAAAAAACGCAGCCCAAAGGGGCTAAAAAACCGCAGCCCTTAAGCTTTTTTCCACTAGTGTTACTAAAAGGTTTTACCAAACAATACACAAGAATACTTTTATGTATATTTTTTTTGTTGGTGCAAAAAATTTAATTACCTCCCTAATGAAAAATTTTGGTTTTGGTTACGGCTGCGAATTGGATTTTGCGATCAACGCGGATGATTTTTTATTGTGTCAGACTGTCAGCTTACAATTTGGAGTAAACAAAAAAACAATTTATGTGGCCTGTATTTTCATTATGCGGCCCCCAAGAATTAGTGTTTAATTAGTTCAAATATTGCCATTAATCTTCAAATAGTGTAAAATGTTCACATGCTAGTAAAAAAGTACAAGATCCTTCCAAAGGCACTTAAATTATTTAAGAGATCTAACAAGTGTGAAAGCAAATTTGAACACATTCAGTGGTTAAGCTAAAATCACTACTTGTCAATCAATAGTCCAGATATGATTCAAGAACACAACTACGCGCTGTACAATTCTAGAATCAAGAGACAGCACAAGAGTCAAACATTCAAGGTTCAACATAAGCAACAACAATCAAAAAGTTACAATTTTAGCCATTCTTTCAGAATGACAACAAAAGGATTCATCAATTGGAGGTGCAGCAACAAGAATAAGAAATCTTCACTCACCTTGGACGTAACTTCCAATCGAAACAACAAATATTCACTCAACATTCCAATATCCAAATATTATTATTAACACACATATCATGGCCTATGCACAATCAGCACAACACACAACATGGACTTGCACTAGGCACAACACACAGCAAATCAACACACCGATCTCGGACTATGCACAATTAGCACAACACACAGCAAATCAACACACAGATCATCAACACATAACATTTCAGCCTATGCACAGAATACTTAACGTTTACGATCTGCTGCACTAGGCAGCAGCAGCAAATCAACCAGGCAGCAGCAGCAATACTTGTGCACTTAACCAAAACAGAACACTTGTGAGAATCAGGCAGCAGCAAATATAACAACATTCAGAATCTAAACCCTAGAAAATCCTTGAAGGAGTGAAGTTTTTCATTAGTTTCTCGAGCAACTTGAAGAAAATCACTCAAAAGAAATGAACAATAATACACAAACAATTAAGTTATAATGAAAAAAGTAGAAAATAAAGCAAATGAAAGGAAAATCCTAAAAATCAATAACCCTAAAAATGGCGATCAACCTAACATAAATTCGACAATCTATCAATCGATAACCCTAAAAATCAAAAATTCGACAATCTATCAATCGACAACCTAACGGAAAAATCAATGACAATCTATCAATCGACAAATGAAATTGATTATAAAGATAAATTGAAATTTCCACATGCTGTTGTATGTGAGGGTTATGGGAAATTAAGATCATTTGCAACCCTGAATGAGACCTGGTGGCTGGTAGTCTAATTTGAAGCTGAAAATAGTGCAGATGTTGCCTATTCGTTAAGCTATCATCTATATTAGTCATCAGATTGAAGAAAGGGTCACATAATGATGTTGAACTTGTTTAATGCATCGTTCCAATGTATGAATTATGTCCATTTGTCACCTGATCCTCATGTGAGAAAATTTTCATTTTATTGCTTTGTACTTTGTTAGAATTAAGTAGCATCATATATAATACACAATGAAGGTACATGAAAAATTATTTTTTAGAATTAAGTAGCATCATATATAATATACAAACCAAGCAAACAAAAGTATGAAAAAAATACCAGCATATAGACAGAGAGCAGTATGCACAAACCAGCTAGAAACCAGCCATTTGAGAACAGAATGAAGACACTAAACAACAACCCTGTATCAACCATAAGACTACCTAGAACAGCAATGGAGAACCAAGCCAGCAGACAGAAAACAAATTGCAGCAGCATCCAAATTATCTTATCCAAATTATCAGAATTATCGAAAGTAGGTTTTCATTTTAGGCCATGCGTAAATTTAAAAACAACAAAAAGCCAATCAAAATCTGAACAGATAATTCAAACAATAATTCAGACAAAAACATAATCACACTGTTGACAATCACAAAGAATCATGACAACAACAAAGTCTAATTGAATGAATAATCAATTGGAAAACCTAAAATCAATTATAACAAATTTAAAGAAGGGCAAAAATGTAGAACAAAACCTAATTACACTACAAAATTAAAAAAATACAAAATGTATTTGAAAAACCCGAATTTAATACCAAATTTATCACTAATAAAGAAGGGAAAACAAATTCAATGCTTCATTATTAGAACCAATAAGATAGTAACGAGACAAGTGAATAATTTCTAAATCATAAAATTAACCTAAAACATTTTCTAGAACCCTAAATCACAAAGGAAATAGTTGATCTTTGTGAATAATTTCATTCAATATAGATTAATACAATGATCTAGTTTCATTCAAAACCCAAAAAAAGAAAATTGAAAATACCATCCAATTTCTAACTAATCAACAATGTAAGACAATAAAATCACAAATTATGAATACTCAGCAAAGTAAGTGATGACAATATAATCAACAATGTAAGACAATAAAATCACAAATTATGAATACTCAGCAAAGTAATCAAATGAAAATCAAAACTAAACTGAAATTAAAATGAAAAAGTCTCATCAACCAGATGAAGAACGAACGAACAAATGAACAAATGAAGAAAACTAATGAGTTTGAGAAGTAGGTGTTATTGACTTAGAATTCTAAAATGCAGTGGTTAAAGAGGAGGCATATTGCATTAAGACAAAAATTCCATCAACACTATCATCAACTTTAAATTCAATCAAAGAAAAAAGCTTGATTTGAATATTTAATTTCCAGATCATAAAGCACTAATTGCACTACTAATAACTATAATTTAATCTCCAACATTAACATTAAACTACAAAAAATAAATAAATGATTAATTAAAAAAATCTAATTAACTTTTCCTAACTTATCAATTGATACAACGCCCCAAAACCTAAAAAGGGTACCAATAAATTTTTTTTTTTAATCAAAAATGCTAAATCAATATTCCAAAATTAGCACAAAAAATAGTTAAAAGGAAATGAACTCAAAAAAATCTAACTTAGCAATTGATACAGGTCAAAAAATTCATCGAACATTCAAAAAACAAAATTAAAGTGAGATTGAAAACCATAGAAAGAAAAAAAAGGGAAAATTACCGAGGGGATAGTCCAATTTGAGGTGAAGGTAGTAAGAGAAATTTCTAGAATGGAAATTTTAAGATTAAGATACAGATTAAGTAAATTATGAGGACTTTTAAGATATCGATTAAGCAAACCATAGAAAGGAGAAAACAAGAAATTCAATAAAAGAAGCAACAAAAATTCAAATCAGATTTTTCCTGCTCCAACACACAAATTTTAAGATATCGATTAAGTAAATACAGAGTAATTTATGCAATGAAATTCAAAGAGAAATAATAAAACTCAAAATAAAAAATAAAAGCAAAAGGTAAAAAAATTACGCAAAAGTGGTAGGAGCGGAATAGTGGATCCGAATCAGGAGAGGAAGATGAAGGAGGATTTGAACCGGCATCCATGGAAGAATCAAGAATTGTGTAATTGAATCTGGAATGGGCGCTAAAATTTCATTTTAATAACATATGAATCGTGGGCTTCAATGACATGAATCGTGGGCTTCAATGGCGCTGAATCGAGGGTTTCAATGGAATGAGGGAGATGAATTGAAAGAGGTGCTGAATTGAAAATGAGAAGAAATGAGAAAAAAAAGGGGTTAAACCGTACCCTAATTTCAATTAGTAGCTGAAAAAAATTTGGGAATTAGGTTTTTTAATTCATTATTTGTATCTTGTGTTTAAACACAAGATACAAATAGTAGTTATTTGTATCCCCCGTTTAAATACCCGATACAAATAAATGTTATTTGTATCCCCTGTTTTAACACCCGATACAAATAACTGTTATTTGTATCGCGTGTTTAAACACAAGATACAAATAATTGTTATTTGTATCCCCTGTTTTAACACCAGATACAAATAACTATTATTTGTATCGCGTGTTTAAACACAAGATACAAATAACTACTATTTGTATCTTGTGTTAAAATAAAAGATACAAAAAATAATATTTGTATCTTATAATTCAAAAATAGATACAAATAGGGGGTCACTAATGAGACTTTTTTTACTAGTGTCTGTTCCTTTTGTGGCAAAACCGGGCACCTGAAACATCAATGTTTAAAAAGGGAACAGCACAACAAAACGAACCAAATATACGTCGATAGAGTTTGGATTAAAAAATTTAATTCTTGTTTAATCGACACGGAACCCAAGGATGGCTGGGTTCCACCTTCTAACAACTAAATTCGTTTTGCAGGTTCTAGTGAGGGGGAACAGCTCATGGTATCTCGACAGTGGCTGTTCCAAGCACATGACAGGCGATAGATCAAAATTTCTCTCACTAGAAGCCTATGACGGAGGAACTGTGACCTTTGGCGACAATATGAAAGGTGAAATTATTGCAAAAGGCAAGATAGGAAGGTCAAGTTCCCATGCAATAGATAACGTATTTTTGGTCGAGAATTTGAAACACAACCTTTTAAGTATTTCTCAATTTTGTGACAAAGGTAACTCTGTAAACTTTACTTCTGAGAAATGCATTATTTCTAGGAACGACACAGGTGACATCATTCTGGAAGGAATTAGAAAAGGGAACACCTACGTGGTGGACCTGCACACTGTTCCTAAAACCAGTTTAACATGTCTGAGTGTTATAGAAGATGACCCTCTTCTTTGGCATAAAAGATTAGGTCATGCTAGTTTTTCATTGCTTAATACTTTACGTACTAAAGACCTAGTAAGAGGATTACCGTCCCTAAAATTTCAAAAGAATGAAGTATGTGATCCTTGTGCCAAAGGAAAACATGCAAGGTCATCTTTTAAAACTAAAAATGTCGTGACCACTTCAAGACCACTTGAATTAATTCATATGGATCTTTGTGGACCAATGAGAATCCAAAGTCGCAGCGGTAAGCGATATGTTTTTGTCATAGTTGATGATTACAGTAGATTTACATGGACTTTATTCTTATCTAGCAAAGATGAGGCTTTTGATGAATTTGTTGCATTCGCTACTAAAATTCAGAAATCTAGTAACAATCAACTAGTCCACATAAGATCGGATCATGGTAAAGAATTTGAAAATTCAAAGTTTATGGATTATTGTAATGAGCATGGTTTAAGTCACAATTTCTCCGCACCTAGAACACCACAACAAAATGGTGTGGTTGAACGTAAAAATAGAACCTTAGAAGAAATGGCTAGAACTATGTTGATTGCTAGTGGTTTATCTAGAAATTTTGTTCCAAGACCGTGGAAACATCATAAGTCACATCCACTAGAATTGATCATAAGCGACATGAACAAAGGCATACAAACAAGGGGACAAATGAGAAACTTTTGTGCACACTTTGCTTTTCTATCAACAATGGAACCCAAAAATCATGTAGAAGCTTTGCAAGATTCGGATTGGGTGGTAGCTATGCAAGATGAATTAAACGAGTTTGAAAGAAATAAAGTGTGGCACTTAGAAGCAAAACCGAAGAACAAGAAGATTATTGGACTTAAATGGGTATTCAGGAACAAGCTGGATGAACACGGCATAATCGTTAGAAACAAAGCAAGGTTGGTGGTAAAAGGTTATAATCAACAGGAAGGTATTGACTATACTGAAACTTTTGCTCCCGTAGCTAGATTAGAAGCTATTAAAATTCTTATTTCATTTGCTGCTTTCATGAATTTTAAATTATATCAAATGGACGTAAAATGTGCATTCTTAAATGGGTTTCTAGAAGAAGATGTATATGTGGAACAGCCACCAGGCTTTGAAAACCCAATTTCTCCGGATCACGTCTACAAGCTTGATAAAGCTCTTTATGGGCTAAAACAGGCACCTAGACAATGGTACGAGAGATTATCTAAGTTTTTGATTGAAAATAAGTTCATACGTGGTAAAATTGATAAAACCTTATTCTTTAAGAATAAAGGTTCGAATATATTAGTTGTTCAAATATATGTTGATGATATTATTTTTGGTGCTACAAATGAATCGTTATGTAAGGAATTTGCTGACCTAATGAGTAATGAGTTTGAAATGAGTATGATGGGAGAATTAAATTTCTTCCTTGGTTTGCAAATTAAACAAACTGCTAACGGTATCTTTATTCATCAACAAAAATATATAAAAGAACTTCTAAAGAAATATGGACTAGATAATGCTAAGACAAACCATACACCCATGGCCACTAACATTAGGTTAGATGAAGACTCTAACGGAACTAGTGTAGACCAAACGATGTATAGAGGCATGATAGGATCACTACTATACTTAACCGCTAGTAGACCTGATATATCCTTTAGTGTTGGTTTGTGTGCTAGATTTCAATCAAATCCTAAAGAATCACATCATACGGCAGTTAAAAGAATTCTAAGATATTTAAAGGGAACAGATTACTTATCCTTATTTTATCCTAAAAGTGATGTCTATGACTTGAAAGGGTATAGTGATGCAGATTACGCAGGTGATCTTGTGAATAGAAAAAGCACTTCAGGAATGGTACAGTTTCTTGGATCTTGTTTGGTATCATGGAGTTCCAAGAAACAGAACACAGTAGCTTTATCCACTGCAGAAGCTGAATACGTAGCAGCAGCCAGCAGCAGCCTGCTGTTCCCAAATGCTCTAGATTAAACAACAGCTAAGAGATTTTGGTATCAAATTTGAATGTGTTCCTATTTATTGTGATAATACTAGTGCTATTTGTATTTCTAAAGATCCGGTGCATCATTCTAGAGTTAAACATATTCATATTAGACACCATTTCCTTAAGGATAATGTAGAGCATAAAAATATTATTGTTAAACATGTCAATACTAGTGATCAAGTTGCAGATATTATGACCAAACCGCTTCCAAGGGAACAATTTGAAAAGATGAGGTTGGAGCTAGGTATGATCAAGCTTCACTAACGTTTAATTGCTAGTATTCCTCCTCAAAACATCATGAAAAATTGGAAGGGTTCAATCAACCACAACAACCAAGATTGTTCATTCAATCATTGCGAGATTTGGGTATGCTTCTATTTAAATTTATGTCTTAAACTTTATCTTGATTGCTTGCATGTTTGAACTAATTAGACCAAGTAGCATAACTTATTTTATATTATATATTATTATTTTATTACCCACATATTATAAATTATTTCAAAAATCACAAAAATATTTTATCTTTTCACAAATTCCAGCATTTTCTTTATTCTATTTTATTTCGGTGAGCCAACATATTTTATGAAATGGAAGACGGATCATCGAGGTGTTTCGGAAAGTAGTTATCTAAATCGACATATTCAACGAACGAAGCTTAATTAATAACTACCCTTACACCTCCTAAAACCGCCATTATGGAAGTAGTACAAACCTTTTTCTTAACCGTCCATTCAACCCTTTATAACCCACTCCTTATGTCACATCCATCATTCATAAACCCACTACTTGTACTACTCCTAGCAAAACCGTCAAACCCATTTTCCTCCTTCAACCTTCATCAATTCATCTCATCATCACTATGAAATCTCCCAAGACTTCGTCTAAACCAAAAATAACAAAACTCATGCATGTCGGCACGAAAAGGACTTTTTCTACCACAAAAGGAAGCTCATCTTCAAAACCCGCAAAGAAGGCCAAGGTAGTAGATCCCGATTGTGCTTAGGAGGTTTGTTAATGTGTATCTTTAAGAAGTTTGGTGTGCCTCTTGAAGGCCTAGAATTTCCAATGAGTGCTAACAAAAAAAAAAAAAAAAGGTACTAAGTGTCTTAACAACTTGCATCTTACATTAAATGAAAATGGAATTCTAGAGGATGCTGCGGATGATGTTGAGTATGTTAGTTCCGATGAGGAACAAGAGGAAGGTGAAACAGAAGTAGAAGGGGAGAATGTAGAGAATGTAGAGCAAAACACTGTTCCCACTGCCACCATTGAGGCAGAAACAGAACAGGAAGAAGGGGAAACAGTGACTCAAGGGGAAGCTGTTAGTAAGGGGGAACAAGTTGGGGAAGAAGAAAAAGAGGAATTAGTGGATGAACAATCCAGTTCAGAGGATGAGGACCTCAATGTGCCTCTCAAGAATATTAGGAAATCATCCAAAAATTCTTCGCGCCTTAATGATGATATTGCCTCTCCAACCCCACCATCACCAAAACCAAGTTCACCTATACCACCATCACCAATAGCCACTACCCCACCAACATTTGCATCACCACCATCACCCTTACCCACTGGTTTTGATGATCCCACTACTATCCCTCCTCCTCCAATTACTCTTGCTCATGTCCATTCTACACTACTTGATATGCAGTCTCAACTATGTGCTCTTCAAAGTGAAGTTCGTGTCTCACTCTCTACTATTGCTGAGCAACTCACCGAAATGGAATCACGTCTTGGTGCGAAGCTTGACACGGTGGAGGTGCAGACTGAATTTGTTGATGAGGAGACTGCTGCCTGATCCCTCCTGCTTCTATTTTCAATTAAAAAATTTGATGTTTGGTTGGCCCATTTTATTTGTAATTCTCTAAACAATGCTTTTTGTTTTGTTAAATGTACCAGCTGGGGTACGAAACATTTAACTTTTTATGCTTATGCTACTTCCTAACCCACTACTTTTCATCCTTTATATCATCCTTATTTTCTTATCCAATGGTCTAATATGTTTGCTTGCATGCTTTCTTGATTTATGTTTGGGCATTTATTTTCTTAGTTTGCTGCTTACTATCTTAATTTGTCTAACGCTTGCCTTAGAGCTGTGATTTGATTCACATCCCTACTTTTTGATTGATGCCAAAAGGGGGAAGAGTAGCAAACAAACTTCAATGAATGCTTGTGAATGCTTATGTTTTTGACTTGATCTTGATAATTGTTTCTCTGTTTTTGGCTTCTACCCTATACAATGTTTTGAATGTTCTTAGTTTACTTTATAATGCTTAGTTTGTTGACTTACTGTTTGATATACTTAAGGGAGAAGAGTTGCAAACAAAAGTTATATTGAATATCACTTTGTTTATCTTTGATTCTTACACCTCATAATTGTCTTGAATTACTTAATTAGAATTACTTAGCTTGTTGTGCTTCTTAATTTTATGTCTTTAAGTTTCTTAATTATTATGTTTTTGGTTTATACGTTTTTGGTATTTATGTTTATGTTTTGTTTCACGTTTTATTTTAAAATTGAAAATTTGAAGTCATGTTTAATCACATGATTTTCGCCAAAAATATTTTAGAGTAATATGCTTGCTTTAGAATTTGGTAAATTATTTGTAACGATTTAATTTACTAAGTATGTTTGAACTTGTGATTGATCTCTAACATGTTCAAAGCTATTAGTTTTACTCTTTCTTTTAACCAAGTTTGTTTATAAGTTTGTCATCATCAAAAAGGGGGAATTTGTTGGCCCATTTGAGTTTTGATGATGACTTAACAAATTATAAACAAACAAAATATTTGTAGAGATTGTTTTATAGGTAATATATCCGATTATCATAATCGTCGATGATACCTAAGGACTGGTCAATGGGAATCGTACAAGTCAAAGTCAAAGTCAACAAAGTCAAAGTCAGTAGAGAAGGTCAATGAGGAAGTCAAGAGTAGATATCACTTCTACTGTTCCAGATATTGATAAACTGATGAAGTTGCAGATAGAGACAGTACGGTGTTCCTTCAGAATCCGGTCAGAGGAGAAGTCTACAAAATTAATTCAGAAAAAGTCTTGAATTTATTTTTCTATATTTTAGTTTTGTTGTACGGTTGAATAACTTAGGAAGCACAAGGAATAAGTCAAGGAATTAAAATAACTAACTCCTAAAAAGTCTCTTAAAATGGCTATTTTTAGCTAGAGTCAAATGTAGACTTGGAGTAACCTCCAAGGAAGTTATTTTCCTCCTCACGGTCAATGCCCACTAATCCCTCATCTATAGATTATGGGATTATATGGGTTAACAAAATCTAAAAAGCATATAAATTAATTTGTTAACCGGCACAATGTCCTTTGGCGATCAACATTGAGAGAAAAACAATTTCCGAAAATTATTGTGCCCAAATTTCGTGAGATTCAAGATCAAGAAAAGGAAAATATTGAGTGTTCTTAATCGATAATTAATTCCAAAATATTTCCTTGTGCTATTCTTATGTTGTTCATCCAATTTAGAGAATTTATCTTGTATGGGTTTTTGAGAGAATTTGTAATTAGACTTGGGTAAGTCTAAGGGGGAAGTGAGAAAGAGAAGAGAGAAAGAGAAGGAGAATAGAGAAAGGGAACAAGAAAGAAACCGAGAGAAGAAGAGAAGGAGAAGGAGAAATATTTTATGTAATAGAGAATTGAATTACATAAAATAATAGAGAAGAGAAATCCCTAGTGGGTCGTGGTTCTTATTCCCACGTTAAATTCTTTGTGTTTCTTTAAGTTTTCTTTTATTTTGTTTTCACTACTAAAAAAGTTGTCTATACCTACACTTAATTTGCCTCACTTAATTGAGTGTAATTATCTTATTTTAGTTAGGCACGCTTATTAAGCGTGGAAATCATAGCAACGCTTATAAGCGTGACTAAGAGCTATTAATATCAGGCACGCTTATTAAGCGTGACTAACAATTTCATATTAAAAAAAAGGTAAATTAAATTCGAAATTGTAATAAAACCACCTACACTTTTGGCCTTTCACCTCCTCCTTCGATTGAACTGCTGCAAACATATACCTAATTTCAGAAAATTTTGCCCTAAATCTCAAAACCCTTAATTTCGGCACAACACTACAGCTATCTATTGTGCGTTTCATCATGGTCTTCATCTGTGTTTCAAGATTGTAATTTGTCTTTCATTTCTTTCAAGTAAGTGTTACATATGGTTTTCTATTTTATTTTTGTCTTAAATTTCAGAATTTGGTTGTATAATTCCGAATGGAATCAAATTTATAGATGTATTACATTTTTTACTTGTTTTTGCATAATCTTATATTTGTGTTAGACAATTTTGATTTTGGGTAGTGATTGCTAATCTTTGTTTTAATATTTTGGTAATGTACTGAAAAGGAAATGCTGGTTAAAAGGAGAAAAGGAAATCCATCATTGAAGGATTCAACTACAAAACACCATCCTTCTGATTTTTTTCAAGATTTATCTTCCAGAACATAATTCAAAGCAATTGGTAAGGAGTAATTGTTCAAACTGTATTTAAACATTGTATGTTTAATTTAATTAATTGGAAAACTCTATATTAATAATTTTAATTGTTGTGCTTCATTTAAAGTAAACAATAATTTATACTACTCCTATTAAAGTGTTTTTGTATTAGTTTTGTATACTTTGGTCTTAATTTTTTTAATAAGAAACATAGTTTGACTATTAAGAAAATGGTTCCTTAAATGTGACTTATTTTGAGTTAATTGATAATTCTAGAGTTCGTATGAGACAATGGACAAATGTATAAAGTATTAGTACCAATTTTCTTAATAAATGTTGTTGATATATATTTTCTCCGTTTTTTTCATTCTTGTTGTTTACTTTTTGCAAATTTTCAAAGCAATTTTTAAGCCTCAATCTTCAATTGTTATTGGCACCAATTCTAATAATGATTAATTGATTAAATCAATTTTTTAACAATCATTTAGAATGCAGAGAATTTTGTACATTTTACACTCAAGTAAAAAATCTTGCTAAGTCATGGTGATTGTAGTATAGAATATTAGAATCCCATTCATGGCATCCTTTCATAGTGCATACCTCTTATCTGACTGGAAAATGTATCTACTAGAACCTTCTCTAATCTCTATTCTTATACTCTTTGAATTTGGAGAATGACCTTGTACAATTGGGACAGTTGCTTCATATATGTACCTTATTGGCAACTCTGTAGCAAGTATCTAATAGATTAGAGATAGATCAACTTCTCTATAAGCCCAGTTTAGTAATATTGGTTATGGAAGAAATACTTTATTATGTTCTGTCATCAAATTTAGCTTTGGCTTTTTGAGTTTTAACACAGATAGTAAACCCATACTCCCGAACTTGCATATCAATAATGAGGACTGATTCGTATACCTGAAATGGTTTAACCTCACCTATTGTGCTGAGTTATTGTAATTTTGATTTGTTTTAATTTGTTACTGCTGATCTGATTTGTGCGAATGTTGTTCTTGAATGTATTGTTCTAAGACCTCATCCAAGCATACTTGAATTGATTAGTTTGAAAACTTGATTGATTGGGTGTGATTTTGAACTGTATGTCATTTCTGAGCATGCACGTGTTGGGCTGTTGTTCTTAGAATTCAACTAATAAAGTTGTGTTTTGTTGGTGTATTGATGTTGTTATGTACTAATGTTGTTGCGTTGCGCTTCGTTGCGTATTGTCGTAGCGCTGTTGATGTTGTTGTTGTTGCATGTTGTTGTCTGTTGTGTACATAATTAGATTGTCGACTTGCTACTGTTTTTTGCTGAGGTTGAGTGTTGTTGTGATCTGTTTTTGTTGCCATTGCAGGTTACTGTTGTGATCCGTTGTTGTTTTGTTGTTGTTTTGCTTCATGTTGCGTGTGTTGATGGTCTAATTAGAAGTTGCTGTTGGCTGATATCCTTACTGCTGCTGGTTTGTTCTTGTCACTAACTACTGCTCGTTTGTTTTGTAAGGTGCCAAGTCCAGGCTGAGATTGAAGCATTGTTCCATTGCTTCTGCTACTGTTTTTGTCAAGTACATCAAAACAGCACATATACATCGTTGTACATCATGTTTTAACTTTTATGTGTTTTTGTAAGTACATCAAGTTTTTGCCAGATACTAGCAAAACATTTTTTGCTAATGATGCATCAGTTTTTACGATTTCGAGTGGAATATAGTACATTGTTTTGTGTTTTGTGATTGGAAACTTGTTTGGCCAAAAAGTAAAATAATAATAATAATAATAATAATAATAATAATAATAATAATAATAATAATAATAATAATAATAATAATAATAATATCAATAATAATAATAACGACGACGACAACAACAATAATAATAATAATAATAATAATAATAATAATAATAATAATAATAATAATATAACAAGTTTAGCCACGCTTATTTTGTGTAGAAACATGAAGAACTAATATAGAATACTAAAGCATTTAGCCACACTTATTAATCGATGAAATATTGCATCAGCTATAAGCGTGGCAAAGGGTAATATCAGCCACGCTTATAAGCGCGGCAAATAGGTGAATTTAGTCACGCTTATTAAGCGTGCCTAAAATATACCCACACAAGCTGGAAACACGCTTAATTAAGTGTGGCTAAATGCATTTGCCTCACATATAAGTGTGCCTAAATGCATTTTTAAGCGTAGGTAGAGACAATATTTTTTGTAGTGTTTGAGTATTTTCTTTATTCGAAATTCCGCAAGAAAAGGGCGAAAATACTCTAACGGGAACAAGTAACAATTCACCCCCCCCCTCTTGTTACACTTCATCGTCTCTATACGTTTCTACATAGTGAAAGTGTGTGGTACCACTTATGGTCCTGTGGTTTTTTCCTGCATTGGGTTTCTATGTAAATATCGTGTGTGCTTTACTTTCCACATTTTTACTATATCGTGCTTGATTGTGGGATTATTATATATTGTTTGTTTGATTAGATTGGTTATTTTTGCTCATCTAACAACATAAAGGGAGAAAGTGTGTGTGTGTTATATCGCCACTTTTCTCAACAAACGCTTATTTTGGAGATTTTCAGTTTGGGGTAGGCACACAAGGGGTGGTGAGGCTATAATTCATCATATTAACCGGCTTGTTGAAAATGTCAGGGTGATGTAGTTGGTATCTCCATGCTCCTAGTGGTTTTGAAAATGCTTTCAACCTAATTGATAAAAGTGTCATATTGTCAGAAACAAGGATTCCATGCCCCTTTCTTGCCCCTTGGGTGGAGCTTTGTTATTCCCGACCTGCTTGGTTGTATTATGGTGACTCTATTCTTTGGTCTTGCCAAGGTGTTCAACAAGGTGACCCCTTAAGCTCCTTGCCTTTTTCCCTTATTTTGCACCCCTTAATGTTGAAAGTTCATCACTCTTGTAAAATGAACCTCCAAGCTTGGTATCTTAATGATGGCAATATTATCGGAGACACCCTTATGGTCCCCAAGGCCTTTTACCGTATTAAGGAGGAAGGGTCGACCACCTCGTGGTTTTTTCTGAACGTGGATAAGACTGGTCTATTCTGGTCTTGGGAAGACCCCATGAGTATAGAGCACAAAGTTTTTCCACCTAACATATATCGCCCTCGTGTGGGGGTGAAACTCCTTGGTGGGCCAGTGAGTACTAATTAGAGCTTTTGTCAGGATTTTCGCTTAAAGAGGGTTTCTAAAACCTTTGACCTTATGGCAGTAGTTAGCAAACTTCACGATCCACAATGTGAGCTTCTCCTTCTTCGCTTCTAAACTGGGGTGAGGAGGTTATTCTATGCGCTGAGGACTTGCCCTTCGATATGGTTTGGGGACGCACGGGTCCAATTTGATCTTGCTCTGTGCTCTTCTTTGGAGAAAATTTTTACAGCTTCTGGATCAGGTTTCGTGGACTAGCAATTGAGGTTAAATACCCTCCCCATTAGGATGGGTGGGCTACGCATTTACTCGGCAGTTGATGTTATTTACTATGTGTTTCTGGCTTCACATCTTCAAACCAGCTCGTCCTAAGCTAAGATCTTGGCTTACAGTGATGTCTCCTCTTGGGTATCGACTTTTGAACGTGCACTTGGTCTCTTTCGGGTTCTTTCTTGCTCCAATGCTCTTGCTCTCAATGATGAACCCGCTGCCCCCCATATGATGAAAAAGATGGTAGGGGCTTATTTTAATGCTGTTGGGAAAAGCCTTGCTTCTAGTTACAGGCTCACCCCAAGACAAGTTTCCCTTTTCAGCTCCACTCGGAAACCACACGCCCAGGATTTTTTTGCTAACAATTCCTATTGAGGGCTTAGGGTAGAAAATGAATCAAAGTCAGTATCGGTCTGTTTTATGTTATCGACTCGCTATCCCCTTATTTGCCGAAGGTAGTCTCTGCCCCCATATGATGAAGGTAGTCACTCTTTCTATCATAAATATGTTAGGCTTAGACTGAGCATTCTAGTCATCTCTAATTTTAACACAATAGTAAAACATTCAAACAAACCATCCATCATGACATAATGTTCTCTAAAATAAAATCTTAGTACATAACTTTTTATGTTTAATTGCAATTCCTAGCACATAGCTGATATTCTACAATACAATTGCAATCATCTCAACTTCCACTATCATTGTTAAGATATAGCCTTATTACTTCGTTGATAAAATACTAATTTTAGTTGGATATTCAATCTAAGTTGAAATTTGTTGTTAAATTATTAATTTATTGAAATTTTCGTCATTACTTAGAATAATTATTCTTTTAACGAATTAAAGAGGAGAATAAAAGAATTTTATTATGAAACTTTGTTTAGAACAAAAAAATCGAGTTGCCCAAAATGACATGTGATAGACTCTTCCCAACTCTAAGAAGTTACGTCCTCGAAAAAAAGAATAGAAAGTTTTTGTGTGAAACAGACTATATATGTAACACCCCTGAATTTTACAATATAGCTTTAGACAAAAAATTAATTAAACATTCAAAACCAAAATAAAAATAATAAAAATAATAATAAAAAGGAAAATCATCGCTTATTAAAAATACTGGTTACGCCCCATAATATGCCACTATCTTAAAAATTCTACTATTACTTATTTTCTAGTTTCAAGGATTAGAGTAAAGGTTGATCAGGTCTTCACTCTAACTTGATTTTAAGTATCAAGGGTAAAATTTCTCGATAGGGCAATTTTTTTGATTCAAAAACTGAAAAAGATTTTCATTAAGTTGAATATGATTTTCTTTGAAAGGATTATTGGTTAACTTTTGTGTAAATCGACTCTTAAATCTAAGTTCAAGTCCTCAATTTCATTACACTGTAAGTAATCATCATCCCAAATAGATTTTCTCACCCTCTAGTAGTTGCATCCTAGATTCCTTTGTTTCGAGTTGCTCACTTTATAAAACTTCATATTTTCCTCTCTTTTTTTTGACCTCAACACAATGATTGGTATACTGTTAAGCATTGCAAGTTCATTCAACTATCTCTTCCTAAAGACACTTATGGAACAACATTTTTATTTAAAACTCAATCATTCAATACTTGTCTCCAACTTTAAGATAAAACTTCCAATTAGCAAAACCTTTATAATTAGTCATTAAAATTACATAGCAAACTTCATCCAATGTAACTCCATTTAACAGAACCTTTTGTTACTACCATAAGCCCTTTCATTGATTCCATCACGACTAATAAGCATTTCACAATAATTCTCAAGAACCTACTTTCTAGTAAACTGAAAACCCTCATAAATCTATAAGTGCTCAACCATCGAAATATAACTCTTATAATATCTATAATCAATCAATCAAACCAAAACATTCATAAATTTTGTGTAAATTCTTTTCAAACTAATTCTTTCTCAACATAATTATAACCTATGAATCTTTAACGCTCAGATATAGAGATCCAAGGATTCACTAAAGCAAACCTTACTCTAATACCATTTGTAACAGTGTAAAAATCCCGGTATATAATTCACACTAATAATTGTGTTTACAATAAATAATATGAAAGTCTTAAATTCCAAACTGTTTAAAATCCTTAGAAATTTAAAATCGTTTAAAAACATAAGATTAGAATATTATAATTGAGAGAATAACGCATATTGTTTTCTCAAAACATAGTAAAAACATAAATACACCATGATCAGCAAGGTTACCAATAAGTAAAATAAAATGCGGCTAAATTCTTGATAAAGAAAATAAATGTTGCGTCCTGGATCGAGACTTGAAACTAAACCTTCCTGCAAAATACTGTCATCCATGATACAGATGACACTCGTTTGAATCGGAATCAGCGCTTAACGCCAAGTACACTCCTCAACAACGTAATACTATGACAATCATACTATGCTCACAAGTCACAAGATATGGAAAGTACATTTCGAAACTTTATTTTAAGTTCCTCGTTTCTCATTTCTGATTTTCAGTTCTCGAATACTTTCAACAATTTTTCTCATTCATCACATGAATGTAAATAAATAACTTTGCTACAGTCACATACACTTAGTAAATCATCCAATGCATCTACTTAAATCAAAAATCACGTTTGCACAACACACATAATAATGACTTTTTGATATATGTAAGGTCTGGCTAAAGGAGTAACATATTCCAAACTCTAAAGGTGATGGGAGCCGTTGCTCCACCAATTTTTATGCTCAAGCTTCTACAGGGTAGGACTCTCTTTGTCCCCCTCTCTAACCCCGTATTTCTACATGTCGGGAAACAGGGGTGCCGAATTACACGTCGGTCCGTGGTTCGACATTTCATTACTGCTATCAGAGTCATTCATGCATCCAAGTACACATATGTTCAAACCAGATTTCATATCATCTACTTCACAATGCTATAAGTCGACTCTAGTTTACTTAAACTCCAAGTCAACATCAACTTAGAGTAAAGTCTACATATTTGCTAATTTAATAATTAAGAGATTATCAACAATTAAAAATCCACAAATTATGACAAGGTTCTAGAGACTATATTATCTACATGACTATACGAACTTATAAAACTAAAGGAAAATATATCATAATATTTATTAAGGAATTTCCATCGATTAAACATGTAATTAATTAAAAATTCATAATAACCAATAAAAATATTCTAAAAATATATTAAATGCCCAATTACAAATCATTATTAATATTTTCAATCAATCAAAATCAAATGCAAGGATTAAGGGCATTTTTGAAAGACAAAAAATACAGTCTTAAGATTAGATTTACATAAAAATTTTCAACTATTAGATTACATAAATAGAATTAAAAAAAATTTATACTCATGTAATGTAAGGGCTAAATGTATTCTAATAGCTGAAACTTTTTATGTAAATGTAATCTAAAGGCTATATTTTTTTGTGTCTTCCATAACAACCATTAATCATTAAATTAAACTTTATTGGTTGAAAAAACCAATAACGATTTTGTAATTGGGCATTGTAATTGTAATTTTTTGATTTAGTTTAAAGACTTAATAGGACAAAACACTTTTTTAACATCATACTGATAAATATTTCAATGCACTGAATTTGAACAATTCTATTCTAATAATAGTGAGATAAGTCGATTTTATAATGACGATGTAGAGTTAAATAATTTAAAGGGAAAATGCTTAATATATATGCTACTATATTTCAACTACTTCCTCTATTTCATTATACTTGTTACATTTCAATTTTTACGCAATTCAATGCGTAACTTTGATCATTTATATCTTAAACTATAATTAACTAAAATTTATAAAAATTTAATAATATGAAGGGAAAATAGTCATAAAGTACCTAATAAGTTTTTTTTTCCAAATAGTACACAATAAAAGAAACTGTCAAAAAATACCTGACAAATATAGTTCTTTTCCAAAGAGTACCAATTAACATTCTTTTCAGTTGACCGTCAAATATTATTGTTGACTGGTCAAAATCGAAAATTCTTCTTCCTCATCTTCATTTTCTTTTCCTATTCAATTTCCTCACTATCTTATGCTCTACTTTTTACTCAAAATTGAAACTAAATTGAGAAAAAATAAAGATGAGGAAGAACAAATTTCGATTTTGACCAGTCAACCGTTATATTTGACGGTTAACTAAAGGAAAACGTTATTTGGTACTCTTTGGAAAAGAAACAATTTTGTTAGGTATTTTTTAGAGGTGTTCATTCGGGTCATCGGGTTGATTTTGGGTAAGGTGTTTCAGGTTGGTTCAAAATCGAGTTTTGTGTTCACATTGATTTTTACATAATTGTGGATCCATTTTAAAGTCAGGTCAAATCGGGTTCGGTTATAATGTCAGGTGTCTATCGGTTCATCGGGTCTATTTTTAACACCTCTATTTTTAGCAAAACTTTTTTAATAAGTACTTTTTGGAAGAAAAAAAATTATTAGGTACTTTTTGACAATCTTCCCTATTACAAAAGTATACGATTAGACGATTTAGACAAGATCCCACTTGACTATATTTATTCTTATTAGACATTAATCACAATGTAGCGAATATTTTAGATCGGAGGAAGTATTTTTCAGGACCTTCGTGGTTAAGCTTCACTCAAAGGTAGCTCAAACCTAACCTATACAACCCTTTCATTCCATAATCATAGAATATTAAAAAATATATATATGTAAAGAAATTTTATTTGAAAGGAAGCGAGTAACGAATTAGATTGGTTGTTAAGCTTTATGATTTGATTTGGATTCATAGTTGGTAGTTGAAGAATGGATCATCCACCACTTATTTTCTTATTCTACATTAAGTAGCTAGGCTCAAACCTTACACTTACCTACTTCACCTTCAAAAAACCATAAAGGGTAAAGAATACTCTAAGTATTTCGCACAAGGCAGGGTCCGAGTGAGGAGTTTTTCTATTTCCTAAAGGATGTGGACAAATCATATGCGTTCTCACAAGGAAGGAGCACAGAGAGATGCGCGCAGACAAGAAACCCCACAACTAATACCTGCGCCCAGTATGCGGTGGCGGATCCAGGGTTCGAAGTTCCAGGGGCACCAACGACTAATAGACGAGATTTCGGCAAAGTTTTCTTTGCAAAATTAACAACTATTTTACTCTTAATTGCTAAAATTTTAAAATACGGTACACCACAAAAAGAAATGGAACAAATTAAATCAATTGACCTAATTAAAAAAATGAGATAAAATAAAAAAATAAGACAAAATTACTAAAATGAGGGAGTATTTATCATCAAATCACTTCAATATTAATTTTACATTTTTACTCTTAACAATAGAAAAGTCGACGTTAAATATTTCTTAAAAAATGCCTAGGGGCACGTGACCCTGGGTGCTCCAACGTGGCTCCGCCATTGCAGTAGGGGTCGAACCTCAAACCTTCCATTCCATATATAAATGCTCTATCCATTAAGCCACAAACGCTTTTGGTAATTCGAAAGAACCATAAAAAAATAGAGATGCTTAAGTGATTATATTTAGAAAATACTTCTATGTCAACATGACAATTAATTAACCACCAAATCAATCAAAGAAGACAAAAGGCAAAAGTACATCGTTGGGCGTTGCTTCCATTACGTTCTAGTGATATAGTCTCCTAAATAGATTAATTAATGTCCACTTTGACTTTTTTATTTTATTATTATATTTTGACTTAATTCTACTTTTATATACTTTTCTAAACTTAACTAAACTTTGATTATATGCCTACGTATATGATTATGTATAGCTTACATTAGCTTATTAAGGAACAAATCTTTTCTTCATGAAGAAAAAAAAAGACTAGACTTAGAGGTAAATTAACATGTATTTTAATGTTAGTTATTAGAGATGGTAATGAGTTAATTAGATTTTATCAGATTCGCCTTATAATTCAAACCTAATTTTGTGATTTGGATCTAATTTTTTAGACAACTAGCGAATTTGCGTTTGAGTTCGGTTCCAAAAACATAAATTTGTATGGGTCTTAGTCTAGGGTCTTTAGAGACCTAGACCCAGACCAAGACCCCACCCACACCATTTCTCTGTACTCATATAAGTCCTAGACCCGCTAGGCACGCTTTAGATCTGATTAATTACACAACCCAAAAAAATTTCAAAATCATTTTATACCTATTTTTATATTTTTTCGATACATTTTAGACATATATACGACCTATAAACTCATTTTTAATACTAATGAAACATTTAAAATTTATAATGATTTTAGTATGAATAATTAAATTAAGGCCTTAGACCAATTAGTTTTGGCGGATCTGAATTTGAGTTAAAAATTTTCAAACCCAAAGGTCTCGATCCAAATATAATTCCATAAAATTTAACGGGTCTGAATTGGAGGCTAATTTGACGTGACTCATGACCATCTCAATCGTTATATGCTGTTTAATAGTTTATCAAAATCTTTCAACATTGAGTCTTGAAATGTCTCCTCTTTACACAATCTTTTTTAGTATATTCTCTGTTATACTTTCTCCATTTCAATTTACTCGCATCATCAGATATACTGATACTATTCACTTACCGCCCTTAATTTGTGAGTAATTTGTAATCTTTAAGATAAAACATAGTCCAGTGGGATCTTGTTTGGTTCGTCTCGATGCAAAAATTATTAATATCAAATTTTTATAATTTTTATTTTATAATAACAGAGACTTTCAATATTAGAGTGGGCTTGCATCAGGGATTAGCACTTAGTCCTTTCATCTTTGCGGTCATGATGGATTAAATCTCAAAATCCATCCGGGAAATTGTACCATGGTGTATGCTTTTCGCCGACGATATCGTTTTGGCCGCAGAAACTAAAGAGGAGGCTAATAGTAAATTGGAAGAATGGAGGGAAGCCTTGGAGGGTAAGGGGATGCGCATAAGCCGTTCGAAGACAGAATACATTCGATGTGACTTCAGTGGGACAGAATCGTTAAGGGAGCCAAAGGTGTCCATTGGGGGAGAAGTAGTTGCATGTACATCCAAGTTCAAATATCTGGGTTCTGTAATTCAAAGTAATGTGGAGATTGATGGTGACGTTACTAGCCGTATACAGACAAGATTACTTAAATGGAGAGCAGCGACTGGGGTGCTTTGTGATAAAAGATTCCCTACTAAACTAAAGGGTTAATTTTATCGCATTGCAATTAGGCTGACTTTGTTGTACGGGACAGAATGTTAGCCTGTAAAGAAGGTTTTCGAACAAAGGATGGATGTAACAGAGATGCGCATGCTGAGATGGATGTGTGGTGAGACTATGTTGGACAGGATAGGAAATCAAGGAGAAGTTAAGAGTTGCACCTCTCTTTGCAAAAATGAGGGAGAACATGCTGAGATGGTTTGGGCATGTGCAGAGAAGAACCCATGATGCCTCAGTAAGAAAGATCGAGCACATCATAGTGGAGGGCAAGAGAAGCCGAGGAAGACCTAGGAGGACATGGGAGGAGCAGATTAAAAGCGACCTACACGAACTTCACCTCTCTCTAAGAACCTGACCAGGGATAGGGCCAAATGGCGGCGCCTTATCCACGTCCTAGATTACTAGACTTGTCTGATTCTGTTCTTTGCCTGTCTTACATATATCGTTTTCTTAGTTATCTGTATGTATCCTTTTCGTTGTGTAAGTCACTTACGATGCTTGCGGTTAGTGGATTCCTATGCTTAGCTATCGTGGGTGTAAGATGTAGGTTTTCGAAAATTTGCAGGTTCCTATCTATGAAGACCCTTCTTGAGCCGAAGGACTCTTTTGATCGCCCTCTCCTTATGAGTATGAGACGCCGTCGATCTTCCTTCCCCAAACCCTGACCATAGATTTATATATGTGCGGGAACACTGGGTATGATGATGATGATGATGATGATGGTGATATTATAGATATTAAGAATTGAATTAGTGCATTGAACCGCAACGACTTAAATTATTAAATATTTATGGACGTTAATGAATTAATCGGTGAATTAAACAAAAACTGGATGCTACCATGTGGAAAAAACTCACAAAATGATGAATTAAACGGAATTTAACAAGAACTTAACGGAAAATGCCACGGCAATTAGATAGTGCATAAACTGGATGCTACCATGTGGAATTTTCTTTAAAAAGTGTTACCATTGGTATTTCATTAAAACTGGATGCTACCAAGTGGAATTTCCCTTATTAAAAATATGATGACTAAGGTTAATTATGCCTAAAATTTATAATGTAAATAGATAGATTCTTTAATGTAAAAACAAATAAAACGGCTCAAAATGCAAATAAGAAAATTAATGTAGGAGAAAACATGACTAATATGCTAGCGTTGACTTATTATTATTAGGATTATTGTTATTAATTATTATTATTATTATTATTAATATTATTATTATTATTATTATTATTATTATTATTATTATTATTATTATTATTATTATTATTATTATTATTATTATTATTATTATTATTATTATTATTATTTGGTAGGCTAGATATTGGCTATTGCATATTGCTGAAATGACTATTATGGAGTTGTTCAAAACAAATCCGACAATTCAATATTGTAATCGAATCTAACGTGATCCGACTTCAAAATAAATTTAAAATTATATTAAAATTAAAATGGAAATACGACTCGATTTGAATAGACCTCAAACATTTAACCCGAAATTGATGAAGGATCAAAAGGAACATCTTTAGGAGTGAATATCTTGTAATTTGAGACTTTTATATCTAGTCATTTGATGAATGACCCAAGCGTCATTTTCAGAATGCTTTTACTGTGTTCATCTACACTCTTCTCTTCTTTTCTGTAACATATTCTGCCCCAGCTCTTCTCTAATTGACGCCTATCTTATTCTCCAACTCTTCTCTCATTGACGACTCCCTTATTCTCCAGATCTTCTCTTATCGATGCCTCCGTTGAAGATCTACAGCTGAAAACTTTCTTCAGCTGTGACCTTCATTCTTCAAAACTTATCCTCTTCGTTTATGGCATGATTGACTAAATTTATCTTTGTTATCTTTCTTTTATTGTTAATTTGTGTCGATTGATTTCATTTGCTTTTCTTTCTCCTTTGTCTTCATTAGTTGTTTTGTTGGTTTATATTTATTTGTAATTTCATTTTTTTTTTCTGATTTTCTAGTTTGTTCACTCATTTTGTGGGTTCATTCGTTTATGCTCTTTGAGATTCATTTTGGACCGTTAAGGACACTAAACACATAGGACCCATTGGGTTTGTAATGTGACTTGAGTGCACATGTGTGTGCATTCATAGGTAGGATGAATTCTTATGGTATAGTTAATGGGTATTAAGATGGAGTCTGAATGTGTATGATTGAATGTGGAGATTAGTGTAGTTTAATTGGTGAATTAATGGGACACGTAATTGTGTTTTTTATGATGAGGTATGAAGAAATGTAAAAGATGATCTACTATGCAAGTCGAGCAGAAACTGTCCAGGTGAGACCTGACGGTCGCTCGACCGAGCTAACTATTCTGTTTAGTCGAGCAACAAGTCAAAATGCATCTAGTAGGATAGGATGCTTTCTTTTGACGGATCAAGTGCTTGGGGAAGTTATAAGTTATAACTTATTGAATACCAGCTGATTAATTCTCTTAATGATGTTTATGCAATTTACTAGCTATATTAATCATGTGTAACTCCTAGTGTATCTAGCATTATAAATAGTGAGTAAGAGTGATCATCAAAACACATCAAACACAAACCCCTTAGCCTAAACACATAGCCTTTTGTTTATCTCTTACTTAATTGTAATATTTCATTGTAAGAATGTTTTCTCATTGAAATAATACTAGCAAGTAACTACACACCATGGAGGACGTAGTCAAAATTGGGTGAACCTCCTTAAATCATTGTGTCACTTTTGCAATTTTATTTTTCCTTCTTATATTTGTTAGTTCATTGCATTTACTATCATTCATTAAAGTTCTTAGCATCGTATCGATCCTAACAATTATTTCAAGTCCTAATAATTCAGACTCTTAAGACCGGGCAGGGGGCAATCTAATGGGAGGTTAGTATATCAACAAATAATTACGAAGAGTATATTTAGATAAGTTGGTTGGAAGGTTGAATTTCATCCACTGGGTCTGCAGCTCGAGCCCCTACATAGCCACTATCCGTTTATAAAATATATTTAGGGTAAACAAAAATCAGAATGTTGCTTTAACCCCAAACAATTCAATCAATACAAAGTAATAGAAGAACAAAACCTATTGAGCATTCATCATTTCCACCCAAAAGTCCATCCACTCCCTTGTCGATCACAATAATGACTTTTCAATCTCTAATCTCCATTTTTGACATTGACATTGCATTTATTTGAACTTTTAAGGTGTTTGTTTATAATATTCTGTTTGATTTATATATGTTTATTTTCCATCTGTATGTGGTTATTTTGCATATTTACACTTTTCATTTAATTAACTTGGCGATCGTGTGAGTTAGTGTTTTTTTCCAATACTTTAGGGCTTCGTGATTTTTTAATGATAACTTCTATATCATTCAAACTAGATGATGGGATGATTAAATGATGTAAAATTAGCAATTTCTGTCAAATTAGATCAAATGAATGTTTAAAATACACAAGTGTGGGTTGTTAAGCTTAGGGTGATGTGTTATTTTTTGATCCAGTGCAATGCGCTACTGAGGTTGGTGTAGCAAGGTATGATATTGCATTGGCTAGCGTGTTGGTGGATGGTGAGATTTGGTGCATTATTGCACTGAATAGTCGCTGACTA
This sequence comes from Amaranthus palmeri, assembly GCA_019776075.1. Classification (NCBI taxonomy): domain Eukaryota; kingdom Viridiplantae; phylum Streptophyta; class Magnoliopsida; order Caryophyllales; family Amaranthaceae; genus Amaranthus; species Amaranthus palmeri. The sequence goes on from JAAKBH010000473.1 coordinate 105,671, forward strand.
GTATCTGGTGTTAGATAAATGGTCATTTAAAGTTTTCTCCAACAACTATATTTTCATTCATGGAGTGTTTTAATTCTATATTAAAATACATTTATATTCTTTGACCATGTGTTTATGAAGGTTGAAAAAGAGTTGTTAGAAAATCCCTATAAATAGATGATGTTTCATTCATTTGTATATACACAATTCTCAATATCTATCTCTTTTTCTATTCACTTGTGCAAGAGTGGTATTTGCTCCACACCTTTAGTGGTGAGTGTACATTGCTATTGGTGCGTGTGTTAACCTTGGGAAAGTCCCGTCTATTTACACTTGGGATAGTCGGAAAATAACTTTCTTAATGCAACGACAAGTTCGTGCCACACCATACTTTTCCATATCGAATACATGTTAAACACAACTCTAAACACATTTTTTTATATACAAATGTTATACATATTATTATCAGTAATATGTGTCGATGATTGTAGCTATAAGAAGATTTTGAGAAGACCTTTAAAAGGTCTATATTTCCAACAATTTAAGAAAGTTATTATTATTTGCTTATTTAGTATATAATTGGAGTAATTTGCATAGAGGAAAAATAAATTATTTATACAATCGAGTATGTTACTTTGTTGACAGTAACATTTCATGTTTATGAGATAATTGAGGTCAACTTCTCTAAAAATCTTTGTGAAATTTGATGAAGAGCATTAATGTTGCATATGGTTAGTATAGATCGTATGTGTGGGTAATATATGCTAGAGATCAAGAGAAATTTTCAAATATACATATTATATGAACTTCATGCTTCTAAAACATGGGTATCATTCTCTTATTATATGATCAAGGAAAATGTAACAATTGAGGTTTTAGATTTGCGTAATATGGCATATTTCGGTCTTTAATTAATTTTTGATTATGAGATTAAAAGGTGATGGCAAAGAAGGTAAGTCATAAACTTATACATTTTTATAAGTTATTCGAATAATATTAAATAATTTGATATTGATTTACATTTTATTGTGAGTATTGATCTTGGTGAATATCATCACATGCAATTTAGTATTTTGATGAGTTTTCTTTTACATGTTATTTACTAAGTGGACATGCTTTATTTTGCAATTTAAATTATGAGTAATTGCTATTGATTCATGTTCTTGTGTGTCACCAAGTGATTTGTATTTTATGTTCATGATCATGCGTGTCACCAAATAAGTGATTTGGATAGTATGATCATATTACATATGCATATTAAAAGTGCAAATTAAAAAATAAAGTTGATTATTTCATGCCTAATTTTTGGTAGTATGATTACATTATTTTAACATAATGTTAGTATATACTATATGACTATTTGTTATAACTCATTTTTTGATTAAGTTTATATGGGACTTATGTGTCATAGAGTTATGTGAATTTGATCTAGTCATTATTTTGATAATGAACTAGTTATATTGTACTATTATGTGTGTTATTATGCCTCTTAGTTTTGTACACATATGTAGGAATTGAATTTCAATTAAAATTAGTCAAGAGGATGATAATGCTAATAATGTTTTAAATTCAATGTGATTTATTTCTTAATCATGAATTTAAAAGAGAGTAATGGCATTTTATTTATATGACCGTTATTATGACTAATTTTATGATAGGTGTTAAATTACTTTTAAGAGGGTAATTATTTGGTCATCTATTATGAAGATTATGAGAGTTTTATTACATGGAACTCTTTGTTGATTAATTAAATGTTAGATAATTATGAGTGTTGATTAGCTCATAACGGCTAGTTTATAACGACTATATTATAACGGCTAGTTTTTTATAGCTAATTAAAATTGAGTTTTAATCATGCTATTATGGTGTAAGAGTTAAATGTTGTTTTTAATTCTTAATGAGGAGGATTATTTCATGGCCAAATAAAGTTGCTAATTATTAAGTCATGTTATTATCTTTATTGGGTATTAAGTATGTTGTTGTAAATTGCAAACCTTAAAGTGGTGGTTTGCTAATTCTTAGTTAATTAGCTCCTTAATTTTTTATTTTTTTGATGATATATATGGTCATGATTATGAGTAGTAGAGAGTCATTAAAATTATTTTGAGATATAAATGTTGATTTATTTCTCCTAACAATAAGTGTCATAACTCCATATTTTTAGTAGATTGATTAACAAAATTGTTATTATTTGAAGATAGTTATAAATTGACTAAGTGGTGTGATTTTTATGACTTATGAGTGAACTCTGACTTTTGAGATGTCTTATATGTTGTGTATGTGGGGGTTGTAATTTGTATTATTTACTAATTGGGTAAATTTACAATATTTTTAGAAAATATGTTCACATACTAATTATATAGATCAAAGTACCATTTTCATGAGTTGATAATTTTTTGTGCATGAGGTACAATAATCATGACTAAATGTCTAGAAAGTGGTTTGACTTGTGAAAATTAAATTCTACTTAATTTGGTGTTAAGTGGAAAGTGTGGATATTTATTAAAAAGTCTCTTTCGTGAATTAATTTATTGAGTAAAAATTTATCATGAATGGAGTTTACTCATTATTGATGATAAGGTGTTTCTTTTGAAAGAGAGTTTTATTCAAAATAATTTATTTCTTTGATGCGTAAAGACTTGATAGTAGAAGTTTATAAATATTATCTTGTCATGTGGATTGAAAGTATCAAGTTTCGTAAGGCTTTGAATATGTGGTTTACAACTTTTATAGCTTGTTTGTGTATGAATCATGATTAGTTAAAAATGTTGTAATTATTTAACTTTTAAAGTGATTCATAAAATTTTGAGTTGTAAACATTTTGACTTGTAAACGATGTAAATACTTTTTGAAGATAAGAAGAACAATAAAACTAAGGACTAAAATTGTGGAATTTATCCCTTAGTGAGCATTATGTGATCTTCTTAAAGTATGGTTGAACTCCTTGAATGTGGGGTATTATAAATATACTCTTGTCAAAATAATATTTATTTGAGTATTTTTGATGAAATTCTTTAAAAAGAATTTACTAAAGGTTATTAATTGTTGTGTTCTTAAGCCTTATTAAGTATGTGATGTTCCTTGTATTTTCCTAAAATATTATTAATAAAAGTATTTTTAATAATAGGGAAGAAGTTTTAGGAACTACTTTGGCTTTGAAGAACTTGTAAAACCTTTGGTAATTATTGTGTCCCTTTGTGATTTTGTTCATGATTTTGATTAAGTCACTTGTTTGTTATATGAATATTTGTTATTACATTTGAAAAGTTGCAAGGTATTCATAATAGGTTGTGTGACTTATGTTGTGAACAAATATGGAATGGGATAAATATGGTTATTTAAATTATGCATATGACTTGAAGGTAGTGCCTAATTTAACTTTAGGCTTTAAGTGTTCAAGTTGTTTTGTAGATGCATGAGTTGTTCTGTAACATCCCGTAGTTTAACTCGTATTGTTTTAAAAGAGAAATAGACTTTTTGAATAACCATATAGTCCGAGTCAAACCAGGGCGTTAAACGGTTAGTTAAAACGGATTCAAGCGAAACAAAACTTACGGACCGAGTTCTAATAGTGCTATTATAATCTACCAAACATAAAGACTAAGCAGCAAATAAGTTTAAAAAGGTAGATCTAATTATTACAACTCGAGAGCGTTCACGCCTTATAAAACCAACATTTAAAAAGTACGAAATCTTAAGTTCATAATAAATTCTGATTCTAACGTTTTATTTCTCCCCGAGTAATCCTCACTCCCCACCTGCAATTAACTTACTGCTAGTCATTATCCAAGGAGGAAACGACATCATCGCAGGATCGTTAAGACCAAAAAGTACACGTCAGCAAGAAATCATAATTCAATTAATTCGAGTACGACAAATCAAAGATAATAACTTTAATAATTTCTTGTTTCAGTTAGTCAGCCATACTGCTGTATCTATTCCGGCCATACTGCTGGTACCACTTCAAACTCCATAGGCGAGACAATACATTAGGGGGAGCTAACCCCTAAGCAAGTCCCTACCATAGACACACGTCCTACTTCGGTGCCTATGGTTAAGTATGCATACCCCCGCGGTGGCTCATAGGCTCCAAAGGCCGCGAGTAATTCATTCCACCAATTGACGTCATACTACGTCCACTTTCAAGTTAGTGAGGTCATACTACCTCTGCTTATTAAAATGTTATAATGAAATAACTTATTCGGAAGCGTATCAATATTCATACTACATGCCCATACTTTACCTTTGTTACCATTATCATATGGTACGTAATGTATACTATAATTCTATGCTGCGTGCACGTACCTTAACAAGATAACCAATTCTCAAACGTCTTAATCAATTCCCCGTCACGAATCGACTTCCTACAAGGTTCAATCGTATTCGGGAAATAAGCACACATACACACTTTCCTCAAATCAAACCATAACACATACATATAACTACTACCACACTTATAATACCACAAACATCATGAACATCTATCACATACTATAACATGGTAAACACACAAAATAGGACAGCATACATAATCTGTCCAGAAACGCGACTTAACACTGTCAAACTGAAAATCTGACTTCACCGTTGCGTTCGGAAGGCATCAAAACCCCCGGGTACTAATTTTCATAATTTATAACACAGTATAAGTATTTTTAACTTAATTTCAAAGCTAAAAATGCTCCAAAAACACCCTTTTTTCACCATTTTCAAAACCTACGGGATTTTGTCAATTTTTATTAAAAATACATACAAATTCCAATGTTCACATTTCCTATTAAATTCATACCATCAAAATCATAAACTCATGCCCACATATTAAAAATCATTTTCATAATTCTAAAATAATTCATTTCTTACAAATACAATTTTTCCTTCACAAATCACACATTAAAATTCACATACCACACCAAAATAATTTCTCATACTACAATATAATTTCTTCATGAAAATCCTAATTTAAATATATATATATATACATATATATTATTATTATTGTTATTATTTTTATCCATTCTCCATCACCTTAATTTAACATGCTCATATAAAAATAAATTCTAAAACAAAACATCCTACACTACCATTTGATAACTACATATAAATTTACTTCATTATGTTAAATCATGGAAGAAATGGTCATGGATCAAAATTTCACAACCCATAAATCACATAATTTAATTTAAACATAATATAAAAATAAATGGAGAATTATACTTACAATTATATGAAAAGAATGCCAAAATTAAGGTTGCAAGTGTTCTAGGTGGGTGGAATTTGCTAGGGTTTGTGGGAGTTTTCTTGAGTTTCTAGGAGTTGGAAGGTAGAATGCAAATGGGGTTAAGGAAATGAATAATTAAGAAAATAAGAATAATGGGTAATTATTGAGTGATCTTTCCTATTCCCACATGGGAGTTGCAAACTCCCTCAACACTCCAATAGGGCCATCCAACCCTACACCTTTCCTCAAATTATTATTATCTTTTTTCTTTCTAAAATTTGCAATAAGAAATGGGTTAAAGGTTTTTGGGCCCGAAAAGCTAAATTGTAAAAAAGGCTAAAATACATGGTCAAGCCCAAAATGAATTGATAAAAACATTATTTATATAAAATATTAGTATTAGTAAATCATTAAATATATCGGAAAATTATCGGGGTGTTACAGACTACCCCCCTTAAAAAGGTTTTGACCCCAAAACCACAACTTACAAACACAACAACATAAAAACAAGCACCCATACAAACCACAAAACACGCACATAAGCAAAAGAAAAACTAGGTCAAACTATCTCAACGCGCGAAAATCTTATCGCCTTCTACCCCCCTTAAAAAGTTACGTCCCCGTAACTTACTAACCTGAGAGAAAAAGTGCGGATACTTCTCTCGCATTGAAGCCTCTGTTTCCCAAGTTGCCTCCTGTGATCGATAATTCAACATCCTTCGAACGAGTACTGCGAACCTTTCTGTCTAAAATCTGAACAGGGCGCTCCTATTAGGTTAAGCTCTCATCAAGTTTTAACTGCAATGGGTCTAAGACATGCGAAGAAGCCGCAACATAGCGTTTTAACTGAGACATATGAAAAACGTTGTGTACCTTGCCTACCGGTAAGCTAATTTTCCTACCTTCTCCAAAATATCATAAGTACCAATAAAACGTGGGTTAACTTTCCACGAGCACCAAAACGAACCACGCCCTCCATAGGAGAAACACGTAGTAGTACCTTGTCGCCTACTGAATACTCATAAGGCCGACTGTGAAGATCGGCGTATGATTTATGTCAATCTTGGACTGCCTTCATTTCCTCGCGAATTAACTTGAGTTGTTTAGTCATCTAAATTAACATATCTAGTCCTAAGGTGATAGACTCAATGAAATCGTCCCAAGACACTGGACTACGACACTTGCGACCATATATGAGCCCTGCCATTCCATGGCTATCGCTCTCAACATGTCCTCCAGTACTTGATTAATAGGTTAAGTTTGACCATCAGTCATCGGGTGGAAGGACGTATTGTAGAGAAGAGTAGTTCCTGAAGCCTGTTGTTTTGATTTCCAAAATGTGACAAATATCGAGTATCCCGATCAGAAACTATAGTACGAGGTATCCCGTGATACCGCACCACGTATCTAATGTAAGCGCGAGCAAGTTGTTCCATTTCCCACTTACAATTCATAGGAATAAACCATGTAGAGTTAGTAAGCCTATCCACAATAACCCAAAGAGTATCATTACCAGCCTTAGATCGTGGCAGACCTAAGACGAAGTCCATTGAAATGTCATCCCACTTCAACGCCAGAACTTCCAAAGTTTGTAGCAATCCAGCTTGCCTTCGGTGGTCGCTCTTAACCTTTTGGGCTGTCAAACACGTAGAAACAAATCCGGCAATGTTCTTTTTCATACCCGACCACCAAAACATACCTTTTAGATCTTGGTACATTTTGTCCCCTCCAAGGTTAACAGAGTATCTAGAGTTGTGTGCCTCGTTCAACAGATTTTCCTTTAAAGAGTCGCACCCATCCGGTACACACCATCGTCCTTTAAACTAAGGCTACCATCCTCATGAATTGTAAAACCTTCGGCTTTACTTTCACTGGCCTGCTCACGAAGCTTAACGAGCTTATGGTTGTCCATTTGCCTAGCCATAATTTCCTCGAAGGACGTAGGTCGAATGGACATAGCTCCCAACTTGGCCTCCAACTCCCCTTCTTTGATTATCTCCAAATTCATTCTCTCAAGTTCCTGACTTAACTCCTCGGAAGTTATCAATGTTGCAACCGAGTGTTTCGATTTCCTACTCAAGGCATCAGCGACCACATTTGCGCGACCCTCGTGATAAGAAATCTCCAAATCGTAATCACTGATTAATTCCAACCAACACTGTTGATGCCGGTTCAAATCCAGTTTAGAGAACAAAAAAAAACTGAAAGTTTTGATAATCCGTAAAGATCTTACATTTCACACCGTACTGATAATGACGTCAGATGTTTAACGCAAAAACTACAGCTGCTATCTCTAAGTCATCAATTGTCGCAAAGCATAAGCTACTACCTTCATGTCTTGCATCAAGACATAGCTCAAACCATGTTTGGAAGCATCACTATAAACGGAGTATTCCAAAGAAGGATTAGGTAGAACCAACACCGGATCTGTAGTTAACGTTTCCTTCAACATTTAAAAGGCTCTTTCGCAGTCTTTGGTCCACTCAAACTTCTTCTCCTTCTTCATCAAGGATGTAAGCGGACGAGCAATACGAGAAAAATCCTTTACAAAACGTCGATAGTACCCTGCCAATCCCAATAAACTCCGAATACCCGTAACATTCAGAGGTGTAGACCAGTCCCAGACAACAACTATCTTTGCTGGATCGACAAATATTCCCTCTTTAGAAATAATGTGACCTAATAAAAGCCACTTGTTCTAACCAAAATTCATACTTAAAAAACTTAGCATACAACTGATTCTCCCATAGAATCTGCAAGACTATCCTTAAATGTTCTCGATGTTCTTTAGGGCTCCTAGAGTATACCAAGATATCATCAATCTACACCACCACACACTTATCGCGATACGCATATTGAAAACCAGATTCATAAACCCATAAATGCTGTCGGTTCGTTCGTCAACCCAAAAGGCATCACGGTGAATTCAAAGTGTCCATACCTAGTTCTGAAAGCTATTTTATTGATATCTTCCTCCTTAATACGTAACTGATGGTACCCTGACCGCAGATCGATCTTCGAAAAGACTCCAACTCCTTGAAGCTGATCAAAAGATCATCGATCCGTGGTAACGGGTACTTATTCTTAACGGCGACCTTATTCAGTTCTCTGTAATCAATACAGAGACGCATAGTTCCGTCCTTTTTCCTCACAAACAACACCGGGCTCCTCATGGAGAAACACTAGGTCGTATATAACCCTTTTCTAACAACTCCTCTAATTGAACCTTTAATTCCTTAATGTCCTTTGGGGCTTTTTGGTAAAGAGCTTTTGACATTGGCCCTGTCCCAAGTAATAATTCAATCGAAATGTCCACGTCCCTTCTTAGTGGCATACCAGGAAGTTCTTCGGGAAAAACATCCTTAACGTCCTTGACCATCGGAATGTCCTCAAGACGCACCTCCCGCTCCTTCACCTTACTTATACTGAATAGAAACCACAGTTGCCCTTGCTTAATTAGTTTTCAGACTTTCAATGACGACACGATTTTTACCTTCGGTCCCTTAGGAAGACTCCTATATTTAACCTTCTCCCCCTAGGTCCATTTAGAGTCAAAGACTGTTCTTCACAATCTATTATCGCTTTATATATATTCAGCCAATCCATCTCAAGTATTACATCTAGATCATCCATTTCTAGAGGAAATAAATCACTAGAAAACTTTACTTTTCCTATCTTAACCAACACTTCATGAAACAACATGCTACAATGAAAAGTCTCTCCAAAAGGAATAGCGACTGAAAGAGATTTTTCCTTGGGTTTTTTTCCAAACCTAATTCCTTAACTCTAGATTTGAAACGAACGAGTATGATGCACTCGAATCAAAAAGTACTTTAACAGATTTTGCATTGATGCAGAACGTACCAGTGACCACATCCGACGCCTGCGTTGATTATCTAAAGTTAACTGCTTAAAGTCTGCCTTTATTCCGAGTAGCAGTGGTAGCACCACCTTGCTTACCACATTGACCTGAAAAATTCTCGTTTTTAGCATTCCCATGTGGTTGCTGAACGCCGGAGTGATTCCCTTGAAACCTAGGGTTTGTGGCACCTCCCAAGTTTCGACCAAAATTACCACCATTGTGGTTTCCCCTTCCAGCTTCGTTACCACTTTGTTCGTTATCGAAACGTTGTTGTTGAAAGCCTCGATGATTTCCCCCTTAAAGCTCTTGTTGTTCCAAACGAGTATAACACTCATACATTCTATGGCCCGGTTTACCACAGTGAGAACAATCCACAAACATACCCCGGTAGTCCCTTATTAGGTGATTTTTCTAGCATCATCTACAATTATGAATTCTTTCCTTCCCATTGCGGTCATATAAAGGCTTCTGCATCATAACCTCTAGGGTCGAATCCCCTTTACTCTTGATGTTCTAGCCTGTATGGAAGCCTTTTTCCTGTAAGCCTCCAAACGACTTATGCTTCTTGAATTGGTTATGAACGTGATTACTCACATTCATTGCATTCTGAAGCATGAGTTCCTTCCTCTTTTTCCCACAATAACCCATCTTCTCTTGTTTCTTCCTAATAACATTTCCAATCTTTGTAGATCTCTTGTATAGTTGGTCTAAAGTATCGTATCTATCAGTCTCAATGTGTTTTTGAATCTCATACGATAGACCTAATTCGAAGCGCTGAATTTTCTTTCCCTCAGTTGGGACATCCTTGGGGAAAAAATTTCAGGTGTGTTCAATAATTTCTGGTTATAGTCATCCACTGTTGAATTCCCCATCTCAAACCTAGCAAACTCATTTGTTTTGTCCTTTCTCACATGAAGCGGATAGAAGTGATCTCTTAACGCCCCCTTAAAACTTTTCCAGCTTAAGTCACCATCGTTTTCAGCTATTAACCTTGTCTTACTAGGGGTCCACCAATAGTCAGTGTCTTCCATTAGGAAAAACGCGGCTTGGTCAGCCATAAACTCAGCGGAACATCTCACCATACCAAAGAGTTTATCAAATTCTCTCAGCCAGTTTTCTAGGATAGGAGGTTCACCTTTCCCACTATAAGTCGAGGGTTTACTCTAGATTATCCTCTTACTAACGATGAAGCCCTTTCCTCCAAGGATTTCTGTCTAGGATTCCTTGCGCCAGCTAGGGCCTTCATTAGGTTTCGAAGCACACGGTTAGAGTTTCCTCTTTGTTCGGGCCTTTTCAAGAAATGTGGCATATTGACAGGTATACTAGAGTCTAATAATCCTCACACTTTTCCAAAATACAACACTTAACCGATTTTACCTACTAATGTTCAAACTTTTATAAACATATTATGTAAATTTCACTTTCCATCTCACGAGGACAAAAAACACGAGAAATAACACAAAAATAAAAAAAAATAATATCACAAAGATGAACGACATTCAAATTCAAATCAGTAATGCCATATTATTCCAATCCAAAACTACTTGGGTAAAAAAAAATCCCACATAACCATTGTTTGAATACTACAAAAGTCCGAAAATAAACAACCAAATTGTTCACCTAACAAAATTGTTCACGATTTATTACTACTATGGAACTAGACATACGAACTTGTACGCATGCATACTCAGATGAAGTAGAAACAATCAGGCAAATAAACGTGACACATCCAAACGGTCCTGATCGTCCATGTATCGATCAAGGTCAAAATCAGCATCACCAGAGTCATCGCTAGACATGCTATCAGAATTAGAAGGAGTTCCTCCAGATAAGGAATCACTCAAAGACAGTCGCTCTGTGAAATCAGAAAGTTCTACAATTACTGATTCAGGTGGTCTTTCCTCCCACATAATGATTTCACTTTCTTCCTCACTCATAGGAACTTCTCGCCTCACCGGCCAACCCCCCCTAAAATGACTATGTCACTATCACTTTCGCTCATAGTATCATTTCTATCAACTATTTCCCTCTCCATATCAACATCATAACCGTCTCCAACATTATCCTCGTAGGGTTCTACGACCTCTCCTAAAGAATCTTCCTCCATATCATCCTCATGTTCCTCTTTAGGATCTTCCTCAAAATCCTCCTCGGGTTACTCTTCTAGTTCCTCATCGGAATCCTTATCCAGGTCCTCTTCCAGGTCCTCTTCAAAATCAAACTCATCAAAATTTATCAGTAACACTGAGTTTAGGTCAACTACGGGAACAACCTCCTCAATAATGTCAGCCTTTGCCCCACTAGACTTCGGAATGTCAATTCCATCCCGACCCATAGTCTCTACTACTCTAACCCTTCTGCCAATTTCTCGATCAAACTGTTCAATTCTCTCAATCAGTTCAGCCAACTCCTCATCTATTATACTCTCATATACATGTTTAAATTTCTTGTAAATCATTTCCGTACTACATGTATGATCTAGGTCACTTTCATCCTCTTTTCTATCCCAAATTCCTAAAGCCTCAATCTCTGCCCAATCTGGTTCATTAACTAAATCTCTCCAGAGTTCTTCTAGGGTACCAATTCCCTCTTCAGCAGGTCTCTTTCTAAGATAAGACAGAAAAACAATAATCGAACTTTTTTACTCAGAAAGAAAGCAAACGAGACAATCCATTTCTAAGATAAGACAAAGATAGATATAAACAGAATACTACAAATGTATAAACATAACTTCTATCATACACACATTAAAACTTATGTATGACAACATACTTAATGATACTAAACAAAAGACATAACATATCCCCTTAATGTCTACCCATTACTCTCGTCATCATTTATTCCTTGTTAGTCTTTCAGTTTAGATAAATAACACTAAATAGAACTCCCGCTCAGATACCAATTGTAACATCCCGTAGTTTAACTCGTATTGTTTTAAAAGAGAAATAGACTTTTTGAATAACCATATAGTCCGAGTCAAACCAGGGCGTTAAACGGTTAGTTAAAACGGATTCAAGCGAAACAAAACTTACGGACCGAGTTCTAATAGTGCTATTATAATCTACCAAACATAAAGACTAAGCAGCAAATAAATTTAAAAAGGTAGATCTAATTATTACAACTCGAGAGCGTTCACGCCTCATAAAACCAACATTTAAAAAGTACGAAATCTTAAGTTCATAATAAATTCTGATTCTAACGTTTTATTTCTCCCCGAGTAATCCTCACTCCCTACCTGCAATTAACTTACTGCTAGTCATTATCCAAGGAGGAAACGACATCATCGCAGGATCGTTAAGACCAAAAAGTACACGTCAGCAAGAAATCATAATTCAATTAATTCGAGTACGACAAATCAAAGATAATAACTTTAATAATTTCTTGTTTCAGTTAGTCAGCCATACTGCTGTATCTTTTTCAGCCATACTGCTGTATCTATTCCGGCCATACTGCTGGTACCACTTCAAACTCCATAGGCGAGACAATACATTAGGGGGAGCTAACCCCTAAGCAAGTCCCTACCATAGACACACGTCCTACTTCGGTGCCTATGGTTAAGTATGCATACCCCCGCGGTGGCTCATAGGCTCCAAAGGCCGCGAGTAATTCATTCCACCAATTGACGTCATACTACGTCCACTTTCAAGTTAGTGAGGTCATACTACCTCTGCTTATTAAAATGTTATAATGAAATAACTTATTCGGAAGCGTATCAATATTCATACTACATGCCCATACTTTACCTTTGTTACCATTATCATATGGTACGTAATGTATACTATAATTCTATGCTGCGTGCACGTACCTTAACAAGATAACCAATTCTCAAACGTCTTAATCAATTCCCCGTCACGAATCGACTTCCTACAAGGTTCAATCGTATTCGGGAAATAAGCACACATACACACTTTCCTCAAATCAAACCATAACACATACATATAACTACTACCACACTTATAATACCACAAACATCATGAACATCTATCACATACTATAACATGGTAAACACACAAAATAGGACAGCATACATAATCTGTCCAGAAACGCGACTTAACACTGTCAAACTGAAAATCTGACTTCACCGTTGCGTTCGGAAGGCATCAAAACCCCCGGGTACTAATTTTCATAATTTATAACACAGTATAAGTATTTTTAACTTAATTTCAAAGCTAAAAATGCTCCAAAAACACCCTTTTTTCACCATTTTCAAAACCTACGGGATTTTGTCAATTTTTATTAAAAATACATACAAATTCCAATGTTCACATTTCCTATTAAATTTATACCATCAAAATCATAAACTCATGCCCACATATTAAAAATCATTTTCATAATTCTAAAATAATTCATTTCTTACAAATACAATTTTTCCTTCACAAATCACACATTAAAATTCACATACCACACCAAAATAATTTCTCATACTACAATATAATTTCTTCATGAAAATCCTAATTTAAATATATATATACATATATATTATTATTATTGTTATTATTTTTATCCATTCTCCATCACCTTAATTTAACATGCTCATATAAAAATAAATTCTAAAACAAAACATCCTACACTACCATTTGATAACTACATATAAATTTACTTCATTATGTTAAATCATGGAAGAAATGGTCATGGATCAAAATTTCACAACCCATAAATCACATAATTTAATTTAAACATAATATAAAAATAAATGGAGAATTATACTTACAATTATATGAAAAGAATGCCAAAATTAAGGTTGCAAGTGTTCTAGGTGGGTGGAATTTGCTAGGGTTTGTGGGAGTTTTCTTGAGTTTCTAGGAGTTGGAAGGTAGAATGCAAATGGGGTTAAGGAAATGAATAATTAAGAAAATAAGAATAATGGGTAATTATTGAGTGATCTTTCCTATTCCCACATGGGAGTTGCAAACTCCCTCAACACTCCAATAGGGCCATCCAACCCTACACCTTTCCTCTAATTATTATTATCTTTTTTCTTTCTAAAATTTGCAATAAGAAATGGGTTAAAGGTTTTTGGGCCCGAAAAGCTAAATTGTAAAAAAGACTAAAATACATGGACAAGCCCAAAATGAATTGATAAAAACATTATTTATATAAAATATTAGTATTAGTAAATCATTAAATATATCGGAAAATTATCGGGGTGTTACATGTTCTTTTATAACTATGATGAGTTTGGAATACTTATGTATTTCCTATTGATTTGAACATCATACTTATGTTGTAAGCATCAAACTATATGTTACTTAAGGTAATAGTATGAATTTGTTTGACAATGTTTCTTTTGAGATAAGTATGATACTGTGGTATAAATTCCCGAATGGAAAGTTCCTCTAGAAGGAAGTAAAGATTCCATTCATTATTTTATTAAGTATATCAAGATAAGCTGTTTTTGATACGATTCTCTTCCTGGGGGAAAGAATACCATGATTCCCGTATGGGGGAAAAGTCCTTAAATAGAAAATTTGAATACCATACATACCTTTTTCAAAAGGATTGTCAAGATAAGTGGTTCTTGATGTATCGAGGGGGATAGTGCTAAAGCCCAAATGTGGATGAGCATGCAACTCACCTATCCCTATGACATTTGTTGGCATTGCTCTATATTTGAGGGATGAGTCATTAGGCTCTTAATGGATCTTGTAGTACTTTGTGGTGTGCTACTTGAGATATCCACCTATGTGAGTATGGGGGTTGGCCACCTCCTATGTGGAATTTCGGGCTAATATTTCACTAGAGCGCTCATGAAAATCAAGGTAGGTGCATAGGCCATAAAAATGCACCATATAACTTAAGCGGAGCTAGTACCTCTCTAGGCAAGGCATGTGGTTTGAGGGTCTCAATTCAAATCTTACTAGTTCAAGACTTAGTTCACTTGTTTGATCAAGAGTTCTTTGAGTTCAAGACTTAGTTCACTCACAAGAACTTGTGGATTGTTGCCTCATTTCACTAAACAACAAGTTCAAGGCTAGTCCACTTGATTGTTATGTGCCAAAGTCTTCTCTTGCACAAGTTTTTTTTCTGTAAATGACATTTGTGGGGGATTGTTGGATAAATGGTCATTTAAAGTTTTCTCCAACAACTATATTTTCATTCATGGAGTGTTTTAATTCTATATTAAAATACATTTATATTCTTTGACCATGTGTTTATGAAGGTTGAAAAAGAGTTGTTAGAAAATCCCTATAAATAGATGATGTTTCATTCATTTGTATATATACAATTCTCAATATCTATCTCTTTTTCTATTCACTTGTGCAAGAGTGGTATTTGCTCCACACCTTTAGTGGTGAGTGTACATTGCTATTGGTGGGTGTGTTAACCTTGGGAAAGTCCCGTCTATTTACACTTGGGATAGTCGGGAAATAACTTTCTTAATGCAACGACAAGTTCGTGTCACACCATACTTTTCCATATCAAATACATGTTAAACACAACTCTAAACACATTTTTTTATATACAAATGTTATACATATTATTATCAGTAATATATGTCGATGATTGTAGCTATAAGAAGATTTTGAGAAGACCTTTAAAAGGTCTATATTTCTAACATCTGGTTGCTTACAGTGACATACTTAAATGACGGCACATGGGGGCACGTGCCCCTAAAGACTTAAAAATGAAAAAAAAGGGACAAAAAGAAAGAAAATCGCACATTTCTTCCTCTCATACTTCCTCCGTTTCAAAATACTTGCAACATTTATTTCTTCACACAGACCAATGCACTAATTCAATACTACAAATAATTATAAAAATTTGATATTAATAATTGTCGTATCAAGACGAATCATACGAAATCTCACTTGATTATGTTTTAACTTATAGATTACAAATTAATCACAAATTGGGAGAGATAAGTTAATAGTGCTTATATTTTCAATCGAGAAAGTCTTAGTAAATAATAGTTATTTGAGAGATTAAAATCACCCTTATGTGGTAGGATTTGATAGGGTGAGAGTTTTGTTATTTTAATTTACTAGATAATGCCCGTGCGATGCACGACTTTGATAAAAAAAAAATTCATTTGAGAGATTAAAATCACCCTTATGTGGTAGGATAATGTAAAGATGAATGAATTTCTATTAAGACTAGAAAAGTTACAAACATGTACAAGAGCATCCCAGACCTAACCTCCTGAATTCAGCTAAATTGCATCAGACTGCTAAGAGGGCACATCTTCTAGGAAGGGTTTTCCACCCGCATTCTTCATGTGCATAGAAATCAGGATTATGGTCTCAAAAAAATAAGTTAGGAATCCATATAAGCAAAAAACTATACATCATATATGGTCCTATACATCCAGTTTCTATCTCTATCGTTTTCCTTAATGCCCAAAAGAGTGGATTGGGACTTCACTTCGTACTTGATTGTCTTCAACACGACTTCAATGGATTTGACTTTGGCTTGCCATATTGCTTCATTTCGGGTTTGCCAGATTTGGTACACCAGACAACACAGGGCGATGCAAAAAACCCTCCTTTTTGTTGTAGTCATTCTCCATTTTTTTGCGGCTAGGTTGTTAATTGACAAAATACGGATATTTTTGATAAAATTTTTGACGTATTTATACTAATAAAAAATTAAAAAATTTTCGCCTTTATATTTTAACCATTTCAAAATATCTTATACCCATTTAATAAAAAACATAATAAAGATTTTATAAAAAAACATTTAAAATAACAAAATAAAAAATACTTCTATGACTTCTTAATACATTAAATGATGTAACATAAAAAGTAAAAAATTAATCAATTTGGATAATATTAGTCATAAAAATTAGTAAAGTAAAAGATATTAATAGTAGTCATTATAACAATGACATCATCTTTAAGTTTTGGAGCGAAATTTTTTATTGAGAGGGTGACGCCTAAGCAAATTTAATAAGCGATGACATCAGCAGTGTTTCGTGTTAGTAATAGTTATAGATAGATCATAGATTTTTATTGGTTTTGTTTATTTTATTATTATTCTTTTTGTCTTTTTATGTTGATTTACAAATCACGGTTATTGATTAGAAATTTTTAATATCAATGTTACGATTATATTGGAACGGAGAACGGAGGAAGTAAATCAAATGCACTTACCCTAAGCCACTCACGACAATCCCTAAACGACTAAATCCCAGATACGGAGGTCGGAGATGTACCACCCACAACTGACGACCATCATCATCATCATCATCATCATCATCATCATCATCATCATACCCAGTATTCCCGCTCATAGATATATCTATGGTCAGGGTCTGGGGAAGGAGGCTCGACGGCGTCTCATACCCATAAGAAGAGGGCGGTCAAAAGAGTCCTTCGACTCAAGAAGAGTCTTCAACGATAAGAACCTGCAAATATCTGAACTCCTGCATTTTATACACACGTTAGCCAAGCATAGAAAAAAAAAAGCTAGCCGCAAGCATAGTAGGTGACTTACACCACAACTGACGACCAGACGAATAAATTGAAGGGTGCTACTTCAAGATCTGATTGATTTTTAGAATAGAATTGCGTAACCCACCGACATTTCCACCTCTTCCACTTCTGTATTCTCCCACTTTAAATCTTCCCTTTTTCATCTTTACATTATATCTTCCTCATCGTCACATTCATTTTAATTCAATCCAACATCCAAAATTTCACTGTTTCTCAAGGGGCGGATTTATATGTAGTCAATGCTGTCAATTGACAGCAATTGAGTTATATAAGTGCTCAATTATTATAATATGTTGATGTTTAAAGTTTCTCGGTTGGTAAGTTCACAGCATATACTCAGGTTCAATGCCTCATAACAACAAATTTAAGATTTTTTTTTTTTCTAAAACCCATTCCCCATTTCGAAAACCCACGCCCTTTCCCACTTCCCAGATCTGAGACGCACGACCTCCTCAGCTCCTCTCCTCCTTCACTCCGGCAAGGCGCCACCGGAAGGCCCGGAACCTCCTTCACTGTGCAGGTCGCAGGCGTGGACGCGTCACGCGTGGTGTTGCAGGTCTTCACTCACTCATGACTCGCCAATTATTTTTCTGATTTTCTCATTGAGTATTTGAGTTAATTACTTAATATGATCTTTTATTTTTGGTTTATGTTGATTGTTAATTTGTTAAATATTGTTTCTTGACATTCTTTGTTCATTCATGATTCATGGGGTTAAACATTGTTTCTTGACATTCTTTGTAGTTTATTCATTCATGATTTTTTATTTTTGGTTTGTGTTAATTTGTTATTTTGTTAGAAATGGATAGGTATTTCAAATGATTGTGTTTTTGGTTTATTTTTGGTTTGTGTTGATTTGTTAATTTGTTCATTCAATAATAATGCTTGTTTTTGTTTGTGTTGTTACTTGTTTGCAACTGATAATGAAACTTCAAGTCATTATAGAGCAGATTATGCGTCGTTTTTAGAATATGAAAACTCGACAGAGTCAATTACCGTAATTAAAACGTTGATGTATTTTTTCTAATGTTATCGTTATCGACAACATTTGATTTATTTCTAGATCCGCCCCTTCATTGAAGGTCAGTTTTTTCATATTCTGCATTGTTCTTCATCTGGGTTCTTTTGATATTCTTATTTTTATGTTCGTATAATATTTTGGAATCTTGAACATCGCTGCCCTTGCTCCTGCTCCATTTACAAACTGAAAACCCTAAATCCCTAATCCACCCACGGGCCACGGTAATTGACGGCAACTCCTCACCGCCCACTAGAGAATCGGCTATTGCGTCTAGGTTTCTGCTCCTGCTTCTGTTACATTTTTGTTATTTCATATGTTATAATAATATATGTGTTTGTTAATGTGATTTGTGAATAAGTGAATGTGTGTGGACTTTGGAGTTTGGTATTATTGTTATTGTTATTTCAAACTTCAAGTGAACGTGATTTGTGAATAAGTGAATGTGATTGTACGTTGTGAATGTGTTTGGCAAATTGATGATGAGTGTATGATTCAATGATTGGATGTGTTATGTGTTTGATATTGCAGGAATGAAACATATTTAGTTCATTTTGCAAACGGAACAATGCCGAAATTTTCACAAACTTTCATCTATATGTTGGTGCCCCTAGGGAGTGTGATCCCTAGATCCGCCACTGAATTTTGTACCTTAGACATTGCAACACTAACAATTGGCACAAGTATTGAAAAAACGGGAGAATTACCAAATTGTGTGGGTTTGATTAAAAGTAAAAGAAATTGAGAGAAAATGTGCGGATATTAATTAAAAAAGTCTGTAGTTTTTGTTTTTAAGAATGAGTGTAACTTCCTTGAAGAAGTTAGTTGGAGAGAATATTTGTTGCACCATGATTTCCATTTGTTTGTAAGTCATCTTACTTCACTTGATTACCACAATCAGTTCTGGAGTAGAATAGTAACTCTTGTAGCTATGACTTTATGCCCATGTCTCTTGTAACTTCCTTTGTTATTTGCTGCACACTTGCATGAGTTTTGAGGTTTTTGAAGACTCTTTGTTGACTTGTAGACACATGACACAACTATCTGTAACAATTAATTTGGCTAAGTAACACTTCAGCTATTACACATCAAACTAAACTCCTAATACCTATGAATAAAATTAGTTCAACTTACAATTTATTACAAAGCTTTGACATTAAACATCCTAAATAAACATATAAGATGAAACATATTTTAAAACTAAAAAGTTAACGTAAAGAATAAAAAAACTATAAAAACAATAGTATTTCTTTTATAAATTGCATAAAGCCTAAAGATAAGCTCAAAGATCAAAAGGAACTAAACTCAAATATCAAAGAAGTTGATCTTGATAAAATTGATGCTGGGTTGGTTGTATATATGACACATTCATTTTGAGTGTATATGAACACTGATGTGTGAATGCAGTTCCAATTTGGTTTTTGAAAGATTTGATTATTTGTTGGTTCACATCTAGATTTTTTAATCGTGAATTTTGGTTATTTGTGTTGGTGTTTGCTATTGTTGCTTCCAATCAAATGAATCGTTCGTGAATATACCCAAATCTCAAAGCCTAAATGTCATCCTGAGTATCATATTGCAAATTGTCAAATTGCACTGTATTTGGACTCAAAGTTCCTCCCAATACAGTGAGGAATACAACCCCAACAATCTTGTTACCCTTCTCGATTGCTGAAGAACAATTATGATCAGTATAGGGACTGAACTTGATGCCAACCCTTTTAGTTTCACTCACTAATTAGGCTAAACACCTCTCACCCTCAGATTGGCTTCACTCACCAACCCTTGATGGATCTTGCCTTAAGTCTTGTATGCTTCACTCACACACTCAGACCCCAAGTGATGGAACTAAACCCTTTTAGTTCCCAAAACAAACAGTTCTTGCTGAAATGAATACTTGTATTGCTTGAAAATTAGAATTGAATGATGAGTTCTTACAATCAATGACCTCTATATATAGGCCTTATAACAGAAATAACGGCTAGTAGGCTGATTCATACTCAAGCCTTTATTAAATGACATGTGCAAGTCATGTGCACAACAAAATAAAAGCCTAAACACTTAAAAATAGGCTAAAAGAGGTGTTCTGTTATTCTGCTGGCTGCCCCTCCTTGTTGCTGTTCTCTAAGGCTCCTGGTGGATAACTAGTAGGGTCCTGGGCCCTTGGCAGCTAGGTCCATGTGCAAGGGTGCCTTTCATGCCCTGGTTCAGGCCTAGGGTGCTCAGGTCTTGGCTCAATAGGTTCACCAAGGTCTGCTGGCAGGCAGTCTGCTGAAAAGTGTCTTGTGCCCTGAATTTCTGTACTTCTGTGCTGTCTTCTGGCCTTTCAAGGTTCCTCTTGGATTTTTCCTGGTTGGGGCAGGTTCCTGGGTCCGTGCTAGGTCCCCCTATGTCCTTGATGGGTCCTGTATCCCTCCTAGCTTGGTTTGGTGCAAGTGGCTTCCCCAAACAGTGTTCTGAATTGTGCTCTTCATCTTGGGCTTGAGTGCTCTTGGAATGATGGGCTTGTTCTGGTTCCAGCACAGGGCACCCATTGGTGGAATGTGGCTCTGAACATGGTTCACAAATCCATACTAAATGTCTTGATTTTATATGCTGTGAACTTTTTAGTTAGACAACATTTTGTAACATTGAATCAGAAACTATACCTCAAGAATTAGAAACTAATCAAACATTGAAGGTTTAGTCAATGAAACGCCTTAATATATAAGTAAATAGCTAGAAAAGACATAGAATGTTACTTATCAAACTTTTTAGTTTATGATTACATATCACTTGTCATAGGTTTATTATAGGTCTCATAGTCGCACAATAGCATTACATTCTTGATAAACTTCATGTCAGTCTCATTAATCTCCTCTATTGGGAAATAGAAAACATTAGTTTTTTGACTAATTATAGTGTAATTAGATTAATTACTTAATTCCTCCATTAACCAATATGTTGAACTTAAAATAAACTTGTGTGACTGTAAATCTTTGTTTGAATAAATTATCTTCTGATCAATTAGATTATACAATTGCCTACATATCAATGCATGTTTAGAACTGTTAGAAAATGAGATCTTTAGAGACCTCGGTAATATGTTAATGTATTAAGTGGATTAATTAAGAAGTACATGAATAGTTCGATGAGTCATGCTAGTTGAAAGGCCAAAGGTGTGATCTTCAATCGTTGCAATTATTATTTGACATCTTTCTACTCCTGAATAAAAGAAACTTGTACTCATCATTTCATACTACAATAAACACAATCTGTCTATTACTTATCTTCTTTTCTTACAAATTCTCTCGAGTTTCTACATCCCTTAAAACAATTGGTAGCAAAATTTGTACGCTCTAAATTTCAGTTCCACATATATCCACAAAAAAAACCCTAACCACAAAAAAAACTCAAACACATGGCATCTTTATCTTCAACATTTCACACCTTCAACCATAATATAATTCTCATTTTCAATGGAGAGAATCATGATTTTTTGGAGTGTGAATATGATGACTAGTCTAAGAGCTAGAGATTTATGGGAAGTATTAGAAAGTAGTCTTGAGGCTGAAACTACATTTTCTTAGGTTGTTTGTGGAGCATCGTAAAAACAGCACCATCAAAGGAGGAGATCATAAAAGATCAGAGTGCATTGCAGATCCTTCTGTTTGTGGTTTTTGTAAGAAAATAATTCTTGGTAATTGGTCAAAATAGTTTCAATTAGGTATGTGATATCAAAATGTAGTAAAACTATAATAATGAATGTTAATTTGATTTTATTTAGTTGTAATTTGTGTTTGGTAAATTTATTGCATCATCAGTTTGAAACAATAGGGTGTCTATTTTATTTTTTGATTTGATTAAATTGGAAAAATGGATAGGAATTTATAGATTAATTGTGAATTTTGAATAAATTTGAATGTTGTTAATATTGAATTAATTTCACATATTATAGGCCATTTTTCAAAATGTGAAATATCCGCATGTAAAATTAGCATAAAAAATGTTATTGATGTTGATTTTTTTATTTGAAATGTGGACATCCCTTGACTTTTTACTTTCTCATTCTCTCCATGACTCCATTTCATCTCGCTTATTAGTCATTACTCAAGCACGTGGAAAGGGATCTAGGCGCAATCCATTACTCGGTTTCTCTCTCTTCTCGAATCCTTCCATTTTTCAGGTTATTGATGTTCTAATTTCTTTTAGTCTGAATCGTCAAATTTATATTCTTGTCACACGATGTGTAATTGCTATTGTGGGATTACTTCTCTAGACTTTATTGTTTCAATTTCTTGTTTACTAGTTGATTGTTTTGAATTCTAATGGCATTGTGAATTAGAAAATGAGAATATGTAAATTTGATGTGATGTGAGTTTGTACAAGTTTATAAGAAGAGAGTGCGCTGAAATGGAAACTATGTAACCTATTCATTTGAAAGTAAGTTGGTCAGCATGGGAGATTAGTAGTTTAATGATCCCTTAGTAGCGTTATTTATTGCCGAGATCTGTTTTTGAATGCAATTCTAGATGCAATTGTGATTTGGTTTCAAATGCTGAGACACAAGTTGTTGGTGGTTTTCTTTGGTATCCTGGCGGAGAGAACATGATCCCTCAAGCTCTATGTCTTTATACCCGAAAATGTCTCTTTCACTTTTTGTTGCGGATGATTTTCTACGCCACAATTATGTCTTTGGGAATAGACGTTATGTTCCAGATCAATTTATCCTGCTAAGCTCATGCTTGTATTGGGACTTGGGAGTAAATATTTAATTGAAAAATAAAAGTCAAACTAAGAAAATATTTATTGATTTAGAAATTAAGAAAATGTTGTTAAAGTCAAATGTAAGAAATAGTTGTGAAGTGATAGAGAAAAAGTAGAAGAACTCCCCTCATTTCAGGGTAAATATTTGGGTTAGAATGTTGCACACTATTTCTTTAGTATCCGGTAGGTCAGTCTTTTTATTGGGTGTGGTGTATGCTCAGAGCCTCAAACCATGTCTGAGTTCAATTGGGGTCTGGGATAACGCTTATTCATGATATCAAATATTTTCTTATGGGACCAACCGACTTTTCATGAATTATCCGGGGTCGAACAATTATGTTTTTTTTAATGTAATGGACATCATCATCCTCATCATCATAGATTCATAACCAGTATATCCACACATAAAGGATATGATCAAGACCATACCCATACCCTTATCATAGAAGATACTTAGGTTGTGGCCCGTTGAGACCCTTGGCTCGATGAATATACTTAACTCATTGGGCTTCATTTAGATAGCTTATGTGCTAGACAATGTTAGCGCGAGCCCTAACATGTGTAGTTCAATATGGCATCATGTAGACTTGGTTTATTCAACAAATGTTAATCTTGTTAAGTTGAAACGAACTTGACTTCTGGTTGCTCTTTGGCTTCATTTAATTCTTTTAGTAAACTATTCTTTGGCAAATATTCTATAGCAGACTTAATCCAGTTTGCTTTTTGCGTTTCATTTTTCTTTTTAATTTGATCTCATCCACCTTATACTTTTTTGGCTTATACTCCCTCCAAGTCTATTCAGCTGTCCTATTTGCTTGGGCACGGTTATTAAGGGTGGTGTGGGGTCCATTAAAAAGTGAGTAGTTGGTGTATTTTAAATAGTTATATTAATTGTAAAGATGGTAGTGAAGGTATTGTAAGTAATAAAAGTGGGGGTATTTTGGACGTTATTTGTGTGAACATGGGGTATTTAGGTATAAAACAAACTGACAAAAAAGGAAATGTGACAATTGATATGAATTTGCCCAATAAGAAAATGTGACAACTAAATAGACTTGGAGGAAGTATGAAAATAGATATTTGATATCTGCTACCAAGAAAACTGTTGTTTAAAATCTGACATTGGTTCTTCAACATAACCCCAAAACGACTCGAGGAGCTTCCCATCTTGAATGGCCATAGGGAGGGGTCAAAGTGGGTTGGGCCATTAGAAATTAGGTGTTTGGAGCCTTATCAATGTGAATAGGAAAGTTGTATTTTACTGATTCTTAATTATTTTGATCTATTCTAGATGCAAATATTTTTATCACTTGCCAAACAAAGGAGATGATGATTAAGTTTATTTCTGTTGCTTTTGTTCATTTTTGCGTTGTTTCAAGGGTAAGATTTCATACATCGAACTCTCAATTTGTTGACGCGAGAGCCACATGGCATTGGGTAATGGCATGTTATTGTTGTTGTTCTTGTATGCATTGATGTTTCAAAGTTCAAATTCATTTTGCTTATTTCATTATATTCTACGATAAAGCTGCTGAGAGAGGTGATCCATCTGTTTAAGCATATGCTAATTTTGTGTTTCTTTTTGCATTATTGTAGAATTTGCTGATACTGTATCAAACAAATATTAGCCGAGAATATGGAATCTTCAGCTGCATTATTTGCCCAACTTAAAACCGCCCAACCATTCTTCTTGATGGCAGGGCCTAATGTAATCGAATCTGAAGAACACACTATGCAGATGGCAAATCATATAAAAGCCATAACAAACAAACTAGGCGTACCTTTGATTTTCAAGTCCAGCTTTGACAAAGCTAACAGGACATCAGCCAAATCATTTAGGGGCCCTGGAATGGATGAAGGCTTAAAAATCCTTGAGAAAGTGAAAGTAGCATATGATCTTCCTATAGTTACTGATGTACATGAAACCATTCAGTGTGAAGCAGTCGGTAAAGTTGCTGATGTGATTCAAATCCCAGCTTTCTTATGCCGTCAGACGGACCTCCTTGTTGCAGCTGCCAAAACTGGGAAAATCATCAATATCAAGAAAGGGCAATTTTGTGCTCCTACTGTCATGGTGAACTCTGCTGAAAAAGTCCGAGGTGCTGGCAATCAGAATGTGATGGTCTGTGAGAGAGGGACCATGTTTGGGTACAATGACTTGATTGTTGATCCCCGTAACTTGGAATGGCTAAGAGAAGCTAATTGCCCCGTTGTGGCTGATATCACACATTCGCTACAACAACCTGCAGGACGGAAGTTGGAAGGCGGAGGCGTTGCTAGTGGAGGGTTCCGTGAATTGATCCCATGTATTGCAAGGACTGCAGTTGCAGTGGGAGTTGATGGGATTTTCATGGAGGTACACAATGACCCATTACGTGCACCCGTCGATGGGCCAACACAATGGCCTCTTCGTCATTTGGAGGAGTTGCTTGAAGAGCTGATAGCAATTGCAAAAGTAAGCAAGGGGAAGCAACAATATGAAATTGATTTGACACCATTCTGAAATTCAACCGGCCTTTTGAGTGTTGTTGGTTTGTATCCTTTAGCCATATTTCATTTTATGTGTGGATTCAGATCATTAATTTAGTTCTATTGCTGTATTAATCTTGGTCAAGAAGCCCAAACTCTAAACCATGTATTGTGACGTCTCACCGTGAGACGACTTCAATTCGGTTAACCCAAACTATTAATAGAATACATTTATTTGTTTTTTTTAAAAAAAAAACTTCCCGAGAGTTTAGTTTTCATTTTATTTAATTTGTTTTACTAATGGGTCGTTTATCCATCTCACGATGAGATTGTCTCATACAGATCCGCATGATTGCAATAATGTAGAAGCAATGTTATATCATAGAGCATTTGACTGAGTGTGTCCAAGGCATCAAAAGTAAACCAACCAACGAGGTAGCAACCAATCAAAGTAATAATTCCTCCTATTCAGCCTAAATGTCTCATTTTCATTTTTGGCATGGTTTTTTTTACTCTTATTCACCTTATCTATTTACTTTTTTACCTTAATAAACTCATCTTATTTATTCTATTATCTCCATGAACAATCAAATTAACTATCCTAATCTAACACCATTTTAATCACTCCCTCCAATTTATATCTCACTCCTACCCATCCCAATTAAAAACCCCTTCTTCCACTTCGTCATTCTAGAACCTACTGAAGAACCCTAGATCTGAGTTTCCTTCTCTTCGTCTTCAACCTCTTGCATTCTGGGTTTGACCTACCTTCTTCCCCATGGCCGACAGCCCTAGACCTTCCAAAGTCTCACCCTTGAAGAACCCTAAACCCATCATTGATTCGCCTGAACTTAACTTCTCGTTACCTGATGTTTTCCCTCTCAAAATCCCCAAATCTCCTCTCTCAAACCCTAAGTACTATGATGATGATTTATTTGACTCATATGCTCTTTAGTTGAGACAGTACCTAAGTGGGGTAGAGAACTAGACTCTGAAGGAGAGCCCATCTACACTCGAGAGCCTAATCTTAACCCAGATCGAGAGTATACTTCTGTTGATGCTGTTTTCTCTAATACTGACTGCGAGGATGAAGATTGGCTTGATAAACTTGGGTCATTTTCGAGTATGTTTCTGTTCTTGTGGGTGTGTTATGGCTGATGATGATGTTTCATTGATTTAGGGTTTTTCGATGCTTTTTTTTTCTTATACTCAATGATTTTTTTTGAGAGCATTTAAAATTGTCACTGAAAAAAAAATGAACTGAAAATTAGGGTTTGGAATTTTTTCCCAAAACTAAGGCGCAAAGATGTTCATTTTTTGCTCAATGATTTGCATTTATTTACTACTCTGAGAGTTTATAGAATAAACAACCAACATTTTCACTACTTTAACCATGAGTACAAATGTTTCAATTTAAACAACAACAAAATTTTTACACTTGTTGTTTAGTTGTGAAACATTCCATTTTAAGATCTCCAAAATATTGTCCAAAAAATACATGGCTTCTTGTGTTGAAATGGTAAGTGGATTGTTTGTTTGCATTTTCTGTGATTGTTGTGAATTATCCTTTCGTTTCCCAAAAATATGATTATTGTTCACAGCACTTAGTAATTGGGGTACATTATAGGCTGCGTTTTGATATTGCAAAGCCTGGATTGACCTAAAAAAACCTAGGTCTAGTACATTCATGTCAGTTGAATTGGGTGGTTGTTGTACAAGTTGTATAAAAAAATCACCTTTCATTGCTTCCTCCATGAATTCACTATCATTGTGTGCTATGTGTGGCTTTGCATTATCTTGTTGGATAAAAATGTGCTTCGACATTCCATGTGGCCACTTTGCTCTTATTGTGGGTAGGACATTAGTGATAAGCATATCTCTCATGTGCTCTTTAGTGATTGATTGCACTGGTTTGGTCTCCAATTCCCCCCCTCTTTCTGTTCTTTGAACTTCTTTTCGCAGGTTCTTGAGTAATAAAAGACCATATTCCTATCTTTCAATCAAAAAATACATCACCATTAGATAAATAAATAGGATTTGCAACTGCACACATGAACATAATCTTTGGGATGAATCTTTTTGATTGACATTCCCGATGTGGTTCAATCTCACCTGGTGCTGGGTAATAGGTCTGTGATTCTCGTGTTAAATAAAAGTGCTTCTCATCAATGTGAACAATGTTTGTGTGTGGTTTAAATTGGAATGAATCATTGTTTTCAATGTATTGCAACTTAGATAGTGCAAAGCTTAACCTGTGTAATTTGTTGTTGTCATTGAGAGTCGGTTTGATTGCGTTTGTGTGCTTTTTGGTGTATTAAATGTTGTTTGTTGTTGGTGTATTTAATGCTGTTTGATGGTGAAATATGTTGACTATTGGCGCCATTCATTTTGGCTCCCTTCTGTTCTTTTCAGCATTTGATATTCGCGCCATTCATTTCATTTGACAATTAATTTTGGTTTTTTTTGGCTCCCTTCTGTTCTGTTCTGTTCCAGCCATCTGTGCTTTCTGATTTGTTTTCTTTGGACAATGAAATTGGTTTTTTTTGGTTTTTAATGAGATTGTACAATGATGATGAGTTTTTTTAAAATAATGAAATTTTGGTTGTTTAACATACGGTGGCATTTTTGAGAAATTTAACGCATTATTTTTTTTTATTACGTGGACAATCTGAAGTCGGCGATCGGAAAAAAATCCGCACCCACATGATCAAGAAATATTTGAACTACACCGAGGCCGTTGAAGATTTAAGGAGCTTGACGAGATTAAGTAGTTATCTTTATTTAATTTTATTTTTCCACTTATGTAATGTACTCTAATTTACGTAACTATCTCGAACTATGTAATTTAAGGAGGCTTGAAGGACAAAAATATTGAACATTTAATTATTCTACCAAAAATATTTAAAAATGGAGGAAATCATTAAATCCCTAATCTTTTCATTAAAAACTCATTATATCACTCTCTCTCCTACTCAAAGGGTCCCATTTTGACACCTTAAAAACCGTAAAAAATCAAATGGGACATTTGAGCTGCATAGGAGGGAGTAACTTTTTATGTGTAATATCCTCCCTTCGTTTCTTAAAAATATTTTTCATTTTGGGTTGTTTTATTTGTCCTTTTTATAAAGAATATTTGTATTTATATCACTAATTTTGGATAAAATTAAATTTTCATTTTTAAATTTTCATAATGTTTATGGTTCTAATAGATTTTTAACTATCTTAACATTCTTATATTGCTTATGGTTCTCACATGTATTCAACTAACTTTATTAAAACAACTTTTTAATAGTTGTGGTTTTCTTTTTTTTTTTCCAATAATTTTATTTTAATAATTTTTTTATTGTTTATTTTTGTTGTTTTTTATCTATCAATCTATCATTTAATAAAATAATATATTTACTATTTAATGATTTTATTTTTAAAATTTTCTTAAGCATCAACTTTAAGGAAGATGAATTAAATTGAAGTGAACAGATTGAGTACTTCATATAAGATTGTATAAATAGTTTTTTTTTTTTTTGAGTAAAGATTGTATAAATAGTTATATAGGGGATAATTGGTATTCTCAAGCCTTTAGTATTTTTTTTACACAAAAATTTACCAACACATGCAGAGGCCACGGTTAATTAAGCGTGGCTAAATGTATTAGCCTCACATGTAAGTGTGCCTAAATGCATTTTTAAGCGTAGGTGCATGCAACATTTTTTGTAGTGAAGCTTCTTTTGTAAAAACGGCTTTTAAAATCTCAGTTCAATTCTAAATATTTACAGCAGATCTTGGGTAAGACCGTCTTAGAATAAGACGTGGCCCAATATAGAGCCCATCAGCCTTTTCCATTTCTCTGGGCATTTTTCAATTTACACTTAAAGGTATCAATGTTGACCTTAAAGATATCAATTTCAACGTAAAATGGTACTTAAATATTATCAATTAAAGTAAAATTTTCAATTTGAACCTATAAGTGATCAGTTTTAACGTTAAAGTAATCAATCTATCTATAACTATTACTAAAACAAAATACAGATGACATCATCACTTTTTAAATGTGCTTACGTGTCACAACCTTAATAAAAATTTTCCCTCTAAAACTCTATGATGATGTCATCACTAATAATTATACTATAATTATAATAGGAAAAATTATGTAAAACCACCTAATTTATACACTCTTTGTTAAAAAACCACCTTATATAAAATTTTTTGCAAAAAACCACCTTACATAATACATTTCTTTGCAAAAGACTACCTGTTACTCTATTTCGTCAGTTGACCGGCATGTTTAACGTTTGACCAGGTAGTCTTTTGCAAAGAAATGCATTGTGTAAGGTGGTTTTTGCTAAGAAATGCATTATGTAAGGTGGTTTTTGCAAAAGCACATGCTGGTCAAACGTTAAACATGTCAGTCAACTGACGAAATAGAGTAACAGGTAGTCTTTTGCAAAGAAATGCATTATGTAAGGTGGTTTTTTGCAAAAAAATTTATATAAGGTGGTTTTTTAAAAAAGAGTGTATAGATTAGGTGGTTTCATATAATTTTTCCATTATAATATTATCCTTATTAATTTATTTTTTACTTTTTAGGTCATATAATTAATGTATTAGAAAATTATATATTTTTTTCAATTATTTATAAAATCTTTTTAACTTTATTAATTAAATGATTATAAAATCTATGTTTATAAAAATATGATAAATAATTTAATAAATCGTGCATCGCACGGATACTATCTAGTTTCTACCTAATATAATTGACAGTGATAGTATTGAATTGTATGTTGTTCTGTCGTTTATTTATTTTGTTTATAATTGATATAGTTAACATCATAACAGACACAAGATAAAGTCATAATTGATGGATATTTGGTAATAATTGACATCCATAACTAATGAATTGTATGTTGTTATGTAGTTCATTTATTTTGTTTATAATTGATATAGTTAACATCATAGCAAAAACAAAATTAAGTCATAATTGGTGCTTGTTTGGTGATAATTGACAGTGATAAGCAATGAATTGTATGTTGTTATTGAAAATTTTACATTAATTAATATGTTTAAGTACTACTTTACATTGAAATTGATATCTTTAACGTCAAAATTGATACCTTAAAGGTCCAAATTGAAAAATGCCCAGAAAATGAAAAAACCAAAAAAAAAATTGAAATTTGGAGCGCGTGTAGTGCACGCGCCTGAAAATGGGTCGGCCCAGCTATGGTCTTGGAATAAGACGGTCTTACACAAGTTTTTGTGAAATATTTATTGTTTCAACTCTAAATATTGAATTGGGCTGGACTTTTGAGAGTCATCTTTACAAAAGACGGTCTCTCAAAAGAGCACCAATTTCTTTATTTGTCACATTTATAGTTTTGAGAAATTCATCAAAATTGCTACACTTCAATATAAATAAAAGGTGCTCCCTCCATATTTGCTATTAAACCACTAGTGGAAAAATCGCCAAATGATGCGGGTTTTTGGCCATAATAGGCTGCGGTTTTAACTCGCAGCACTTGGAGTAGCAGCAAATGAGAAATCTTATTGGCTGCGGTCCTAAAAACCGCAGCCTTTGGTCCGTTCTAAAAACTAAAATAAACTTATTTGCTGCGGACAAATTAGAACCGCAGCCAAAAATGCACCTTTTTTTCATATCGTTTCATAAACAAAATCACAAAAAAACGAAATCACAAACGAAATCAAGATACAACATCAAGATACAACCCAGATCTTCATAAACAATATAAAAAAAACGAAGAAAAGAGATCCAACCCAGATCTTCATAAACAATATTCACAAACCAAATCAAGATACAGAAACTTTATATTCATAAAGATACAGAAACTTTACATCTAAAAAACGAAATCAAGATACAGAAACTTTATATTCATAAAATGAAACAAAACTCTATATTCATAAACAAATCTTACATCTAAAAAACTTTACATCTAAAAAACGAACAAAAAAACGAAACTTTACATCTGAAGATACAGAAACTTTACAACAAAATCAAGAATGGCGAACAGTTTGACATGTTGAAGAAAAAATGCAACGCATCCTTCACCCGCGGTTCTTCATTTCGAAAATGAAGGCCAAATGGAGATCTTCCAAAATCGTATGAAGAAAACGCATGGGAGCAGAAGGAAATCGAAGCCCTATGAAGAAATCGAAGTTTGGTGTTGAAGAATTTAAGAAATCGAAGAAGGTTTAAGAACAGCAGCTTGTGAAGAAATCGATTCTCCATGGACTGTTGAGTTTAAGAAGAAATTGAAGGTTTTTAATTAAATCGAAGAAGGTTTTAGACTAGCACAAGGTTTAACAACAGATCTGTGAAAATCACAAAAAAATCGAAGGTTTTTTTTCACTGAAGAAATCGAAGAGAATGGAGGAAGGAGGCGCAGCTTGTGAAAATGTTAGGGTTTATTGGCTGAGTATCATGTGCTGATGAGTATTAAAGGGAGATAGAGGAGGAGGCCCAACTTTTAATTGGGTTTTTTTCACAATGGGCTGCAGACACAAACCAAAACCGCAGCAATGACTTTAATCCCTTTATTGGCCGCAGACGTTTAACAAAACCGCAGCCTATTCCAATTTTTTTATTTTATATATTGGCTGCATATACATTAAAACCGCAACCAATTAGCAGCAGCCAATAGCTTTTTTTCCACTAGTGAACCCACCCAATTTATTACACAAAAGACAAAATTGCTCCATGTCAATAATTTGATAAAATTATTTTAATCTTGAATATTACTATATCAAGTTCACTAATCACTACTCCTAATTTAATGTTGGTTAAAGCTTCTAGACTCAATAGTCAATACTACTTTATATAAGTAAAAAATAGGTCATCAAGCAAGAAAGAAAGACTAATTGTTCATGATTATAAGATACTTCCTCTATTTCTTAAAAAATTCTCATTTGACAATTTGTGGTGTTTCATTTGTTGCACTTGTTCTCTTAATAAAGTATTATATTAATATTACAAATTTTTAACATAAATTATCTTTTTAATCCACATTTTAATATTTTAATATTGTTTTTATTACTATATATCTTCCACGAGCTTCATTTATTACATTTTTATATTTTTTATAGTCTTCACATGTTTACCACTAACTTATAAAAATATTTTTTATTACTTAAGGTCCCTATTTTTTACACTAATTTCCTTTAATTTTTTTAATGTTCATGATCCTCACTTCAAATTTATTATTCAATAAAATATAGGAAAATTATCTAGAATAATCCAATCTTCTTATAATTTTTCTACAACATCTCACCTATTGATATAACTATGAATAATTCCAACTTTAGAGGGTTTTGTTTTACAGTAAAAGGTAACCGAATGAGGACTTGCTATAGAAAGTTTTATTTTTATAAGAAAAAAGATAAATTAAAATAAAGTGTCAAAAAATCATTTAAAAAATATTGAAAAATTTTGATTTTTTTTATTATTCAAAGTTTTTTTATGTATATTTTCAAAATTTTTCCTAATTTTACATTAATTGTCAGTTTATTTTGTTGGTGATTACCTACTATAAAAGGTCATTGGGTTACCCAAGTATAATCTAGACAAATACCCCTAAAGTTGGGATTATTCGTGGTTAATCTATAGGTGGGATTATTGTAGGAAAATCATGAAAAAGTTGAGTAGGGAATTTTTTCTAAAATATATATTCACTATTTACAAGATTCTATTTTTTTTCTAAAGTCATGAAAAGGGACAGATGGAGTCATGGAGTACTAGAAAATGAAGTCAATAATAATAAAATAATGACAATTCATATATCAGATTATTAATTTGAGGGAACGAGAACGCCAGTAGACCGCGACTTTACCCCTATACCTACTTCTTCAAGAGGTCGTCAGCCCAAATAATTCATCAAGGTAGTCTCAGGTAATCCTAGTGTGCACACCCCTTCTAGCTACTTGGATCACAACAAATAGAAGGAAGATCAAACATCGTATCAAATAGCAGAAATAATAACCTGTCGGCAGCTATACTTACCAAACAGGGCAACTTGTTCATCACCCTTATACTTAGATCACAACAAAC
This sequence comes from Amaranthus palmeri, assembly GCA_019776075.1. Lineage (NCBI taxonomy): Eukaryota > Viridiplantae > Streptophyta > Magnoliopsida > Caryophyllales > Amaranthaceae > Amaranthus > Amaranthus palmeri. The sequence goes on from JAAKBH010000473.1 coordinate 139,445, forward strand.
ATAAAAAGCTTCATTCCCCTCGTGTTACACTTTATGTGATTTAATATATTTTAATAGTTAATCGCGAGCACGCAAAAATATAATCAAACATACATTATACATTTTATTTTATGATCATAAATTTTCAATTTCCATACCCTCATGTGAGAGTTGACTATCAGTTCAATTCCCATACCCTCTACAGTCGTCGCCTGCTTTGCTGTCTCCTGTGACCTGTCGCTAGCTATTGTACCACCTGGCCACCACGAAACCACCGTTCGGCGTGCACTTGTTGTTGCACGAGCTCTGCTCTTTTCTCTAATTTTCATCATTAATTGGACTATTTCTCTTCTTTAAGGTTATTTTTTTGTTCTTTGTAATTTACTCTGATTTAATCTTAATGCTCAAATAGATCAAATTAATTTGTACTAATTCATTTTTAGGTCGGAATCGGGGTCTAATCTATATATGGGCGTCTCGAACATGTGCTCGAAGGCGATTTTTTTAAATCCTTTTTATTTTTAAATTCGAATTTTAGAAAGTAGGTGTCAGTTTCAAGCGGCTACTACAAACTCAAACTCTCACTTACTCTCCCTTATCTCATCTCAACTCTAAAAAAAAACTAAAAACTCTACACCCTACACTACACCCGCCGCCGCCACCCTCCTTCACCCGCCTTCACCGTTGCCTTTTGCCCTCACCACCGCCACTGGCCTTCACCGCCGCCAACTGCCCTCACCGCCGCGACACCTCCTTAGACACTTCATCACAGATTCACAGACGCACCGCTGCTGCTTGTTGTCTGCAGTGGCTTCTCACAGTCCCTCTACAAAAACCCTAAAATCAAAACTTTGAACTTTTAGGTATTTTCACCCTAATCTTAATTTTTATGTGCTAATCTTAAATCTTAATCTTAACCGTAAGTTTTTAATCTTATTGTTCTAATGTTTTCTTAATCTGGATTTTTTAAATTTTTATTAGAATGTTGTCTCTTGATTTTTTTGTTTATGTTGTTTGAGGAACAAAGATTGTGGAATATTGCCGCCTGATTTTTTTTGTAGTTTAATTGATTTTTTTTTTTTACATAGAATTGAATTAAACAATTGGTAACAAAAATTGTGGGTTGAAACCAAGAATTTACATCTGGGCATGTGCTTGTTTGCCTAGATTTAAAGCCTTTTGGAGCCTGGGCCCTAGTGGATACTTTGTTGAAAAATTCAGAAATTACATCTTTATGAGGAACAAAGATTGTGAAATATTTCAATTACTATTGAAAAATGTGTTAATGATTGATTTTTTTAATGTTGTTTTAGTATTTGAATATTTGTTAATATGTTTGTTTATTTTGATTGAATAGTTGAAATGTTGAATTATTGAATATTTCTTTTTTTTTTTGTATATTCTCTTTGAATAATTGAAATATTGGATACTAGGATAGAAACCCGTGAAATGCACGGATTTTTAAATACGTTTATATTTTAATGAAATTTTAGACAAACGAAAATATTAAATGAAGGTGCGTAATAAAGTATTTACATACATATATTATAATTAAAAAATAATTAAATATAAAAAATACAAAATAGGTTGTTAATAAAGAGTTTATAGGTTTTGAAACACCTCTTTATATATAAGTAAAGTTGTTTGAATTGAAATTCCTGCAATTATTACTTTTGCCATTATTATGAATCCAACGTTTTATTTTTGTAAAAGAATAAAATTGACTGAATTGAAAATCCTGCAATTAATGCCATTAATATTTATGTCATTAATATAAATCCAAATTTTTATTTTTGTATAGAATAAACTTGATTGAATTAAAATTCATGCAGTTATTCCTGCCATTAATATGAATGCAACATTTTATTTCCGTAAATAAGAAAATTGATTAAATTGAATATCATGCAATTAATACTCCTGCCATAAATACTCTTATAATGCTAGCCAATAAAATAAGGGAAATTCCACATTGTAGCATCGAGTTTTGATGAAATGCCAGTGATAGCACTTTTTATAGAAAATTTCACATGGTAGCATCCAACTTTAGGATTAATTTTTTCGTAGCTTTAAACCATAAAAAACGTTATGAAATGTTAAAGCCAAAATACACAGCTGCTCTTTACTTTGAACAGAACACCATTTGAATCTTTGTCTTCTCCTTCGACACTTCGCCTCTTCTCCTTCCATTTTCGCCATCTCCTTCTACATTTTCACCCCTGTGATCTCCTCTTCGAATAAACTGCAATCTCCTCAGGTATGGCGAAATTTACTTTGTCTTTTGAATAATTGTTGGTTGTTCGAGTATTTAGGGCTGGTTGTTCGAAGTTTTAGGGCTGGGTGTTCGAAATTTTAGGGTCTATCTTCGAAAATTTAGGATTTATGTTCGAATTTTAGGGTTTTTCTTCGAAAATTTAGGGAAAATGTTCGAAATTTAGGGTTTGTGTTCGAAAATTTTGGGGTTTCTATTCGAAAATTAGGGGGTTTTGTTTCTGTACTTATGATGTTCGAAATTCAGGGATTATGTGCGAAAATTGGTGTGTTAATTCTGTCCTAATGTTGTTCTATATGTTACTTCTTGATTGATTATTTGAATTCATTTGTTACTTCTTTATTGTTGATGCTTTTGATAATGAATTATGTCATTTTTTTGTTTTTCTCCCCTATTTTCTAATTATTCCCATTTTAAAATTGCAGAATGTCTAAACATGTGGTCTTGTGTTTTAAATGGTTATGTGTTGAAGTAGACTTGAATGTAGAAGATAAAGATAGAGTAACTTTGTTAGATTTGGTAACGAATTGGGAAGATGAGTGCATTAAAACTAACAAGCTTATACCTAAATAGCCCTCATTTGCGTATGTTTGGAAGATGTATCATGTTAAACTGAATTGTGATCAAGACTTAATGACCATGTTTGAGAGGTTCAATGACAATGAAATCATTTTTATTTGGGTTGGTGCACTTGAAGAGGAAAGTAGTCTCATGAAATCGATTAAGAGTCTTAGGGAGTTGCAAGCATCACAGAACCCTATACCACTTAAAATTATTCCTGCAAGAGAGAAATTGGCAATTAGGAGAAGGGATTTGAATGACTATAATGAGGTTCAACATGACATTGCTATAATGAATGCTACACAGGATAAGTGGCATGACATGGAAGTGAATTCATCTTTAAAAACTTTTGAAAACACTCCCATTAATGATTCACCATTGTAAACAAGTGAAACCCCTAGCCAACTACCTTTAACTATTTCTTCTAAGTTCTCAAAAGCTTCCACTAAAAAAATTCCACCGACCACTGCAATTAGGAAGGGCATTTTGGTGAGAGCAAGTTCACAGTCTTCACAACCTTCTCTACCTTCTGTTAGTGTAGAAACAAAGCGTAAGAAGAGAAGGGTTGTTATTGAGTATCAACAAATTGAGGTTGATGGTGGTGAGGGTTGTCCATCTGACAGTGAAGATGATGATTACAGTCCATCAAAGTATGACGGTGATGGTGATGGTGATGATGATGATGATGATGATGATGATGATGATGATTGTATTGATGATGAGTTAAGTGATTATGACAACTTAGAGTATGTGGATGATATCTATGAACCATTTGAGGATCCATTATGGGGTAGTTGAAAATGATAATGAAAGTAACTACATTTAAAGGCTTTTTCGAAATGGTGAGATGTATGTGGATAGGGGTTGGGGCAATATTCACCTTGCACCATGGCAGATTTTCACTGATAAGCACCACGTAAGGGAAGTTGTTAGGGACTATGCAATACAATGTGGTTTTGAATTTTTGGTGGATATGGAAAACAACAAAGTATACACTGTAGCTTGTTTGGATGCGGGTTGTGGATGGAGACTTCATGCGAGTAGATTACCAGATAGCACTACACGGGCTATTAAAAAGATTGAGAATCCTTATCATAATTGTAGAGCCTTGGAAACACATAACAACCTTGTCACGATAAAATGGGCAGCTACTAAGCTAATGGACGACATTAGAGCAAACAATGACATCTCTGAGAGGACTTTAAATGAACTATTGGAGTCTAGGTTTGGGGTGAGTTTGAAGACTAGCACATTGTATAAATTGAGGACTTTGGCATTGAAAGAGATTAGCGGAGGGCATGATGAAAGTTATGGCTTCTTACCTGGTTATGCAGAGATGATGAAGCAAACTAATCAGGGCTCTGTTGCTATTTGTGCATGGGAACCAATAGAGTCTATTGAAAACCTTTGACATTCACTAGCATTTTCATTTCTTTTGGAGCTACAATTAGTGGATTAGTCAAGGGTTATAGAGGTCTAATTGGGGTTGATGGTGCACATCTCAAGGGTCAATATAATGACTATAGATGGTGTCGTTTTTGAAGGAGCGATATTAAAGTCGAAAAAATGAAAATAGATCGTATCATTTTTAAACAATTTATATTAATGTCGTTAAATAAATTATGTCATTTTTGAATGAAAAAAATTATTACAGTATTTATAGTCAATGATAAATTAAACGGTGAATTAAACGTTAAATTGGTGAATTAAATATTAAAATGGGGAATTAAACAAAAGTTGGATGCTACCATGTGGAAAAAAACTTAAGAAATGATGAACTTAATGGAATTTTACAAGAACTTAACGGAAAATGCTACGGCCATTAGTTTATGCATAAACTGGATCTACCATGTGGAATTTTCTTTAAAAAGTGCTACCACTTGCATTTCATCAAAACTCGATGCTACCATGTGAAATTTCCCATAAAATAATTACAAATGACACTATCATATTCATTCTAATTTTCTATACTATATATCAAAATTAATAATATAGTGTATGATTTGTCAATGTGTATTAAATATGAATCATTGTAGTTTGTTTGTTACCTTTTTATATTACTTAGGCTATGTCTAGGGATTATTGCACTTCTACAACTCATTTTGTTGAATTGAAAAAAAATTTAGTTGTTAACTATACAAATGAAACTCTGTTGAAATTTCGTGAATTCGTTGGTGCAGGGGATTCTGAACCCGGAATCTGCCACTGGTTGGAATGATGCTGAAATTTTTCATGTTAATTTTTTATTTGCAATTACTCAATTAGGGTTGTTATTTTTAGGGTTTTTTTGAGTTGAGGGTTTTTTTTTTTTTTTGAATTGGGTAAATTATTTATATCCTTCGTTTTAAAAAGCGCGCCTTAGGCTCGCCTAGGCGCGAGGCGCAATGAGGCGCCAGGTAAAACGCTTCAATGAGTCTAAGCGCAGCGAATACACAAAGGCGACCAAAAAAGCGCGCCTCATATGCGCCTGATGCTTTTTGAAGCTTCTCTCTGATATCTATTTTTTTCCCTCTGATTTCAAATAAGCATAAAATAGGTTTAAAAATGCATATATATACTTAATACTAAAACAGACACCACCTATTGTCACATGTCGTGCTCTCAAAGAATTTTTTCCCGCCTAAAATACTACTCCATGTGCATCTACATTTGAAAACTTAAATATTACCAATTAGCTTTGTTTTGGCCAAATGTAGTTATTATTAATTGTATTTATTTTGATGAATGTTTAGTATACAGTTTTTTTTGTTAATTCAGTAATGCACTATGATATGTATTTAATTATTGGGATATTCTACCTGGTAAGCACCAGGTATAGCGAAATTCACAAACTAGCTATTCTTGTTTGCAATTCTACCAAATAGCACCCAACTTATGCAAAATAGTCTGCCGTAGCTTTATTAGCAAAAAAACGTTATTTTTTCCGTTAAGTTGTGATTTTACAAAATTGCCCTTGTTTTATTTGTTAAATGGGGGTCTTCTTCTTCCTTCTTGGTGCTCTCTTTTCCTGAAAATGGATTTCTTCCATTGATGCAACATTCAACCTTCAATTTATATGTAGTCAACTTTAGTTCTTTTTCTTTGTACTAATTTCGTACTAGATCATAAAATTAAAGCAAACCCACAAAAAAAAGATAAAAGAAAAAGAAATTTACCACAAGATCAACACCTCCTTCATTCTCAGAATGCCAAGGAGTATCAGCCTTGATAACAACAAATGAAAAATGAACAGTATCACCTTCATATTCAACCTTGTGAGAAAAACATTCTTCTCTATCGATTACAAATCTCAACCCATTTGCTCCTCCTAATAATCTTAAACTCCATAAAAATAAAATCCCAATTACCATCTTCCTTATCCTCCAATTTTCTTCCATTTTTATGTGTAAAAGGAATTAAGTGGTGCCCAAATATTATTAAAAAGTTAAAATTTGATGAAAGAGGAAAAGAAAGAGAATTGGGAGTTTTCAGATTCTGGGTAGTGCAGATTCACCCATTTGAATTTAATTTTTTCCTCATGAAATACCTAAAATTAAAGTTGACTACATATAAATTGAAGGTTGAATGTTGCATCAATGAAAGAAATCGATTTTCAGGAAAAGAGAGCACCAAGAAGGAAGAAGAAGACCCCCATTTAACAAATAAAACAAGGGCAATTTTGTAAAATCACAACTTAACGGAAAAAATAATGTTTTTTTGCTAATAAAGCTACGGCAGACTATTTTGCATAAGTTGGGTGCTATTTGGTAGAATTGCAAACAAGAATAGCTAGTTTGTGAATTTCGCTATACCTGGTGCTTACCAGGTAGAATATCCCTTAATTATTACTATACAAATTTAGCTCTGCTTTGACAAAATGTGGTTATTATTATTTAATAGAATAATTTCCATTTGCTGTCACAATTAACCTCAATTGATTTTATTTTAAATATAGCATATTTTTCTATTCATCTTATTTTAAATATTGAATATCTTTCTATATCTTCTAATACTAAAACAGAGACCACTTAAGGACACGTGTCATGTTCTGATAAGTTTAGTTCTCACCTAATCACTAGAGTACTGAATACCCTATTACCTCAAACAGCCTTTAATATTTATATTATCTACTATAATTAATCCCTATAATTAAGGAATTAATTACTACATTATTGACTTTTTATGTCTCATTAAACCAATTATCATATTTTTTGAAAATCATTGCAATTTGTGATGAAAGTTTACTTCTATCTTTTCTTCAATTCTCATATCTAAAAAATTAGGTATTTTATTTTTAATTATCTTTCTATAGATTTTTTGGGTTTACCTAATTCGAAACAGAGAGAGAAGTAAAACATGTAATCAATTTCGATGAATGGGTCATATCTCCTGTATGGCTCAATTAGACTATTTTCATCTTTTATTTTATTAAATATTATTTTTGATATCATATTTTTTCTATGCATGTGAATGATTTATTTATAAATTAAAATTTTAATTGCTTTTTATTGTTGTTATTTTGGTTTATTAAACTTGGATTTTTTTTTAAATTTATTAAATTTAATTTCTTTATTCAAATCGAGGAGAAGTAAGTCGTGTTTAGAGATGAACAAAATCAACATAGAAGTAATTAAACTTGAGAAGGATTGCAATAACAATCGTGATACTGTTTCCTAATAACTAAAGCACTGATACGATATTACCTCAAATAGCCTTTAATATCTAGATTATCTACTATAATAACACGTACAATTAAGGAATTAATTATTGCAGCTGACTTTCTATGTTTCATTAAACTTTTTATCATATTTTTTGAAGATCATTGCAACCTGTGATGGAAGATTACCTTGTCTTTTTCTCATAGAAGTTTTTTATCTTTCTTCTATTATCATATCTAAAAATATTGGGTTTTTTATTTTTAATTATCTCTCTCTATATTTTTTTTGGGTTTAGCTAATTCGAACCAAAGAGAGAAGTAAAGTATTTATTTTCTTAAATATTTTATTGCCTGATTTTTGATATCATATTTTTTTCTATGCATGTGTGAATGATTCATTTATAAATTTGAATTTTAATTATTTTTTATTGTTATTATTTTGATTCATCAAACTTGGATCTCTTTTTTTTTTTTTTTTTTTTTTTTTTTTTTTTTCTAATTTAGCAAATTTTAATTTCTTTATTGAAATTGAGGGGAAGTACGACATGTTTAAAGATGAACGAAATCTACAAAGGAGTAATTAAACCTGAAAAAGGATTGACAATAAAATCGTGATATTGATTCCTAATACTAAAATCTAAAATTTTATTTACCTGATAGGAAAATAATGAACAAGATATAAAATAGAATTCAATCATTTGATTATTACATAATATAAATTTTAAATTTTTACCAATATGTATTAATGCATGATCAATCATATATAGTAGTTTTACGGGTCAAAAGTAAGCAATAACTAAAGATTTTAATTTGTGATGCTTATGATAATATTTATACTTTTACATACAAATTGTATACAAAAAAGTGGTTCAATAGCTTTATATATCATTTAACTTTATTTTCCGTCTTAATGTATATTATGGTACACAAACCTATATTTTAAATTGCGTATCAATATTATTTTTTTTATTTAGCTATTTTTTATATTTTTTATTTATTTATATAAAAAATATGTTAAATATGATAAAATATTAAATAACTCGTGCTAAGCACCGGAAATCACCTAGTGATATTACTAATATACCTTCAAGTTAAATGATTAAAATTAAGAAAAACCCTAATTTTGACCTAAGTCGATTCATGCTCTTCGGTCTTCACCTTTCTGCCTTGCTCGCTCGTGGACATCTTCATCTTCGCCATTCTCCTTCTGCCTTTCTGATGGAACCAGGTATGTTCTTCTCCTTACTTTCTTCCTTTTTCTTCTTTTCATTCTGTCGGTGTTCGAATGTCGCCAGCCATCTCCTTCTCATTTTCTTTTTTCTCTTTTTTCTTCTAATTTTCTGTCGTGTATAGCTGTAGCCACCCATTTCTTTTTTTTTTTTTTTTTTTACTTCTTCGGTTCTTCTTCATGAGAGTACCTTTTTATCTTCTGATTTTCTGTCAGTAATATCTTCTAGTGTTACCTTTTTATCTTTTAATGTTATTTTATTATTATTTGTTATTGTTATTTACATTATGTTTAATTAGTGTAATTGTGTTACTAATTATTGATTATTTTTTTATAGCTTGAATTTTGGACAAAACTTGTGAATTGTGTGAGTAATTGTTGATTATTATTTTTTTATAGCTTGAATTTTGAACAAAACTAGTCTAATTGTGTGAGTAATTGTTGATTATTATTTTTTTTATAGCTTGAATTTTGAACAAAACTAGGCTAATTGTGTGAGTAATTGTTGATTATTATTTTTTTATAGCTTGAATGTTAAATTGTGTCACTCAAAACTCAATTCAATTGTTTGCTTTCTTTATCTTTGTCAATATTTTAATTTTCTTTTTACTTCTATGTTATTTTAATATGAAATTCATGTTGTTTAAGTGTCAAATATGTTTTAAAATTGATTTTGGAGCTTTTTAGCGAAATTGTGCGTCGCGCATACAAAAAGCCCGCGCCTCGGAAAATAGGACCTTTTGCACCTTAGTGCGCCTCGCGCCTCTTAAAACTAAGTTTACATCATTTTTCAGGACCCGCCACTGGTAGCAACTAAGCTTCATTGTTGCCAGAATCTAGTCGAGAAGGGAGAAACACAGATACTGTTTCAGAAATTTGAATTAATAAGTAGTGAAATTGAAAAAATGGGGGTTGACAGGGAAGACGGTCGCACGCCCACAATGTTGAAACCTTTATCTTGTTCTAGAAACGTCCTTAATCGTGCTCACGGCTCTGCTAGTTGGTCTCAAGGTACAATCCTTTTATTTTTAATTTTTTGTGTTATTTAATCCTTTTTATTATTGCTGCGTTCTTGATTAATTTACTTTTTCATGCACTATAATAATGTGAAATAGATTTTGTACTGTTTTTTATTTGATCTGTATTCCTTATTTTTGCTTTTGGATGTTTGCTTCTTGCAATGTACTTCTATATTGCTTGAATTTGCTGCCAAAACATCCAACTCTTTAGAGGTTAATGACATGAAGAAGGTTAATTCAACAAGTTTAGATATTACATTTGTTTCGAGGGTGACATGAGTTGTCTTGCTTAGTGATTGAATTGGCATTTGTAATTGATAATTGATTACTTTTTGAACATTGCAGCGTATTGATCATCTAGTTATGGATCAAATATGATAAAAACTATACAGTTGTTTGATTGTATATTTTTTTTGTATAGGTGATACAAAAGTGTTAGCTGCAGTTTATGGACCAAAAGCTGGGACTAAGAAGAATGAAAATCCAGAAAAAGCTTCAATTGAAGTAATTTGGAAGCCTAAAACAGGGCAAATCGGTATGATTAGGTTCATAGGTTCTGCATATTCTCGAGTAATTATTATCCTTGAACATTATGATGAGCTTCTTTTGGTGTATTTTCCGCATACTTATAAGACATGCTTACACATTTAAAATGATATTTATGGCTATATTCGTTATAGTTTTCTTGTTTCTACCATTTGTGCTTAAAAAGTGTTACCAAATTTGACTACTGGTGTAATGTCTTGGAGGACAAGGAATTTATACATATGCATCTATTTAGATGGCAATGTTTTTATAAATACTAGAGGCATGGAACTTGATTTTTTGTGTGTCATTATTTAGGACAGAATAGGCATTTAAACAACTAACTTGAATTCCTGAGTGTATGAGGATATAATAAATGGTATGCTTAACATAATTTGAAGCTAATTTCTGTTGATCTTTCCTTCTTAGTGACACCTATTAAGACGCATATCTAATCAACCAAATTATTAGTTAGCCATAATTCTAGAGTTTTGTCTTCTGGCATTTTTTCACTTTCTTTTTTTTTCTTTGAATGGCTCTTAACAATTTTCTATTTGATAGGTAAATTGGAGAGGGAATATGAGATGATACTAAAGAGAACATTACAAAGCATATGTATTTTGACTGTCAACCCAAATACAACCACATCAGTAATTGTTCAGGTAAGGTTAATGTACTTGTTTCGTGATGCCAATGTCTATTCTTTGGGATTCAAATAATTTCTATTCTGATCTACATGGAGTCCTTTATAATTAAAAGCGACTATTTTTGTTTAAAGTGATATATTAATGCAAATTTTTGAACATCATGTAACCTTCAATTTCTTTATTTTTCTAATGCAAATCTATGTGATGTGTAAGTTGCACATAACTACTTCTGAGATGCGCCTCTTACACTGCCCAATGGAGCAACACAGAATATGAAAAAGAGCTTAGAAATTTTAATTTTGTGTGATTGTGCTTCTTACTTCATTGATTCTTTTGTAACCGCTAATAGCTTAGAGAGGCACTAATGTGTCACCCACCCTCCCTAAAGAGAAAAAAGTGAATAAGTGGCAACTGGTTCTTTTAAGCAAAAATCTGTTGTAAATCTAATTTTTGGTGTTTATTTTGCAGGTTGTCCATGACGATGGCTCTGTATCCTTGTATTAATCTATGTATCTAGGCTGCTGTACACCTTGATTATCTATATTCAGCTTCTCACAGACCGTCTTCTATCTCTACATACAATTAGCCCTTTCCCCTATATTGGATTTGCTCTTGAAACTTCTCATCTGTTTGGGATTAGATACCTATCTTTCCTGTCATTGCGTGGTATGCTTGTAAGATTATTTTAGAAATCAATTGCAAGATCCTGAACTGTTGATAATTCCTTGACCAAAATTGCATTAGCTTCTTCCTTGCGCAATTAATGCTGCTTGTGCTGCTCTTGTGGATGCGGGAATCCCGCTGAAGCATCTTGCTGGTAAAATTTTTTCTCCTGCAGCTGTGAAATGGTTCATGTTTTCTTTACGCATTTTGATTTGAATATCAATGATGAACTTTGTTGTGCAGAATCCCTAGTTCATCATTGTCTATTATCCGTTTATATTGACTATAAAAAATAATTTTTAACTTGTCTTCTTTAGTTGCAATATGCTGTTGTTTGGCCGAAGATGGATGTGTGATGTTGGATCCTACAAAACAAGAGGAGCAGGTAACTAACTTGCTTTTTTTATTTTCTATTTTGTTTTTTTGGTTCATGCATGTTTATAGGGTTGAGCCTACCTGGTTCGTGAACTGCTAGGGCTTGGCTCATGTTCTCTAATCGCTGAGCACAATCAAAGTAGACTTAGATACACTTGAGCAGGCTCAACATATCTTTTCCTATATTGAAATTTAGATGTTATAGATACGTAGTAGTTAAAATTTGCACAAAAAAATTTGAATTCATCTGCAAAAGCTCATTTATTCAACTTTTAAAACGCAAAAAGATAATCCAAATTAGAGCAATTGGAGCAATTTGTCTGGATTTTGAATGTTATTGCTGCAATTGGAGCCAAGGAACCCCTTGCTCTTGCTTTACTTGACTCCTCTAACACCCCAAGGTGTATAGAGAGCCACAAGGTCAGTGACGGCGATTGTCGACCGGGTTTAAACAGTCAAGCCCAGGCCATTACCTAATTTTTGTTTGGGGTGTCCTAGTAATTGTTTAATACTAATTTGTTGTGGAGATATGATTTTTTTTACTCTGGGATAATGTACTTGAGATTAAATATACGAAACTTGAATGCTTTTCTATACATGAAAAGTTTTATTGATGGAAAAAGGTAAATGTTATTTTTATTTGACGTGGAGCTTAGAAGAAATAAGAATCCAGTAAAATTCTGTATGAATGATCTGATCCTGAATATACTCCCATGCTGGCAGAAAATGAAAGCATTTGTTTATTTGGTTTTCCCAAACTCCGCCCTATCAGTTCTGCAAGTGTCAAGCAATACAAATGAGGAACCAGTGGAGCATGGGATTATCACATCTGTTACCCATGGCGCGATGTCAGGTACTTAAATTTGTATTTCTGAACTGCTCTCCCTGTGTAATCACACTCATGTTGATGTGTCACCTTTAATACACGTGCCAGTGCTCACTATCAATTTGCTTCATGGTGAATCTAATTGTACAGTCATTTTATTTAAGCCTCTTGCTATCATATTAAATTCATTACGAGTGGTAAATTCTTGCCGTTTTAAAATTGTTGTACTGAATATTAAACTTTAAAAATTTGTGGTACATGCTTACGTTATTATACTTCTCACGATATAAGGTTGTGCCGTTCTAGTTATTGTTTCCTAAATGCGATTTTGTTGCTAATTTTTGTCAGTATAGATTTGAAAATATAGTGCTAGTAGTTGGATGCCCTAGAGGATTGATGCTAATTTCCCATTTGTACACTTAATTTTGGAATAAGTATTGTCCTTAGAGACTAATGAGAAGGGTGTTTGATAGGGTCATTTATTCAATATCGTTTGTGTTTTTTCATTGATGAATCAATCTAGTGTATGATCGAGTATTATTTATTTTGTTCAAGTATCTCGATCATAGTTACATGAAATGTGGGATGTAGCCACGTTATGCGATCCGGGAACGTTCGTCCCCAAACGCGAGCTAAAGCGCTCAAGGTGACGTCCTGGTATATAAGACCTTTTCTAAAAGATGTTTTAGATCATCTACAAAATTAAAGAAAAAAATGGAGGAAAAAAGAGATGAAACACTGAAAATTAAAAATAAATTTAAAAACAATTTCTTGAAGGAAAAAAAAAAATCAATTTTAAGTTTATTTTGTTTTTAAATCTATTTTGTATACATAATATATCTCGTACCCAATCGTTCCCGAGTCTTTCTGCGTTCCATGTTTCTGTTCCTGTTTTTTGTTCCAAACCGAATCTAGTTAACAATGATCTCAAATAAGAGAAATATATATACTTCACACATTTTTTAGATTGTAAGTCATATATGGTTTTCTTTGACGATCATTGACTATGAATTTTTCATTGCTAGTTATTTATTAAATTTTTGAAAAAAATGATCTGATGAAATTGTTTACAATGACAAATAATAAGATTGATCATGTACAGTGTATTCTTAGCTTAGGTTCATTATTTTAACAATTGAATTGTCTGGACTTATTAAATAAATCACTTGTGGTATACATATTGCTTGTAGTAATTATAAGAATGTGTGCTGAGTACAAATTTTGTTGTGTTAAGTACAAACGAAAGTGATAGACAATGTAAAATCTTGTTTGCTTCCCTGAATTTTTGATTTTGTTTGTATATTTTGTTTTAATACGCATGCAAAATGGCGATGAGAAGTGATCGTTTAATTGATATATTCAATAATTCAATTTGATTCCTATTTTCAGGTGACTTGCTTATGTTTCTTTCTTTTTATGTTCCAGTTGAAAATTATATTAACTGTTTAAGGATTGGACGAGCTGCAGCATCAAAACTTTCTGATTTTCTAAGAAGCCGCCTTCAAAATCCGCTTGCCAGTGATTTACTAAGTCATACTTGATCAAAACTTTTGACAAAGAGTTGCTATTTTTGCCACATCTTGTTCTGTACACGTTGATAGTTTTTGATGATTCTATGCTGAAAGAACTCGATTTTAGACTTCTGCCTTGAGATCTCTCATGAATCGATGTCATCAACTGTAATCTCATGAATTGGTTGAACTCTTCACAAGATAGCGATACTGAAGCTGCTAAACTTGGAGCATCTTCAGATTAGATTTTCAAAGTCGTCAGCTAGAGAGGCATTGCTTTGATTACTGAAAGCTGTTTGAAACCAGAATTTCTATTTTTGAATGGGTGTATATTAGTGCTTAGACTAGTCATGAAATCGTCAATTATTGCTCAAATTTTAAGAATTATAAAGCCACATTTTTATATACCAAGAGCTTTATGTAACACCGAGAGGTATGGTCATTGGTTTTACAAAGATAGATGATTTTGTAGATCACTTCAAAAGAGAGGTAGGAACTTACCTAATTTCATTCACACAATTCATTCTTTGTTTATTTATAAACACTTCAATAAAACTTACTCACTTCACTTTGATACAATTCAAAAAGAGGACAGCTAAATACATATTTTGTGTAGTATGATGAGTAGTCTTTGTATATTTCCACTTGCACTAGAATTGTTCAAAACAAACCTTATAAGATATCTATCCACCTTATACAACCGAATTCATTATTGACCTGATTTTAAAATGAATTCATAATGACGTTAAATTCGATGTGGACTTAATACTCAATTTTAACTCGAATTGAACACTTCAAATTGCGACTTATAATCCAATATTATTTTGTCATTTTAAGCAAATTTAATAAAAGATGGTGAACCCAACCCATCCTTCCTCATTTATGTAGAAATAGAAAAGAAATAAGCATATTAAACTATAGTAAAATGGGTGTGTAGTTATAGAGCAAAACATTCTATGACCATTAGTATATTGGAAAAATAGTAAGGAATAATTCGAACTATTGACAAACCGCTGTGAATAATCTGAGCTATTGATTATTTATGAATAATCCCACCTTTATAGTTTATTTGCTCGTGGCACCCCCAATCGAAATTTAACTTGTTGTAGCAGGTTTTATGAATCCTTTGCAGGTCATCTTCTCCAAAGTTCTTTTATAAACCTCTTATACTGATTTCAATGTCTTCTCCATTGTTCTTCCATTTCTTTCATTTTGTTCTTCATTCTTCACCTTCCTTCGCCCTTCTTCCAATAATTCCAACTCCATAAAACAAGCATAATTTTTTTTTTCTGGGTAAATGAACTCCAATTGTTCCGCAAGCCCTAGTAGAGCTTCAAATTGGAATAATGGCGTGAGATGTGAGCATGGGTAATTGAAAGAAAGAAGAACAAAATGGAAGAAGGAAGGTGAAGATGGAAGAATAAAATGGAAGAAGAAAAAAGGAGAAGATATTAAAATCAATATATGGGGTTTATAAAAAGAACTTTGGAGAAAATGACTTGCAAAAGATTCATAAAACCTGCTACAACAGGTTAAATTTCGGTTGGGGGTACCACGAGCAAATAAATTGTAAATGTGGGATTATTTATAAATAATCAATAGTTCGGATTATTCACAGTGGTTTGTCAATAGTTCGGATTATTCCCGATAATTTTTCCTAGTATATTTGTATTATAAATAAAATAAAACCTATTTAATATAGGAAAAATTACCTATAATAATCCAAACTTTTTATGATTTTTCTACAATAATCCAAACTATTGATTAACCATAAATAATCCTAACTTTAAAGGGTATTTGCCTAGAGTAAACTTGGATAACCCGATGACCTCCTATAGTAGGTAATTCACCAAAAAAGTAAATTGAAAATCAATTTAAAATTATATAAAAATTTTAAAAGTTTACATAAAAAATTCTAAATAATAAAAAATCATAAATTTTTTATGAACATTTTTTAAAACATTTTCTTGACATTTTATTTTATTTTAATTTACCTTTTTTTTAAATAATAAAATTTATCTTTTTTAAAAAAATCCAATCACCAGGTTTACTCAAGGAAAATACTACTCGAAGTTAGAATTATTCATGGTTAATGAATAGTTGATATTATGGTAGGAAAATCATAAAAATAACTTGGATTATTCTAGGTAATTTTTTCTTTAATATTATGTATATCTTTTTTGGGACACGTGTCAAAATGTGATTGATTTTCACATTTCGTTCATCAATATAAAAATTTCCACAAGTTGAGTGGAAAAAACATTTTTCCATACATGAAAATTTTTGAAATCTCATTAGTATGCTTTGGTCTAATGGTGAAACAAAAATCTAAATCTTGATCTTAACGCTTTGATATGAATGGCTAACTGTACAAGTAGTTGAAGAGCAAATATCACTTTTTCTGATAAGACAATGAATTCCAATCTCATCAGCCTCTTCTCATCCTACTTTGTAAATTAAAAAAAAAAAACTAAAGAGGAGAGACAATTACAAGAATGAAAAATAAAATGTGCCTATCTGCGCACACGAGTAATATAGCATCCTTTTTCGAGGTCATAAATCGTCTTCATTTGAGGTTTTCGCAATTTCATAATAAAGAAGGTGGCGACAAGAACAAAAATGATAAAAACCGCAAACAAGAAGAAGAAGGTGACGGATTCATTCTCCACAATATGGGTGTCATGGTGCTCCGTAATGTCGTCCAAGGGCTCTATGATTGTCCGAGAAATGAAGGCTCCGAATCTCCAATCGACAGGAGTGCTTCCTGCAGCAAACTCCACTCTGTATACCCAGTAACCAAAAACATTATCAAGCCAGTCTCCCCCGAAATAGTTGTATGATTGAAGAAAAAATGACCCAACTCGAACTAATTTTACGCCTTAAATGTCAAAAATCATCAGCATAAAATGACGAACAATCCATTACTAAAGCCATTTAGTGGCTCCCACCTGAGGTGAAGTTTAGGGGTTGGGTATACGCAACCACACCCTTGATAGTGTTCTAGCAAAGAGGTTGTTTCCGATTGACACTTGGTAGAAAACACTATGAGCAACTTTACATAAATAAAAAGTGCATATGACGAAAAATAATGAAGAAAGTTCTCGTTCATTCTAGAAATTCGGAAAAGATTGGAAGTAGTACCTCTTTTCGTCAAATCGAATGCCAAAACTGTTGTGCAACAAGATCACCATATATGCATGTGAGAAACAACTCTTTGACAGATCAGTATCATTAATATCATAATCTTTTTTAAGGCTCTCCCATTCATCCTCACAAAAACGACGTGCAACAGCCTCCAATTCTGATATGGAAGCCTTTGGAACTAAACCCCGAAGCTGTCGATTCACAAAAAGAAAAATCAGTGATCCCTGCTACCTTTTCCCATTTCACAAATTCTTGTATGAGATGGTCTCACCATGAGACAGGCCTCATACTGGTTAAATAGTTCAATAATAAAAACTTTTAGCTAATGAGATTCTTGTTTTGTGGTCGTTTCACAACAGTCTCATACAAAACGGGTTGTTTCCATTTTTGCAGCTACTAATTTCTTTACTCAAATGTTGAGTGGCTTTATCCAAAAGAGATTTTAGGCTACTATAAAAAGCAAATTTTGGCAAAGTTCGAAAGTAGCAAGTTTGGAATAACGAAAAAACTCGATTCAGTTTAGTGTCATTGAAACATAATGCTGAAATGGACGGATTAGCAGCAGTTAAGATGCCCAGATGATAATTTACCGCATCGCAACAAAAACGAAATTCCCACAGCTATTTAGATACCAACCTGAGAAGAAAGAAAGAACTTCTGCTGAGGATGAGGTTTACTGTCTAACTCGCTAAAAAGGGATGATGCCATCTCACACGGCCCACGTGTACAATTTCCTACACGAACGAAATGTAATCCAGACATTAGAGAAAAGCTTTTATTTGAGTCACAGCACATGAAAATAAGGATTACATCAGAGGGCGATATGGAAGATGCTTGCAACAATGAAGTTTTTTTTATCACTAGTATAAATGAGACTTCTTAATGGGCAGCTTATGGTAATAGTTGATTGTGTAAAATCAAACAATTCACAGTTACTCTGT
The DNA here is from genome assembly GCA_019776075.1 of Amaranthus palmeri. Taxonomy (NCBI): domain Eukaryota; kingdom Viridiplantae; phylum Streptophyta; class Magnoliopsida; order Caryophyllales; family Amaranthaceae; genus Amaranthus; species Amaranthus palmeri. The sequence goes on from JAAKBH010000473.1 coordinate 157,769, forward strand.
AAATTTTACAAACAATTTTTTATATTGAAAAAAAAATCACCCCAATGAAGTATCACTATCATCATCATACCCAGTATATCCCACTCATAGGAAACTATGATCAAGGTTTGGGGAGAGAAGAAAAGCGGTAACTCATACCCATAAACGAGAATACGGCCAAAGAGTCCCACGGCTCAAGAAAGATCCACAGATAAATACTCAAAAAAATTACCCCAATGAATGCAAATTGCAAAGTCAATGAATTATTGAGATGCAAAAAAGTAGACTTCATTATAACTTCCAATTTGCTTGTTTATATCAAACTAACACAACGTATTTTGGAGTCAAATACAGAAGTCCTACAACCAGGATATTCAACCAACTAAAGAAGCGGAGAGGTGGGCTGCAAATAGAAGACAGGTGAGGTGAGTTTGACGAGCTAAATTGACTTCCGGCATTTCCATCATATGTAGTAAAAGTGTAAGTAATATGTCATTTGCAATGACTAGGAGTGTCAATAAAAAGAATCAAGTACAGTTGAAAAAAATTGGGCCATCAATTCTTCTGATGATTTTTTTACTTCTGCCACGTAAATATACTTGTAGTATATTAGGATTTCCGTGGAAAAACGTAAACATGCAGAAATCAAAACCCAAAAAATTGGCTTTTAAGTTATGTTGATTGGCAAGGAACCGAAGCACAAAACAATAAGAGGTACTTCAGCAAAGTCAAAAAGCGACTAGTAAACTGAAGCAAGAAGGCATATTACATTCTATGTAATGCGAATAATCAAACATCACAAGGGATTTCAAGGAATTAGTTTGATCTTTAAAATAATCTAACGCAAAGAGTCATAGGACGGCAAATTAATCAAGAATGATCAATAATCACATGAAACATGAAGCCACAAGGCAAAGATTAAGAACTATGAATAAGGATGCACACACAAAAAAGATAAGTACCTTTCCTATCATTAAGCAACAAAGTAAGTTGAGTTTTACAGGCGGAAAAGTTGCCGGTGGCATAGAAGTTCACGAGTTCCACACCACTTTCCTTTGATGTCACTTTATATCCTCTGGGATAACAAGGATTAGGCAAAGATCTTTCCTTGTTCAGTGATGCTGCAAAATAATTCAAGGGATAGTAAAATAACAATAAGAAAAAAGCACAAATATTTAACAAGTTTGAACTTTGAAAACACGGAAATATGGAACTGAAAAAAGAAGATTTTTAATTCCATAGTCAATAGTGTTGAACTAATGAACCATTTTAGTAGTCAATTTATGCTGTAACTGAATCTCCACAAATGTGTAATGTATAAAATGGGGCAAACATTAAGAATGAAAGTCTTTTAATATTTTTCTTAAAGGGTTCTTTTCTAATGTGCATCTTAAGTAGTTCCAACAACATATGTCTAAAAATGATTGGACAATGAGAGAAAATTTGAGAAAATTTTTCAAGTTTTTATCTTCGGAAAATTACAGAGGTTTAGGCTAACTACATCAAAAATATCATCAGATTTGGATGATTAAAATAGCTATCTTAATGGCAAACCAGTAGCTCGGTCTTTAATGCCTAGAAAGCTTTGGGATTAGCTTGTTGATATCAGTATTGCTGATGTCTAGGAATGCTAAATTTCCGAAAAATAAGCCTCCCTCTGCGTAAGAGAGAAAATAAAGAAAAAGAGGCTTACATCATTCAAGTGGGTTGTGGAAAAGGAGTTCTTGTAGAAAGCATGGACAACAATCCATTAGTAAGGAGGTTTTTCTGCCACAGTAATAAGGCGAGGGTCATTTTAAAAAAACACACCAGATTCATCGAGTTACAGCAAAAGTTTCAGGAATTTAAGGAAAATCCTCTTGAAGTCTTGCAGGATTGTGTTATGGTTGTTGAAACTCAACAACCATGTGAATGGGAAAAAGATGGAGAAGATAAGAATTTTAGGAGAGGAGAAGAAATCTTGAAGAGGAGAAGTTTTATTTCATTTTATTTTCTTAACTCTAATACAATATTATATCCCGTTTATACTACTAAGACTCACTAATTACAATCTTAATACCAACTATACCTATAACATACTTTCCCCCTTCAAAAGACTTGTCCTCAAGTCTATGTTAAGAAATCTAAACAAAAATACAAGACAACTTTTAACTGAAACTAAACACTAAAAAAAAATGCCCAATATAGTGAGAAATGAAGTAAGATCAATCTCGGTAATTTCTGATTCCATGTCAAATGAGTTCGAGCAACATATTTGAAACTCAATATTAATCGAATCTTCTTTGCAGATAAATGAGCCAGCATCATTTGCGTTGAAACTTGTGCTACAATACTTTCATTTTCCCCGACATTTGCTTGAATCTTAAGAGTAATATACTAATATTGTGATTTTGAGACTCGGATTGTTGATAGTGATCAATTAACAAGGCATCTTTGTTATACTTACTCATCACTTCATGAATAAAACTGGAAACATGCATCGAAATCTTCCGTTTCTTGATTTTTAACAACCAAGGTGGGTCAACCATTACTTTAGCATATTCTACCCAAACTTTTCTCTTTTTCTTGTACATCTCATATCTTCTTTTAATTTTCTTGGAGCTTGATTGCACTCTTGACCAAGTACCCCGTTGATGAGTTTCTCTTGGAAGATTCTTAGTTTGGATATTAGAACTTTCAATTGAATGAATTTCAAGAATTTCCCCATATGTTGAAAATAAATTTTTTGGTTCGATTGCCACAAAACATTCATGATTTTTATCTAAATCATTTTCACTTATGTCATCAATCACACAATTAACCAAATCACCATCCATATGAACAAAGCCTTTAAAACCCAACTTACTTTTTGCACGTGAATTCATATGATCAACATTTAAAGATTCTTGAGTATCAATTTTAAAATCACACGTTGCTAATTCTTGAATGAAAAGCTTATTTCTAATTTCGCCAAAATTTGAGTGAAGATATTTCTTCTCTATTGTTGTTTAATTCAAAATTGAAAGCGATAAGGGTTTGACATTTAGGGCTTGACGAAAACAATGTGGAATAGGGATGGCAATTCGATCCGAATCCGACACTAGTCCGACTCGATCCGAGGAATATAATCCGATTCGAGTCCGAGGAAAAAGTCATCTGACTCCGACTCCGACTTTACAATCCAAGTCCGAGTTAGAGACGGACCGGAGTTGAACCTTAATAAAAATCCGACACTCCGACCAGACGTCGACCCTGAAGGGAATCCGACTTTGAATTTGACTTTCACTCTAATATTTTGTTTCCTTTATAACACTAGACGTGACTAATTCAAGCTTTTTCTCATACTAATTGTAATTTTCGATTTTGGAAAACCTTTTGGTATTTTAATTTAGATTAATCAATCTGAATACGACAAATCAGAACAAGAGAAACAAAATACGTCAAATTAAAATGTGGGAAAATTTTGTTTAATTGTAGTAGTAGGACAATTTCTCTTGTTAAAGTTGAATTCAAAGTACATATTTTCTTGTTAAATTGTATTCGAAAAACATATTTTGTTAATTTTGTATGCTTTAAAATCATTAGTACAAAATCACAACGATACTGTTTGATAATAATCCGACTCCGTTGGAGGTCCGAAAGTCCGAGTCGGGGCAAACTTGGAGTATGCATAATCCGACTTCGAGTGGAGGTGGACTGAAGAAAAAACTCCGACTATTATCCGGAACAAAGTCGGAGTATATATAATCCGAGCCGAGTCCGACCCATTACCATCCCTAATGTGGAATGTAGGAAAAGCGAATATACTAACGTGAGGAATTGAGGGAGTAAAGGAAGTTATCATAGAAGGGGATGGGACAAAAAAGAAACAAGGGAAAATCAACTAACTGGAGGCAAGTCAAGTCATAGATTTTGTCATCTGGTAGTCTGTCATAATTTTTTTTGGTTAAAAAATAATTCCTCTGCAAGGAAAAAAAAAATATTATGTAAGGTTATTAAGACAAATTTCCTTAAAAACATCGTGTCGACACCATTGTGATTTGAAGTTCAAAAGCTACCAGCAAATATCTTTTCTTTACTATTGAAAATCGATATCTTCACGCAACATCATTTGGAAGACACATTTAAAACATGAAACAAGAATAGCTACATAGAACTTACATGACCACAAATCTTGACTACTCTGTTCATGGAGCAATTTCCAAACCGCATCCTGCATCCACATATATATAATTAGTAACGGAGTTGTATTCTCACAAAAATTAGTCTATATTCTCTTGTATCAAAACTCTCAAAAGATTGTTCAAGTTCAAACCTACTAGAAAAATAATATTACAATATACACTACAAATTACAAGATTATATTTTTAGACTCCTTTCTGTATGGCAAAAGACATCCTAGTTTGAATTTCAAGTAGTAACCATCAAGAAGATTTGTTGCAACATTTAAGTCGCTCGAAAATCTCGATAACTGACTGAAGGTGATTACAACTTTTTTTTGTGATCCCCAAAAAGGTACTTTGGTTATGACAATGAACATTCACAATGAAATAGAATTAATCAAATTAATCACCTGGTACAAGGTGAATAATCTAAATAATTATCTAGTAAGGAAGATAACAAAATCAAAAACAATACAAGGTTGCAACGTTTCTTATATGATCAAGTGTAGAGAAATATAAAAAAAAAAAAATTCAAGAACTCTAAGTATACGTTTATATGCGTCATCATGCAACCTCCTCTATTTAAATAAATGCATGATATCCTTCATCATTTCATCCCATGTTCATCAGTTATTATGAAGAAACATCACATTCATTCACTTAACAGAACATCTAATTACGAAAATTCGTGTACAGTGTGCTCTAACAACCATATATAGCGCTCAAACGAGCACAAGCCTAAATCCAAAGAACAAAGAATTTATAACCTTAAAACCAAAGTGCTCATTCGAGCATTCTAGTGTTCATTCAAGCACATCATGTTTTTGCTTCATTCGTTGCATTCTTTTTTCATATGATATATACTTGGACGTACCTAAAGCATAAAGGTTTACGTACCACAATAGTACTTTAGGAATATCCTAAAAAGCTATAAATATACAAAACCATATATGAGAATGTCTTATCAAATATGTACATTTCTTATTTGTGTAAAGTTGTTGATGATATTTGCTACCAAAGGTCAATATGAAACAATCTTTTAGTTATCACTAACAAGGGTAAGTTTGCATACATCCGACCCTACCTAAGTCCTAGGAGGAAACCACTTAATAAAATTGGAGTAATTGAATGTTGTTTCCTTGTGTTACATATATTTCAACTTCATCAGTATTTTTGGTCAAACTTTGACACGAACATAGCAATCTATAATGGGTAGGGACGTTTTTAATTATAAAATCAACCCTACGGTAGGGTTGATTTTATAATTAAAAATGCTACCTAAATGGGAGCCACTTATAAAAATTAGACTAATGGAATGTTTGTTTTCTTGTGTTACATATATTTAACCTTCATCAATATTTTTGGTTAAACTTTGACATAAACATAATATATATATATATATATATATATATATATATATATATATATATATATATATATATATATATATATATATATATATATATATATATATATATATATATATATATATAAGGGTCAAGTTCCAGTGAGAACCAAGCTTATATGAGAACCGTGAGAACCAATCGCCTTGATAAAAATGTGTTACTTTTTTATAGAAAATGTGTTACTTTTGAACAAAAAAACGGTACTTTTGTTTGAAAAAAAAGCTGTTACTTTTTAGCATAAAATGTGTTACTTTCAGAAAAAAATATCTTTTTTCAAAAAAATAAAGTAACACGTTTTTTTTTCGAAAAGTAACACATTTTTATGTAAAAAGTAACACCTTTTTCTGTGTTTTTTTCAGAATTTTTTTCTTTAAGTAACACATTTTTGCCCAATAGTATCATAATATACAGCAACACCTTTTTACCCATAAATAACACCTTTTTAGTAAAAAGTAACACTTTTTTGTAAGGCTGATTGGTTCTCACGGTTCTCATATAAGGATGGTTCTCACTAGAACTTCTTCCTATATATATATATATATATATATATATATATATATATATATATATATATATATATATATATATATATATATATATATATATATATATATATATATATATATATATATATATATATATATATATATATATATATATATATATGGAGAAGTTCCAGTGCAAACTGTGCTTTAGTGTGAACCGTGCGAACCTTGTTATTTTTTGCAAAAAGGTGTTACTATTTTGTATGAAATTTGGATGGTAGAAAGTAGCAATTTTTAATGTAAAAGTAACACTTCTAAAAACGTGTTTCCTTTTAGCAAAAATGTGTTACTTTTTAGCCATAAAAATCAAAGAAAAATATTAGTAACATGATTTTGCTAAAAAAATAACAAGGTTTGCACGTCACACTTAAGCAAAGTTCGCACTTTTTTTGTCAACAAGTATCTTTTTTTTGTTACAAAAAATGTAATACTTTTTTGCCTAAAAGTAACACCTTTGTAATAGAAAAGTAATACTTTTTGGTCAAATAGACTGGTTGTCACGATTCTCATATAAAGATGGTTCTCACTGGAACTTCTTCCAATATATATATATAGGGACGTAGGGCGATTTCATAGTAGGAAGGTCATTCTATCACGTAACAAAGGTTTCACATGAAAAGCACCTGACCAAACTGCTGTAAGCCTTGAGTATAAAGACTATAGGGAACTCCTGCCAACCTGATAACTCTAGAGGATTCTGATAATGGAGTCTCAAGACTTGCAAAAGTTACCTGCATATAGTTAAAGATTTAAGCGGTTCAAACACCAAGGACAAGAAGAAGGACAACCAAGAATAAAGAATAAAACAAAGCACAAGGTAGCAGAGCCTACTAACTGTTTTAAACACAATGGAGAAGGATACCTAAATAGATAAATAATAAATCAAAAGGTTCATTTTTTCCGATAGGGATAAAATAACGTAATATATGTGTAGAATAAGATCTGTTAGATAAGCGATGAGCCAGTTTTCGTTGATGCTACAATATGGTTTGCTGCTACAATATAGTTATTGAACTCACTTCAATTCCAAGATTTTTCTTAAAATGATAAATTTCTACTCCTCAGAAAAGCAAGAGTTAGTACTAGGTAGTTATTAGAATGAAATACAACTCAATAAATTAATTTTTTTTGATATTTCCTAGAATAAAAACTTTAGCGGCACGTTTGATTCTCGGCATTAAATGGTATTAGATGATACGTCATTCGTAAGTTAGTATATTTCTAGTAGAATTATCTCTTGATAAGTTTAATGGTCACATCTCATTTTCTTTCCAAAGTTCATTCCAATGTAGGACCATTTGGAAATGTGTTATTAGGTGATAATAGAAAACTACAAATAAAAAAACTCTTAAATGATCAAAATTTCATCACCATGCGAGTGACATGGTCATTTCACAAAATTTACACTACAAAATATTTTTATTACCACCATTTAATACCCACAAGCAACATGCCATAAGGTCAATAGGAAACCTGGTTAAAAACTCTTTTTGTGCTCTAACTACAGGCTACAAGGAAAGGAAATATCTCAACTATATGGAAAATATGCACAATGTTACAAATCAACCAGTAATTGAATGGTTCCTTGCACGATCAAACATAGAATGCAAGCATCCCACTTTGCATATAACAATATACCGGAAGAATACGCAGACCAAAATAGAAAGTTCCGAGAAGGATGGAATGATAAGAAACCTGCATGGCAGATCTTCCAAGTGAAACTACTCCAGCTGTTTCTTCGGGTATATTGCCAAGGTATCCAAAAGCATAATTTATAGCCAGCCAAGAATAAAATCCCTCCTCCTGACCTGTATTCACATCGTGTCACTCTGACTAAGAATTCCTCAAAATCAACTTCTTTATTAATGCTAATGAAAGTGCAAACTGCAAAGCATTTCACAATTATGCCCATTATTTTAGAACATGAATGATGAAAATATAATCAAATGAAATCATTACCATTTTCAAATAACAAGCGGGGGAGAAACATATCATATAGAAGGCTGCCTAAGTAAGAGGAGGAAAAAACAATTTTGAAAAAAAAATGTCTTTTGAATTTGGATGCAAAAAAAAAAAGTGCTTTGAATCGAATTCCTAAAAGTAAGTCATGATTGTTAATGCAGCAACCAGGAGAAGAAAGATCACCCTATGAACCTTTAACAAGAGTCATTAGTTAGCAAGCCGTCAGATCTGTTCTACACTAAACTTGGATATAATGGCACAAATGTAAATGAAAAAATGTAGCGAAGAGTAGATAGTAACCTCGATCACCAACAATACGATCTACTTCCTCTGTTCCATATTTTCGCTAAAGTACAACATCATGCACAATTCATTAATCACCCATAATTTGCGATTAGTTTTTATCTATAAGTTAAAACATAATGAAGTTTGATCTTGTTTGATTCATCTCAATGCAAATATAATTAATATCCAATTTTTATAATTTTTAATTGTAAATAAATAAAGATATTAAAGATTAAATTAGCGCATTAGAACGCGTGAAAAGTAAAAAGGGCCAAGTATTTTGGAACAAAATAATACTATATTAATGACCAACACACCAATAAGAATTCAACAAGCCATCATAAGGAAGCCCTCAACTTACAAACAACCAAATGAAGCAACATAAAACAATGCCAATATGCCATAGCACTGCATGCAAACATCTCATAAGTATCAAATATCAGTTCAAAAGTAAAAATTCAAGTCATGTCTCAGTCTCTAGCTTCCATGTATACAAGATCATGAATTTTGCACAAGATATGTGATCATCAAAATAATTGTTGTTCTTGTTATACAGGTTCAAAGGACGTAGAAATGCATACGATATTGAGCCTCATTTCATGAAATCTATGATTCAACTCTACAACACACTCCAAATCTCCAATAGACCAATACTCTTATCCTCACAAGCTTGTTATAGGATTGGAACCAAACAATTGTAATGCTTATACACAACATTTAAAATAAACATTAATGGAAACACTACTAGCAATTAATTGGAATAAAAGCTCAAAATTACAAGGTCATGTAATCCTATTGCAGCTTAGACTAGCACCAAGGACACATTCAAGAGTCAATCTGAAACAATTTCTTTGTTATTACTAGCAAGGGTACGATTGTGTATTGCGCCACGAATGACATTGAGGTCATGAAATGTTGTATACTAGCACCAAACATACATCCAAAAGAAAATGCAATGTTTCCTAAATTGAAATTGAATTCATTTATCTGTCTACACTTATACTGCCTGCCTATACTAGAACCAATCGAATTAAGGCAATGTAATGCAATTAATTCAATAATAACACAAGTAGTATTGTACACCATTGCATCAAACCGAAACCCAAGAATGAAAAAAAATTCTCAAAATTAAATTGAAAAGAAAATTAAAATTACCATTCAAAACAGAAGCCCAATCATCCCTAAACAAGAACCCAGATGATCTCAAAACCAAACGACACTCATCCAAAACCCACTCACTCTCCTTAACTTTACCCGCCAAATCTCCATTAATAAAAACCTGAACTTTGGTATCCTTCCACTCATTGTCAGGAACTTTCTTCTTAGCAAAATCAATCAATTTAAACAATACCCTTTTCACCAGTTCGTGATTTCCTGAAAAATTGAAAAATCCAGCATCAACCCAGAAAATTTCGGAGCTTTCTCCAGATAATGGGGAGCCAGAAATTTCATTCAAAGATCTAAAAACAAAGATTTGAGATTTAGAACTTGAAATGTCAATGACAAGACCAAAAGAAGAAGATGGAGGAAGATGAAGAGAATTGTATAAAGATAGAATGTAAAGAAGAAAAGGGAGAAGAGATAGGGAAATTATGAGAAGAAGGTGTTTATGGTGATGGGATTTTGAAGATGGTGAAGAAGAAAGAGAAAAATGGTTGTGCATTTGAGGTGGGAGTTGGGTTTTGTGAAGTGGGATGTATGATGAAGATGAAGAAGACGGTTTTAGTGAAAAAGATGGAAACTTTTGGTTGTTTTTGGAAGCCATTGGAATGGGATTGTAGAAGCTTTTATGGTAGATAGATAGTTCACATAGATATGGAAGTTTGATCAATCAAACAACAAAGAATACAAATAAAGAATCTTAATTTCAACGAAAAAGATTTTGAGTGTTTGACCAACTTGAATTCTTGATCATGAATGGACCACCTGACCACCTAGTTCCTCAAAATGAACTACTCTTATGAGAGACAAAATAGGTTTTTATGGGAGGTCAAGTAAATATTTATTTTTTTTATAAATATTTATTTTATATATTACAAGCACGTATTTCACATATCACAAACACTTAACTTTAGTATGAAGTATGTTTTTAGAATCTTTTACATAATAATGCACATTCAAAAAGCAATCTATGCTGTAGGCAAAATTATTTCCCAAATTACTGTCCACGTGGGACAGTTACTTTTTTTCTCAAATGTGCTAAAAAAAAACCGCTACTTAAGATGGCGGTTAATGTTAAAAGTTAAAAACTCTTCTTCATATGACGGTTATGTATTGAATTTATTTTCATTTGATTTTTTTTTTTACATGGAGGGGTAAACCGCCAAATGAAATGGCGGTTATGTCATGAAGGTATAAACCGCCAAGTGAGTTAGCGGTTTTGGTGAATATTTTTTTTTTGCTTTTTAATTAAAACGCCAGTAATTGTGTAATATTATTTGAGTAAATTGAAGCATAAGAACACTAATAAGAAGGATCAATTCAAATATAACAATAATAACATAAATATATATACTAAAAACATTAATCTAACCCAACAAATTTTTTTGAGTATTTTCCCAAAATATTGCAATTTAGAGAAATAATTCCCACCTTATGTTGATGTGAAACATAATTCCCAATCTACCGTCCACGTAGGATGTATTTTTTCTTTTTAATTATTGCACATCATAGGTCTCTTGTGCAACTGACCTTGAGATGTATGCTCATAGCTAAACGTTGCCATTAGAGATAACTTGTCTCTCTCTAGACATTGGAGGTGTTTCACATCCAATTTCAAGAACTTGGGCATCTGGAAAGTAATGGGAATTAAGAAATTTAGTCATCTCTGAGTGAGAGAGGGTGAAAAATAAAAAAAGTTTCTTCGGAGGGGTCATGTGCAAGCAGGGGCAGCAATGGGGATGGAGGAAAATGTTAAAACTAAAGAGGAAGAATGAAGAAACATAACAAAAAATATATTTTTCATTGAACTAATAGAATACATGGGTGAGCTAAAGATAATAAAACTAATACAAAAGCTAAAGATAAATTCTAATGAACACGTGCTTATAAGATAAACACCCAAACAGCTGATCACTCTTTCTATCAACACATGGATTGCACTTTTGTAACTTGTTGTAAGCTGAATCCCTTGCCAACTGTTGATCACAGCCTTCTGAACATTCCGTACATAAAAGAAAACCAATTGCACAAAGAACATTGACCATGACACAGCTCCTGATCAACTTGTTGCATGAAGATCAATCACAAACTCCAACAGAAAACAAATGCAATTTTTTAAGACAAGTAAAACCGCCATCTACGATGACGGTTTGTCATATTATTATTTGTTTTTGGAAAATAGTAATTCTTAAAAGTTAAACGCAATCTGAGAAAGCGATTTTGTTTTGAAGTTCAGACAAAACCGTCATCTTAGATGGCGGTTTTAGCTAAAAAAAAAAGGAAAAAAATATTCTCCCTACCCATCCTACATGGACGGTACCATGGAAAATAAGTTTCTTATGGATGTAGGATGGGAAATGAAGTCTTAAAGTGCAATATATTGGGAAAAGAGTCATGTTTTTATGGTATTTATAGTAGGTGTTCATTGCATATAAATAGAGGTGTTCAAAACAAATCGGATGACCCGATAGACAATCGACTTTATAACCGAATCCGATTTGACCCGACTTAAAAATGGATCTGCAATTATGTAAAAGTCAATGTGAACACAAAACCCGATTTTGAACCGACCCGAAACACCTGACCCGAAATAAACCCGATTACCCGAATGAACACCTCTACATATTAAGTAGTTGTTTATAGTATGTGAAATAGATTTTTAAGATCGCAAAGTAAGTAGTTAATGGTATGTTAAGTAGGTGTTTATCTTTTTCGTATTTTTTATTTCTTTTTAAAATTTTAGGCCGACACAAAGAGACGGTTCCTCCAAAAGACCGTCTTTTCAACAATTTGTGTTAGAATTATGTATATGGATAAAGGATTTCGAATAGGGTTTGTCTATATACAAATACTAGTTAAAACACATCATGTCGTCAATCATGTTGGATTCATCTTAATGCATGTATATATGATATAGTAAAGTTGTTGAGCAAGGGAAAATTAGTCTTTTGAAATTATTTAAATGTTCGTTAAAGGCTGTTAATAACGGTTGATTGTTAGTTTGATTAGTTTTTGTTTTGGCGAGAACTCTTATTGTATGGATTATAAGTTGCAGGGACGTCGATTAGCAAGGACAAAGCAGGCTGCCGCTCAGGGCCCAAAATATTTATTTTTATGTATATAAGTGATATTAATATGAATTAAATTCATATATTACTTACATTTTTTTACCGAGTATTATATGGTTTTAGTGCTTTTTTTATAAAGCAGTTTAAATATTAACAATAATAAACAAAAGGTGGATTATATTATGCGTTACGCATTAAAAGTCTTTAAATAAAAGCTCTTTTCTATCTTTTGCTCTGAGGCCTAAAAGTAAACGAGACGGCTCTGATAATTTGTAAGATCAATTATTATACTTTGTTCTACTTCCTCTCCTCTAATCTTCAAAATTTTGTTGAAGATTTATCTCTTGAATTGATGTTGCAACCTAAGATGACACCACCTTGTAGCTGAGATTTCATTGGTACTACTACTAGAGCTTTCAGCTCCCGTGGCTTCACAGACATGGCCATTCTTAATATTGAAGTTGTTTTAAATACTATTAGTTCCTAGTCCAAATCACTAAGTTGTACATATATATATAGTTCTTTGGAGGACTAGTTTGTAAGTTGATAGAAAGCGTATTTTCATGGGCTATATGGACATACAGATCATTTTTAGTCATTAAACAGTTTGAAGAATTTCATTGTTATATTTATTGTATTCCTATGACATGATTATTAAAACAACTTAATGACCATGATTTTTACATGCTACTGACACATGTAACCACCCCAGCTAAAATATGAAGAGTTCATACAATTTTTGTATAAAAATGAGCTTTTGCTCATCGTTTTACTCATGTTAATATTACATTTCATCTTAGCGATCTGTTTGGTAGGTGGTAATAAACGATAGTAATGAAAATAAAAAAAACTAGTGTAATTTTAATTGAAAAATCTCTTGGCTACATTAATAGACATGCTTTTCCAACTTTAGTCATCTTATTTTCTTCATAAATTTCATTCCAATGCATTACCATTGGAAGAAGTAGTATTAGGTGGTAATGAAAATTTGTAAACAAAAAAAAAATTTTTTGTGATCAAAATTTCATTACCATGAAAATGATATAGAACTTTTGATAAAACTTCTGGTACTCATGGAGACGTGGACCAATAATAGGTAGTATACAACCTAATGCCTGTATGTTGACCATACTTTTTAAAGAGTTATTGTTTTGCAATTAAAATTAATATCTTATTTATTTTATCTATATGCATTTTATTTAGCTTTCACGTGGCAGAAATGTCTCTTCATCTTTTTCGTGTCGGGTGACCGAGCTCTCCTTTATGGATATGAGTTGCCTCCGTCCTTCCCTCCTCAGACCATGTCCATAGTTTTCTATAAGCGGGATACACTGAGTAGGATGAGGATTATGATTGGCACATAAAAAAGTAATAGATATTGGTTTGGAAATAAAATTAACACATTATGTCACATGAAAAATAAACTAATAATTTATTTCATTTTCAGAATTATATATCTTGATATTGATTTGCAAATTAATGTTTCTTAATTATTTAAACATCAGAAAAGGGGAAGAGTAAGACTAATATCATCACAGAACAAAAGCCTGAACTTAAAACAGTTCAGGTTCATTGATTCTACTGTCTAGAAACAAACCACCCAAGCAAGAACTTGAAGAGCTCTATTCGGGTACAATACACCTGTTGTATACATGTCTTTTCCTATAAAGAAACATGAACGAACTACAAGTATCGAAATTAAGCTTGACGTGAAGCTAATCTGCTGTAATCGGTGTTCTAAAATAAGGATCATCAGTAACGCAGATACTTCTACATTGTTCTCGATGATCAAACAATGATGTACACTAAATTTTTTGTGGTGATGGTTCAAATAAGTATAAATTAGAACTGAAATTGCATCTCAGAAGAGTATCCTAGAGTTTCGAGATGAGCAGCCATGGCCTTGTTCATTGGTGGCGGTCCACACCTTAAGATCTGCCCATGATTGAGTGTAACTCGTTACTCATGAAAAACGGAACTTTGCAGGAATATGAACTAGATCAGGAATAGGATGCGATAAAGGTTTACCTTGATATCAGAGGCGGGTGCTGGGCAATGATCTTGTATCATTTTGGCCGATATGAAACCGATTCCCTCAGTCCAATCTTCAGGCGGCTGAGGGCAAATAAACCACTCATTGAATTAAGCATGAATCACTTCTTGCCAAAACCCAAAACTTACAAAAGACAGAAACAGGTGGGTACAAAATGGAAACTAAAATCCATTTTAGTTCTGTGGAAACTAAAATGGAAAATGGAAACCGATTCCCTCAGTACGAAAATTAGTTCAGTGGAACACAGCATCTGGACGAGGGAAGTTCCAGCGACCTAGCAGAGTAGGTAGATAACTACCTTAACTAGAATATATATTTCACCAGAGCTTTTTTGCCATGCGAAAAACATTCGAGTTCTCACCATTCTAGAAATTGGAACTTTGTGTGTATGTTTATGTTAACCAAAATCCACTGAATAGGTACGCTACATATGCAACAGACTACATGATGGTTCACAATGAAGTCTACTCGAAAAATGATGCAACAACGTGCAAGACAGAAACAATTGGGTACAAAATGGAAACTAAAAAGGGTTCCTTCACCTACTTACCAGTTTAATCAAATAATTCTTTACTTGGGCGACAATTTTAAAACGTCACCCTATTCTGAACAGTGTCACATGATTCACTTATCTCTTCGCGAATAAAAAAAAAAAGCGAGTTATAGTTGGTTTTGGGCTATTCTTGGCAAAATTTGAGTGGATCTCGAATTCAGAAAACAAACTAACTAGCGAATTATGTTACACTGAATTAGAAAATGTATTCGTTGAACCTATTCATACCAAATGTCCACATTAGCGTGAGCTTAAACTCCATTCTCGTGACAAGAAAATAGATACTCCATTCTCATGAACAAAAGCAACCAGCATTTTCTTCAGTCTATATTCTCGAATTTTAACCAATAGCAGTCAAGTCAAGTTAGTATCTAGATCATTGATAATTACATTGGCTGCATTATGATAGTATTCTACTTAGTGTACCCTAGAATATAAGTGACCTTATATCGGTTATCCATAATCTGATGCCACTAAACTTCTATCATATAAAATTGACCTCCTTAACCATCAACGACATTTTTAGCAAGCATTAGTCTTCTATGTTCTTGACTTGTAGAGCTTAATCACAATCGTAAGTTCCTACTCCTAACCAAGCACGAGCTAGATCTCGAGCATACTTGAAATAACGCCACCATACAAACGAAGACAGCATTTCATAAGCATTATTTGCATACTTTGGTTTATTGAAAGAAAAAGAAATTGAACTCTTTTCCCCATTCTTTTCAAATCCTTCTATCCAAAGCTCCAAACACATTTTTAATAACGAGGGAAAAAAAAAAAGGAAAAATTTTAGCAAGATAAAAAACAAACCTCATTCAGGACATAGAATATGGAAAATTGATCAGGAAAATTGTGAGCAAAACTATCCAGCTCTTCCTGCAAGCAAAAACCCAAAGTTTCTATAAGCAGCAGTTGTATGAGTTGAATTTCTTGTACAAACATCACTCACTATAAGTGTAATAATTATAACCATGAAACTAAATAAACTAACGAAAAACGAATTAAAGTTGGAAATACCTTCAAAAGAATATCCTCATACGTGACATTTGCATAAATTAGATGAATCTTGGTCGTGTCACTAGGATTCTCGAGTATAGCTCTAGCAACCTACAAAAATAGAGCATGCGTGTGTATGCAGTGCGTTTAATATGCAGCTAAATTTGGATAGTGCATAACATGGTCTTCCATTTTAACACTAAGTTGACAGACCTGAAACATTGGAGTAATCCCTGTGCCTCCAGCAAGCATACCAAAAGCTCGAACATGCCCAGGCTGATACTTGAAACGTCCCTGAAAGATAAGTAAAACCATACAGATAAAAGAGGAATATGCACAAAGACTCCAAGTTACAAAGACACAAAGAGAAAATAATTTGATAAACAGCAGAAATGAGGACACAAACCTTTGGACCCTTAACAGCCAAGTAATCACCTTCTTTCATTTCTCGGAAATGATGAGACATTCTTCCTTGCGGATACATCTATAATCAATGAAAAAACTATTTTATGAATTGAGGTCAGATTTATCATGGGTACACCTCAAGTATAAGATTAAGTACCTTAATTACTAATTCAAAATGCCCAACATCTGAATCTAAAGTTGTTGGGGTGTACGCTTTCATGACAACCTCCCCGTTTGCGTCTTTTCCTCTGCATCATTAATGAGTTATTACTACTAATAAACATATGAATAAAAGGAGTTCAATCTTTATAACCAATACTCGCACCAGAATCATATATTTTCATAAGGCAAACATACAAACCTGCAACTTATGTGTTGTCCGATTGGAAGACCCAAGGCAGAATCCGGTGTTGGAAGGGCAAATTTAAACTTTGCAACATTATGACTAAGCTGGGTACGCGTTACAAGCTTAAATTCCTTGAAATTTTCAGGGTCCAAGCAACCTACCAAACGGGGCATCATCCACAATCAATAACAAGAAAACGAAAGTGATTTTGGCTGTTCATCACACCGAAACAACCAAAGGAAATTGCGACCCCATTCAAAGGACTTGCACTCAACAAATCAACTTAGACCATACATTGAGACCAAACTTTTGCAACATAGAAGAGAGTTTGATCAAGCATTAAGGACCTTTACTCGTCCACACACCAAAACGACCATATAACTTACAACATCACCTCCTTCTTTGTTAAAAGAGAGCTTGATCACACATTAAGGATCTTAAGCCTTCTGCACACCAAGCCGAGCATATATAATACAATGCTACCTCATTCTTTGTCATTAGTAATATATTCTTGATGAAATACTACGCTCGCATACTTCAATGTATAAAATCACATTCATAATCCCATTTCTAGAGGCATCAATGTCAAAGCCTTAAGCCCAAAAGATCTTCAATATTAGTCCACATGGATTATTCTTCCCCAAAATGTATAACCATTTAATTTAATTAACCCTAGAATATTCGGTTAAAGTAACCCCCTATACCAAACTTTTAATAAAATTACACTTATCTAAACTAGAAGGGCACAAACTGATTAGCTCATTCAAGCATAAAAACGAAGTAAAAAGAGTTACAGTATATCATTTAGACAATTTAACTATCATCTCAAAAAAAAAAAAACCTATGAAAATCATTGATTAGCTACTCATATTAATTTTATCATCATTCAATCATCATACAATCATCCAAAAGTATTCAAAACCAACCATGATTCATTATTTTCAATTTCCTATAAGATAGTTACAATCTAACAAAACCCAGAATCAAGAACAGAAGACTGATAAATAAAAAAAAATTAGCATAGAAAAGATCTATGAGACTATGACCTAACCATATATTTATACTTATATTTATATTAATACTCATTAATATAAAAACACCTATAAAATAGATTAGTATTATGAAATGTAAAATAAAAAAATAAAAAAAGATTCAAAAACAAAAAAAAATAAAAAGAGTGAAGAAGGATTGTTACACTTAGGTTTGGATTTAGATTTCTTGGAATGATAAAAGTAGAAAGCAGTTCCAACACCAACAGCAACAACAGTAACAGCAATGCCAATCATCTCCTTTCTATGAGATTGTATTTGTAAACTATCCATTTTCGGTTTAAGTTTCGATCCTTCTCACTTTTCCTTTTGGATTTTGATTTATTAAAAAGATGAAAGTAAAATGAATGTTTGTAAATTGTAATTGTGTGGGAGAAAGAAAAAGATGAGATTGAAGAACAAAAATGGTGGGTTTGGGTAGAGTTTTTTCCAATCTTCCAAATTCTCTGATTCTCCATTGCCCATTGGTGTATTTATTAGTCAGTATTATTACTGCAATTTTTTACTTTGAAAAGCTCTCTTCTTTTGCGTGGTTTTGATTTGGTACGCGTACATATACATATTCTAATAAAAAATACTTCCTCCGTCTTATAATACTTGCTACATTTAACTTTTTTAACCAATTCATTATACTATTTTGTTCATTTATATGTCGAATTATACATATTTAAAAATTATAAAAAGTTTATATTATGAAAGTATGCGATTAGACGATTTAAACAAGATTCTACTTGACTATATTATTATATTACTTACATATTAGCAGCAATATATAAAATAAGCTTAAACAATGAATAGTGTCCAAAAACAAAATGTAGCAAGTATTTCAGAACGGAGGAAGTAGATTAGTTTTCTGTATACTATATAGAAATTGTCTGTGCGATATATGATTTTATTAAATTTTTTGACATTAATTTTAACAAAAAAAGAAAATTAATGGCTTTATGTTTTAAATTTAATCATCTCAAAATATCTTATATTTATTTAATAAATAACATTACAAAGATTTTATAAATAACTAGATAATAATCCCCGTGTGATGCACGATTTTTTTATTCTATTGTTTTACATTATTTTAAAAATACAAGGAAAATAATTTGTAAATTATTGGTTATTGATTTTCAATGAATTATTAATAGCATATAATAGCTAATATTTAATTTAGATTTGACTTTAACAATACTTTTTTATAAGTTATGTATGATGTTAAATAATGTTATTTTTAATATTATTTAAATTTTATTGATCACTATATAAGATTGTAAGCGACAAATATTTATTTTTTGTTTCCAAAATGAAAGTTAGCAAATATATTATTTCAAAGAACAAATTTTTTGGTTTCTAAAATCAAATCTTTCAAATTATTATTGTGTATTAAACAATGAAAAGTTACACACATCTCATTCAAACAATTTAAGGAAAGCTAATATAATGATAATTTACATATTTCCCATACACTTTTATTAGCATATTTGATTGTTCAAAAAAAATTTTATTAGCAAATAATGACATCATCATTGATAAATGGAGGGAAAAAATCTCTTCAGAAGTTGACAAAAGTTGTTAAAATCGTGATTCTACTTATAATCGTTTAGAGAGGTAGAATCGAATCGGTAGAATCGTATGATTCTACAAATAAACTTAAAAATATTAAAATATCTAGTTTCTTAGCATTATTATCCAATTCAAAAGTTTAAATTTATGCATTAAATTTTATTTAACTTTATTTCTTAGAATATAACAAAATTTTGTCAATAATTAGTTTAAATCTTCATACGGATTAAAAATTTGTTTTTTTAAAAGTTTTCATGATGAAAAAATTGAAATTTATTTGTACATGAGTAAGAGATTAGTAAAATATGGTACATAAGAAAAATTAAAAATAATTCATATTATATTAGTAGAATCGGATCGTTAAATCGTAGAATTGTGTTATGATTCTACCTCTCAGAATTTCATTCCAATTGGAATCGTAAGATTCTACAACTTTAAGATTCTACTTGCGATTCAAATCGCTCGCTTGTTTTTGGATCGTAAAATCGTAGAATCGTAAATTAGAATCGCGATTTTAACAACCATTCACAACTCATGACTTTTTGAGTTTGCTTATGTCATCCGTATAGTGCTTTAGTATAATGTATAGATTAAAAAAATAAGATAAAATATATAATTTTCTAATATATAAAATCTATCTATCTATAACTATTACTAAAACAAAACACTACTTACATCATGCCTTTTTAAAATCGCTTACGTGTCACCTCCTCATTGAAAATTTTCCCTCCAATATGCAATGATGATGTCATTGTTATTATGATTATCTTTGACTTCACTATTTTCGATTATATTTCATTTATTTCAATTATAAATTCTTTTCAATTTTATTATTAAAGGAATTATTTTTGATAGCAAAAATTAATATGTTATTTTATTAAAAAACTTATAATTTCGTATTTTATACTCCATGTACAAACCATTTTCTCTTTTATTCACAATAAAAAAGTACTATAAATATAATTATATTATATGTATAATTACTTTTTTTATCTTTTGTTATTATTCTTTTTGTCGTGAATTAAACTTTCACAACCACCTATGCGCATTATACAAAATATGATACAATTTACGTAATACAAACAATTGTTCAGAGTAAAATGAAATAGGAGTATAAGTATAATGTAAAATTTATTTCTTAAAATTTTAATTTCTTAATATACATAAATATATTAGAAAATTCGATCAAGCCGTGCATCGCACGGGCACTAACTAGTGTATAATTATTTAAAATCTCTAGATAAATAATTGATAAAATAACCCATGTAGAATCGAACAATATATGTCCAATGTAAAATTGACATTCTACTGCTGAACTTTAGGGGCTGACTAATTCTATTTTGGAAAATGACAAAAAAAATCCTTATGTTATTACTTAATCTTTTAAACATAGATATTGGTAGCTATTTTTTTAAAAAAAAATTGGATGTAATTAGAGCAGGAACAAATTTACTTTCGCACAACAATTACTAAATTTTTGTTGTACACTTGTAGTACAAAATACTTTTGAGGCTTTAATAGATGAGAAAAATACTTATGTATTTTTTAAAAATGTAATAAAAACTAGAGAAATTAGAAACATACGACAAGGTTAAATACACATCTCACATATATTTGTGTGCTACAAGTTACCCGTCAATCGGAACTACAAAGTACAAACGATAAAAAAAAATATATTTGAAAGCCGTATAAAAATAGATTATAAAATGCCCCCATGCAGGATCGAACTACAGACCTTCAGTTTACAAGACTGACGCTCTACCACTGAGCTATAGGGGCTAATTGATTTTACTTTGAGAAAAGAGTAAACAAAATACATTCTTATATAAATAGTAGGGCTGAATAAAGTTTGATCTAAACTATAAACCAAACCACACCAAACCGTAATTTAAGTATTTAGTCTAGTCTATGGTCTAAATAGTTAGGTCTGTTTTTCTTATTTTATGAATTACGTTTCTGGTCCAATATATATTTTAAATTTTCAAATCAGACTGGACCGAAAATCCTAATAATATATGAGATTATATTCTTTCGCCCAACATTAAATAATAGTTTCTGCCAGCCCATAATTTAAGTTGAAACTTGAATTTTAGAACCTAATTCTTGTCATTCCTTTTCTCTAATCACAAATTCTTGTGAGAGACGGTCTCTATGAGAAACATCTCTAATTGGGTTGGCCCATTAAGGAAAATATAGAGTTTATATAGGCAATAAGCTTTAATGGATTGGGCCTGAGAGACGTCTCTCAGAAAGACGGTCACTCAAGAGAGTAGCTGCTCTCCGATCCAGCCCATTAAAGCTTAATGCATATTTTTACTCTGCATTTTCCTTTAAGGGTCAACCCAATTAGAGATGGTCTCTCAAAGAGACTGTCTCTTACAAGAATTTGTGTTTTAGATATAAAATCATACGCTTAGGCCTGTGTTCCAAGCTTAATGCGCACCCGGAAAACTTCCCAAGAGGTCACCCATCCTAAGATTGCTCCACACCAAGCACACTTAACTGTAGAGTTCTTAGCAAATGGGCTCCCATGAAAAGAAGATGCACCTTGTTGATATGAGTAGTCTATCAATCTCTTTTCAAGCTAAATCTGGAATATCACATGCACGGTCCGATCTAGTCTGATTTCCAAATCAGACCAAATCAGAAATTTCAGTCTAAAATTTTTTCAAATTAGACCAGACCAGACCAAATCGTTCTACAACGATCTGGTCCGGTCTGGTCTACGATTTTTTCTCTTTAATATAATTTTTTAATTAAGAATCTAACATAATGTATTTATCTATAGATATAGGATCAAATGAGAAGGGGTGTGAAATAAGAAGGATGAGAAGTAATCATATTCGTCCATATTTTATATCAATGGTCAGGATGAATTTCATCTTGCACGCAGTTCAGAAAGGGTTTTACTAGTGTCAGTTGCTTTTCAGAATGAATTAACGTGCGTTGTACTATTCTCTCTCTTTTATCCTTTTTACTCGTCCTTTCTCATATAATTTTACTTTACCTTCTTCATCTTCAATTTTCATTCTCTTCAATGTTTTGTGACCTTTTCTTCAACTTCATCTAAGTATTAAGCCGTGACAATTCGTCACATAATCTCACTGGGCCCACTCGTGGGGACACAGGACACCCATGGGCTCGGGCCCACAAACCCATGGGTCAAGAGCGTTGACTTGCACATACACTCGGTGAGGTTCATTGTTTCCCAAAACCATATGGCTATAGGAAGATTAGCTCACCAAGTATATATGCAAGTCCACAACCCACTTTTTTATCGATGTGGGATCTTGTCTCACATGTGAAGTATTTCCAACACTCCCCCTCACATGTGAGCCACATCATACCAGGAACCACCTTCGGCTCTTGATACCATATTAGGCCGTGACAATTCGTCACATAATCTAACCGTGGCCCACTCGTGGGGTCACGGGACACCCGTGGGCTCAGGCCCACAAACCCACGGGTCAAGAGCGTTGACTTGCATATACACTCGGTGAGGTTCATTATTTCCCAAAACCATATGGCAATAGGAGGATTAGCTCACCAAGTATATAAGCAAGTCCACAACTCACTTTTTTATCGATGTGGGATCTTGTCTCACATGTGAAGTATTTCCAACACTAAGTTCTTCAATTTCTTCAGTAGTTCAAGGCTACATTCGATTTTTCTTCGAAGTTTTTTCAATTGATTTTTCAGAATGAATTAATTTCTACAGCAAAGTTTTTTCAAAATTACAAAAGAGAAGACATTAATTATACTTAATCATAGTGACCTTTAATCATAACATAATATCTTTTTCTAAGAATACATAGTAGCATTTACTTTTACAACAAAATTTTTTCAATATTACAAAAGAGAAGACAGTAACTATACATTGTCAGAGTAACCTTTAATCATAACATAGTATATATTTTTTTTGAAGAACATAATAGCATTACCTTCTGACAATTCTTTTTATTGTGAATCTTCCATTGTAAGCACTTGTTGTAAATCAAAATTTGAGCTTGTAAATTTAAATCAACAAAGAAAAAGACAATGAAAATCTTAATCTGAGTTTGAAGATACATAAACACTAAAATGTAAATCTTCAATTAGAATAACTTAATTCAAGTGAAGATGAAGATTCCAATCAAAATTTGAG
Source organism: Amaranthus palmeri (assembly GCA_019776075.1). Taxonomy (NCBI): domain Eukaryota; kingdom Viridiplantae; phylum Streptophyta; class Magnoliopsida; order Caryophyllales; family Amaranthaceae; genus Amaranthus; species Amaranthus palmeri. The sequence goes on from JAAKBH010000473.1 coordinate 181,420, forward strand.
TTTGTAAATCTAAATCAACAAAGAAAACGAAAATGAAAATCTGAATCTGAGTTCGAAGATATGCAAACATTAAAATGTAAATCTTCAATTAGCATACCTTAATTCAAACGGAGATGAAGATTCGAATCAAAAATCTGAGATTGTAAATCTAAATCAACAAAGAAAACGAAAATGAAAATCTGAATCTGAGTGAGAATAAATTCCAATCAACAATAAACAATGATTTGGTTTCGAAGTCATGAGCGAAAAGAGGGGAAAAGAGACTTAAAACAGAGGATGACTTTGAATAGAGAGAGAAAATAATTGGACCGGTTAAAATATTTTTTTTACTAGTTCAATTAGCATTTACTAGTTTAATATTTTTTATTTTTACCCGTTAGAGCTTAATAAAATCAATGACTATAAATGTTTCTCACCCTTCTCATTTTGAGACCCCTTCTCAATGGATCCCTTCCTTTATCTATATGCACATAAATATTAATATATATTCCGAGTCTTTAATTAAGGGGGTGTATGGTATGAATTTTTTAATACCAAGTAATGGATTCAATTACCATTACTCCACATTTTTTGTTTGGTATGATGTTAGGTTAATCTAATCCCTTTCTTGAGGGTAATGGATACCCTTACCTTGTTACCACTTATTTATGTCAAGTAACAAATTCCCCTTCCATGATCAAGTAATTGTTCCCTTTACATTTTCATACCAAACAACATATAACTACTACCCATACTCTTACCCTTACTCCACTTTATCATTTCCCTTTCCATTACATTTTATATTCTCATACCAAACACCCCTTAAGTGTACGAAAGTCATGATTTAAGATAACCACATAAAACATAATGTTTCATACTAACACGTGATTTTGTCATTAAAATTAGCACTTGAGAAATTGATGAAAGGAAAATGATAAGGGATAAAGGGTAGAAAAATTAGCACTTGAGAGTTGAGAATGAGAAGTCAGACGCGCAAGAATGAAGTCTCTGGAATGAATTTATGGAAGAATGAAGAATGTAGTAATAAGAGGCACTACAGACAGTGCCGTTCCTGACAATTATTGGGCCCTAGGCGATTTATGAAGTAGGGGCCCTTCATTAACAAAAATCTAAAATGGAATTTTCATATATCTTTCATGAAAAAAAATTACTTTTTCGTTTCAATAACTAATGGAAAACATAGTCAAAGCTATAAATAAGTTGTAATAAAATAATTAAATGCAACAAAATCGAGTACATAAAAAGTGAATTCAATCGGAGAAAAGCACATGAACTATAATGTACAATTACAATTTAAGGTATAATTTTCTAGTACTCTTAACATTGTGACACTACAAAAATTGCAATATACTTTGTTATTTTTACATTAAATTAATGACTCTATGGCTTTGTTTTATTAAACTAATAAAATTTATTCATTAATAATCACAAAATAAAAGTTGATTAACTATGATTAACAGTGACACTATCTTATCACAAATTGTTTATTAAAACCGTCTTATTGTGAGACAGGTTAATATAATTATTTTAAAGTACTTTTATTGTTCTTAAACAACATTATGGTTATTAAAATTATTAATCATTTAAGGCTATTTTATTTATTGTGGCCAATATGTGAGAAAAAGTATAGTCAAGTACGAAATCGTTTAAATCGTCTAGTTGCATACTTTCATAACATTAACTTTTTAAAATTTTTAGATGTGTATAATCTAATATCTAATAATTAGACTAATACATTAAATTACATAAAAAGTAAAATGTAGCAAGTTCAGAAAACCGAAGGATTAATATATATTCACTTTTACCTATGAAAAGTCGAACAATGACCGGGCAACAGAACTCAAAGACAATAAATACTCTACTAAAACTACGTCATTTGATTCTTGATTGTAGAGAAGTATAAATTGAATTTCAATTTTGCCCCTCACCTTCTAAATGTTACTATTACTCATTATGGTTATTTTGGTCAATTTAGTTTTAAAATTATTTTCTCAAAAGTAATGTGTCTTCTTCCTCCAAGCTTCATCATCTTTTTCCTAATCAGACATGGCTAAAATCCAGTACCTTCTTGCAGCAACCATTCATGGTGTACTCTAGTATTGGGCCCCTTTGAATGTCGGGCCCTAGGCGGTGGCACACCTCGCCTACCCCTAGGGCCGGGCCTGACTACAGAATGGAAGAAATTTGAATGACAATTAGATTATCAACCTAAAATAACGGCCAACTTAATAAAACTGTCTTTCTGAGAGACGTTTCTCCGGCCCAATCCATTAAAACTTATTGCCTACATTTATTCTACATTTTCCCTAATGGACCAACCCAATTAGAGATGGTCTCTCAAAGAGACCGTCTCTCACAGGAATTTGTGATGTATTATACTATTACGGTTTACACCAGACCGAAATTTATTATGGTTTTTCGGTTCGGTCTGAAAATTTAAAAATCGAGATCGGATTAGAAATCGTAATTTTTTTAAGAAAAAAAAGGGACCAGAATATTCAGATCGTAGACTAGACCAAATAATTAAATTACGGTTTGGTCCGGTTTAGTTTACAGTTTGGACCAAACTTTATTCAGCCCTAGGTCTAACAACCAGTTGTAACCTACTATGATCGGTAACATTTTTGCAAGATATGCTGCCGGCAAATAAAAGTCAAATGTTGTATTATTTAACAATAATCGAAAATTGAGATTATTCTCAATAAATGGTTAATAGCTTGAATCATTATGGATAAATTTTCTTCTTGTTAGAGTAGATTTTGATTTTGATGTCCTTATGCCCTTCTCCTTTTCTTAGCCTACCCAGTATCAAAAACAAATACTACTTTGGACAATCATAAATTAGTCTTATGGCTGAAATTCAAGGTTACTAAAATCGCAATACTAAGTTAAAATTAAATCAACTCTCATCATTGAATCGTCAAATATTCCTAGAATGGAATGATTCTACAATTTCGCAAAAACTAAGATGTAATTACTAATGTATACTATTTAGTCATTTTTATTTTATAAGAACACTTAAAATCATTGATATAGTTAAAACTTTAATCCCTCTTGTATGAGACCGTCTCACCATGAGACCAGTCTATAAAAAAGGTCAATTAGTAAAAAAAAACAAATAAAAAACAATGAAATTTAAATTCACACTCAGTTTTTTTTAGTTGAAGTCTTCGTACAGCAAAACGACCTCAATAAAGAAATAATGTAAAAACTTTGTTAGTATCAAAAAATACATGTGTACCTCTTTTTTATTCCATTCAATTCTCTTATTTTTATGAATTATGAAATGAACGACACAACGAGGTTCAACAATGGAAAACACAAAGAAAAATAGAGCAAAAGAACACAAGTGTTTATGAGGTTTCTTGGATACTTCCCCCTCAAATGATGTTTTATTATAATGATTCAACAAGGCAATTATAATAAACCCTTCCTATCTTGAGAACAATCTCCTAAGATCACAAATATTAGAACAAAGTAAGAATACTCCTCAAGTTTCTAACAATGCACTAATCAACTCTCAGTATGTGTGTTTGTGGTGAGTTTTGTTCTATGATTAATACTCCCTTATATAGTGGAAGGTGAGTATCATTCTTAGTTACTCTCAGCTACTCACCATAAAGCACATTTAACCCCCCTAATTAAACATTACATTCAACATGGTAATTAAACACAACATTAACCAAGGAATACAACACATAATCAACACAAAAATGCCCGTTGGAGACCTTTTGACTGTCCGCTCGACTGCTTCTCTCCTGCTCGACCGGTCGAGCGGCCTCTAGTTGGTCGAGTGGGGCTTCTGTCAGCTTAATTTGTGTTACTTCGATCAAGTAACAACTCATTGAACGTTCCAAACCTTAAACTTACGCATCTCGACACATCTTTATCGTCCTTATCCAAAGTACAAGACAAAGCATGTTCGATTAAGTGATTAAAGTTAACGTCATAGTCAAGAATATTGTTATTTGCTTTAACAAATTGGCAAACATAATAAGATATAGGAAAATTTGCCAAGAATAATCTCAACTATCACCCGTTGGCCAGAAGTAATCCCAACTATTGATTATTTTTTAATAATCCTAACTATTGATAACGTTTGCTGAAAACAGTCCCATTTGCTTTTCAACCGGTTGTAGCAGGTTAAGTTAAGTAATTTTTTTACCTTTTTTTAAGTTTCCTTCATCAAATTAGGTAAACCCAACCTTCATCCTTTTCATCCTCTTCTTCTTCATTCATCCTAAACCCTAAAACTTCATTCATCCTTCATCCTTTCCATCTTCTTCTTCTTCATTCATCCTAAACCCTAAATCTTCAATGAATTCTTCTTCTTCTTCTTCTAAGTATTCAAACCCTAATCCCAAATATAGGGGTGCAATTTGTGGTGGAAGCTTGAAATGCTACCATGGTCTTCCTGCGCAAATGAAGATTGCAAAATGAGGTAGTAGGCCCGAAAACAAATTCTATGGCTGTGCAAATTGGCCTGTAAGTGTTCAAAATTCTGATTTTTTTTTCAGTTTCATTTTTCAATTAAACTATTTCATACCTGAGTTTGTAATTGTATGGTTGTCCTAGGATACAAATTGCAATTTTTTTATGTGGGAAGGTGAGGTGGACAAATCAATTGACCAAATCGAGAAGCATGAACAATTAGAAGTTGAAATTGCAGCATTACTTGACAAAATTTGAAATAAATAAGATTATTTATCAAAAAAAACCATACAATAAGATCATTTATCGAGAAGCATGAACAATTAGAAGTTGAAATTGCAGCATTACTTGACAAAATTTGAAATAAATAAGATTATTTATCAAAAAAAAAAAAACCATACAATAAGATCATAATCAAACTTATTCCAAAACTAAGCGTGTAATCCGCAAACCTTAGGTTCGGGTTGTTCGCACTTAGTAAGTGCGAACAGATTGAAAAACTGAAACAGGCTGTTCGCTGTTACTAACAGCGAACAGCCTGTTTTAGGTTTTCAGTCTGTTCGCACTTACTAAGTGCGAACAACTCTTGTCTTTAAATCAGCATGTTGATCCTGTTTGACCTGTTCGCAGTTACTAAGTGCGAACAGACACTTGATTTTTTTTTTCACCAGTTTATTAATGTTCGCACTTACTAAGTGCAAACAGACCCGAACCTGTGCTCTGGGGTATCAGGTGCTTATATTTGGAATAATTTTGATTTGGATCTTATTACATGCTTTTTTTTATTAAAAGTTTTATCTATTTCAAATTTTCACAAAATTCAGAAATTAAAGCACAAGAAAATGGCCATGGAATAGGTTGTTAACTCACTAAAACTGGAAAATGCAAAGCTTAATGGAGGAGTGAAGGCTTTAGGATTTATGCTTTTGTTCTCTTGGTTCATATGTTTTGTGATTGTATTTGCACTTACTTAGGAATTTTTCAAAAGAAATGTACCAAGTAGCAACTAGTAATGAATGAATATGAGCAATGTATTTGCACTTACTTGGTTCATTTGGAAATTGAAAGCAATGTAATTGGAACTAGTTATGTTCAGCTATGTAATGAATTATTATGAATGTCATGAATTATTGAAAGCTATGTACATAAACAACATCAATAATACACCCCTTAGCAGCTGTTGGGATTCTGTTTTGGCAAATTAGGTCAGCATCATCAGTGCACATAAGCACAAATCAGCTTGCAATTGGGATTATATTTTGGGATATGTTGCAGAAATCAATAATTAAAAGCAATGAATTATTGCACAATCAGAATACAGCAGCACTGATTTGGTTTGGTGGGGGACAATTCAGTGCACATACAAGCACAAATCAGTGCATAAACCTTTCACAAATTAGTGCACATGAATTATTGCACAATCAACGCTACTGATTTGGGTTTAGAAGCACAAATTAATGCACATACAAGCAAAATCAGTGCACATGAATTATTGCACGATCAGTGCTGCTGTTTTGGGTTTGGAAGCACAAATCAGTGCACATACAAGCACAAATCAATGACATACAAGCAACAACTTCCATTACATATTTCATTCAGAAGCATCATTTTCAACTTGAATTAATTACGTACATCAACTGCCATTACAATCACCATCGTGATGTACAAAATAAGCATTACCCTTATACTACCCTTAATGGATTCATTATAATCACAATCGTCATGAACAAAAGTAGTATTACCCATACTATCACCAAAAAGTTACATATTTCATTCATTCATACATACTAGCTAGCTTTTCAAGCACTATATACATATTAGTTATCCTTCAATACTGATGAGCTTGATTCTTGAGTATTGCAAATCTTCAACGTCGACCTTGACCTTATGTTCGGACACTAACATGAAAATGATATAAAGTAATGTCAAAATAACATATAACAATGATTGAAATCTAATATTGCAAAATCATGACCTACCTGGCTTGTTGTTGCAGATGAACTTGCACGTCTTTCACTCTTACGAACACCTGCACCCCTCATAGCACTCCTAACTCCTTGACCCGACCTTATTGCTCTTCCACCTTTACCAATTGTCGAAGGTTGGGCAGACACCATGTGATGTGAAGGTTGCTCTGTTAATGTTTCCGAGGGAGCAGAAGCATTTTTCTTGGGTCTTCCTCTTGCTTTTTTGGGCTGTGGAGGTTGTTCTTGCACCTTACCCTTCTTTGGGCATTTTATCTTGTTGTGCGTTGTGCTTTTGCATAAGCTACAAGTCATCTGCACCCCATGTGGAGGCTGTTCTTGCACCTTACCATTCTCTGGGCATTTCCAGTTGTCATAAATATGCCTAGCATAGTGCCTATGCTCAGCCTTGGAAAGTTCAAGATTAACTGCTCTTAGTATGCTCTGAAACAAAACAAAGTCAATGCACCTAGTCAAATTCAATCATTGCACAATTAAATTAGAAGGAAAATATAATTACCTGATGCTCATCAGAAATAATAGTCCAGCCTTCACCATTGGTTGGGGGTAAACCCTTCTTGAACTCTGATAAAAACCATTCCCAAGATTCATTGTTCTCCCCCTCTACTACAGCCCATGCTACAGAAAATATCTGTTCATTAGGGTCCTGTCCTATAGCTGATAGTAGCATACCCCCTAAGAAAGTCTTGATGAAACACCAATCAATGCACAACACTTTCTTACACCCATTATACCATCCTTTCCCAAAGGCTTCATAAAAAACAAAAAATCTTTGAAAGACAGGTGGGTTAGTGTTGGGACTGTAACAACGCTAAACTTACTTTTGGGCAGCTAATTTTCAAGGCCTCAAAGTAATTCATGACCTTATTGTAGTGGTCTTTCATTGAACCATGCAGCTTCTTATGCGCACTGTATTTGACATGGTACGCGAAATCCCTGCTGCAAATAACACTGTAATTGCTCTTAACCATATCAATTATCTCATTTGAAGGAATATGTGGTCTTTTCTTGAACACTTCAAGCATTTGCACAACCACCCATTTCGATCTCAATCTACTATTCACCTCCATATTTCTCTGACAAGTATGCTTGTTTGTCACTGATTTAACTGTGTACTTAACTAGTTTTTTGTCCCAAGATGCATACAACCTAAATGGACAACCCGAAACACATACAACACCTAGCCTATTCTGTCTTTTCTTATTACTGACAGCAAACTTTAAATTTCTACCTTGTGCTAGTGCGTACTGTGTCACTGCACCATTAAATGCATTTAGGTTTGGAAAGCTAGCACCTACACACCATTTGAATTTCTTCCAATCTGTGTGCTCATTCGCAACATATGTACCCTCTTCATCACTTTCATCATAATCCAAAAGATTGTCCCTGCTCAAAGTCGAAGCAACTACAATATGACCAAATTGTTTAGGCTGTTCATGTTCACTCACCCCATCCTATCTGTATAACTCTCTTGTTCACTATCTTCAACCTCACCACTTACACAATAACTCTCATCATCACTATCACTATCACCCACACCATCACTTGAGTCACTTACAACTTGCTCATCCAATCCTTCACTACGTGCATCCTCAAATTGTTCAGTCCCTTCACCATCACAAACTTCACTTTCTCCAACTTTGGATGCTTGACCCTTTAATGCTTGAATAGGGTTTAGTGGGGGACAATGAATAGTAGGGGTTGGGATAAATGTAGACAAAGGTATGGGGTCCTGTGTAAGAAGAGAATCTGATTCTTCACATGGCAGGGGACCACTGGAATTACTTTACTTTTTATATTCCAACTTGCTTTTACTTGGACATTTCACACTTAACTTTGGTACAATTTTAGTCAATTTCCTTTCCAACTCTACATCATCACCTACCTTGAGTATATAAATAGCTACTGCCATAAATTTAACACCTAGCTTTGCCATTTCCATTACACTCACATCACTATTAACCCTTTTCAACCCCTCTTGCAATTAAAGACAACTTGGGTTCATGAAAAATAAAGAATGTTCATAATCAACCCCAATCTTACTCACTACTAGATCATCCAAATCGAACCACGAAATTAGGTCAGCATCAATTTCAATGGTACATACTGTGTTACACAAAGTACATATTGTGTTAAACATGGTACATAATTCTCAAAAGATGTATGTGTACATATTGTATTAAACTGTGAACATACTATGTTAAACATGATGTGCACAATTTTCATTATTTTTTTTCTTAAGAATTATGGTGAAGGGGAAGAAAGACTATAAGAAGAAAACTAAGGATGTACAAAATGAAACAATTGAAGAAGTTCAAAGAGGTAATTTCATTTTTAATGATCTGTTTGTAGGAAAGAATAATATTAGTAGAATATTAGTAGAATATTTTATTTTATACTCCCTCCTATTCAGCTAAAATGGGACATTTGCTTTTTGGACACTGTTCATCTCTTACTCTTAATTTGCATTTTATTATTAATCTATAAGTTAAAACATAGTCAAGTGAGATCTTGTTTGATTCGTCTTAATGCAAGGATTATTTATATCAACTTTTCATAATTTTTGATTATACACAATTATATGTTGGATATTTAGAGCATGTAGGACATTATCCAAGGCTTAGAACATGTATTACATAAACTAAGCAAGTACGTAACAACGGAACCAAAACGAGGCATCATGAGCAAGTGCTCGTTCGAGCATGTGGTTGCTCGTTCGAGCATTGAGCTGCTCGTTCGAGCACTATTATGCTCGTTCGAGCATGTGGCTCTGAGCAAGTCAAAATGCTTCTGAACATTCTGTTTGATGTTTTGGTGGTTTGCTCGTTCGAGCACTATGGTTGCTCGTTCGAACACTTAGAGATTTTCGAGTCAGAAAGTTTCTGGAAGTTGTTTTGTGAAACAAAGTAATTGTTCATGAAACAAAGTAATTGTTCATGAAACAAAGTGATTGTTCATGAAACAAAGTTATGTTTCATGAACTAATGTGTTGTTATGTATCAATGTGTTACATCGTCAACCGATGTATGGATTGGATGAAACCATGTGACACTTCAACTCTATAAATAAGAGTGAGTGCATGGATATCAAATCACTTGTTGTTAGAATCTAAATTCTGTCATCTTTCTCTTATTCTCTTGAAACGTAAAGGAGAGTGATCAACTCCGTTATAGTTTTTCTGATTTCATTTTCTCCTATAAACTCTTTGTTGTTTAGATTAATCAGTGCGTACTCATCGGTTAATGTGGTTGATTGTATCTCGTTGTGAATATCCATTATCGTAACCCAAGTACCTTTGTGGGGGATATATCACAAAAGGAAAGTTTCCATACGCCTTCAACCTTTTATCAAGATTTCCGGTGACCATTGTGTTGCAAAGAATCTTCATCACGGTGTTGTTCATTTCATGTTTATTCTAAGCAAGGAGTCCATTGCCATAAACAAAGGTTCGCGCTATTATTTATAACAATCTTTTGTGATATCTTCTTTAATCATGGCAAGCATTAAGGATCTCACGTCAAACTTCATGAAATTGGACAAAATTTATTGCTATGAATTTTGATGATGGCAAATGATATATTTATTTTCTTGAGTATTTTCTTTATAAGAAGTATCATGGAAAACAAGTAAGTTTTTCTTTCATGTAATTTATTTATCATAAATTATGTTTGATGCTTTTGTGTTTAAAATTGTGAGAAAGTATTTACATACATTTAAATCTTCTTTTGGATGATCATATACATGTGTTCAAATTTATGTTAATTTGAAGTAAAGCATGTGGGTAATATTATTTACAAAGATATGATCTAGAGAAGCGGGTATGTGTTATTTTGATGATGAGAATTTATGATGGAAATCATAAAGTGTTATTTCTTAATTATTTATAATTAAGAAAAGAGAATAAAATTTATTCATGTGATCATCATGGTTAATTAAAAGGGCAATGAAATTTTTGTAGTATGGAATAAAAGTACTACAATGGTTAAGAATTATATATTATATATAAATTAAATTGCCAAGTATACATAAAGTATGTGTTTAATCAAGTCTATTTGATTAAAAGATGATTTTATTCATGTTGTGTTGATGGAATATTTTTCATAGAAAATGTTCAAGGAAATTGATTAACTATATGTTTAAAGTATGATATGTTATACTTGATGGAATTTAATTATTCATGAGGCATGTTAAAGAAAGTGATTATTTAGTTTTATCATGTTGATAATTGATGTAAGTGGTGTTGCATCATAACCGAAAATATGATCTATTTGATGGTATGTTTTTCCATGAAATATGCTTAAGTTTTGGATTAATTAAATTTAATCATAGTTGTTCGGTTATTAATTCCCGAACATGCGTGCATTAATTTTTGCATTAGGACTATTTCTTTTATTGATGGTTATTATGAGTCCGTAATCCAAGTTGGATGTTTTGTTTCTTGAATTAGCATATGGTTATTAGTTTCTTAACTATGATATATATGTTTTAATTTTTATGACTTTTATGTAATTTTGACTTATGCTTTGATTATAACATTTAATAACATGTTTGATATGGTATGTTTCTTGAACATGTGTTTTAAGTTTCGGAAATTATATTGATCTTGATATGTATACCATATATATGAATAAAATAAATTGTATCAATTTATTGATGTAACCATAATTTGGTTAGTTATGGTAGTTATTTTGTTATAACTACTTATAAGTAAATGATGTTTTAATTGACTTATGTCAAGTATCTCATAAATTGAAATAAAGATTAAATTGACATATAATTTGTTTACCCAAGTTTATTACAAAATAATAATAAGGGGTAATGATTTATTTTGGCATACTCAAAAGAGTTAAGTATTTACCCAAGTGAATCTAGTTATATTATAACTAAGATAAAGGGGTAGGAATTTTATGTCATGTGGATATACACTTTTGTGTATATGGAACATATTAAATTCAAGTTTAATATGATTGAACCATTATTGATAATAATTAAGATTAATTATTATGTATAAATTCAACAATGTTGAAATTATAATTAAATGGTTGCTTTTATCATTACTTATGAAATAGGTATGAAATAAATTGGTATTCTAAATAAGAGAATAAATTAATTTGCATAGATTTTGCAAATTATGTTTTATGGTGATTAAAATTCCATAATGATTATAACTCAAATTATTATTACTAGTTTGTAATAATATTTTGGTATGTTTATTTGGTCCATATGAGAAAATGGATGATGTATATAATTTATTCATAAATTATATGTGAGAAGTTGATTTATTTTAATAACTATAAGAGGCATTATAAGTATTCACTTATAAAGTTGTGTCCTTTAAGACATGTAATTATCAAGTAGTATGATAATGTATTTTATACTTCAAGTATAAAATGAAGATTATGGTAAATAAATTCCATAATATTTAATAATCGATTGATTATTACTATAGTTTGTAATAATGTGAGTAAATTACTCAAGTTATGCATATTTTATGCATGAAATTCAATTTTGAATTGAATCACAAAGAATTGACTTTTCTTTTAGTGATTGAATGTTTACAAATGGGGAAGGTAATTTTGAAACTTCCAAGTGTAAAAAATAAAGATAATGTTTATCCATAAACATTTGTCTTAGTTTTAGACAAAGAAATTAAATTATCTCTAGTTTGAGATATTTAATAAAAAGTCTTTTTGAGGGAAATGTTCACTAAGTGAATAGTTTCATGAATTGTTTTGTCCTTAGGGTTCAAATTAATTCAAGATAATAAGTGCATTTATAGCATGTTTAATGGGCAAGGCAACGGAGTCATTATTTGTCTCAACGTTGATGATATGCTCATATTTGGTACTGATTTAGTACGGGTTCAAGAGACAAAAGATTTTTGTCATGTTCATTTCAAATGAATGAAATGGGGGAGGTCGATGTGATCTTAGGGATAAAGATCATAAGAGACGGCAATGGAATCAAGTTAAGTTAATCTCATTTCAATGAGAAAGTACTTAAAAGTTTCAACATGTTTGATGGAATTCCAATGTCGACCCTATGGATCAACATGTCCAATTCGTGACATGAAAACGAACTAGTTGCTCAATTATCTTGTTTAAAGATAATTGGATCGCTTATGAATGCGATGACATGTACAAGACCGGATATTGCGTTTGCGGTTGCAAAATTGAGTAGATTTACTAGCAATCCGGGTAAGAGAGTATTAAGATACTTGAAAGGTACCATAGAGCGTGGTATTATTTATAGTGGAGAACCTCCAAGTTTGAGAGGGTTATTCCAATGCAAGTTAAATCACAAATGAAGAAGTTAATCTTCGACGAGTGGTTGGGTGTTTGTTTATGGGGGAGGAGCCATATCATGGTCTTCCAAGAAACAAACGTGCATTGTTGTTCCACTATGGCTTCCGAGTTTATAGCGCTAGCATATACAGGGAAGGAAGCGGAATGGTTAAGGAATCTCATGTTTGAGATACTATACCAATATTACCAATGTCTATATCACCGGTGGCAATTCATACGGATTGCAGGATGGCATTGGCGAAAGAATTATAATCAAGTGCATAACGCTAAATTCCATCATATTGCTCTTAGGCACAGCCTAGTGCAAGGATTTATCGTTAATGGGGTCATAACTCTTGATTATGTGAACAGTAAGTTCAATTTGGCTTTACTAAAGCCATGAGTAAGGATTCAATTGAACAAGCGTCAATTGCAATCGGAATACGCTACTAAAATTCGATTAGAAAGCCCAATTCACACACGAGTAACATTGTGTCTGAATTCAATGTGGTGTAATTCTTTTTGGATTTTGTAAGCAACAAAGTTTAATGACCCATCGTTGCTTTGGACCGTGAGTTAGCGAGGTAGTCGTCTCTTGAAAGTTCTCAAGGCCAAGAGTAGAAGAGCTCTTGGTGATATCCATTCACGGGGATATTTTATACGTAATGAGAACCTACCTATATAAGTTTGAAGTGTGGCCGCTTCAAGTAGTCAAGATTAGCGTATCGACCAAGGTTGTCAGGATCGGGATTCTACGCAGGATCGAAATCATCAGGTGGGATCGGATCGTTGGATCGGATCGTAGGATCGGTCGATTCTACAAATTTGTAGAAATAACAAGCTATATCATGACCATGATTATTGTTTAATGATTTTTAATATAAAAAAGCACTAAAAACACATCTTTCTAAATAATTTCCTTAGTTTAAAGACTAGCTTGTTCATCATTGTAATCTTTATCAAAATACAAGTTTCAAAATGATGTCTATCGAAGCCACAAAGGTAGTATGTTATGAACTATCACAAATCAGAGATTAAAAATCATATAAAGCTTAAACTTTATTAACTTTAACAAATACGAATTCAGTAGCATAATTATTCAGTGAGTACCATATTGTAGAAATAAAGATATTGAATTAGTTGAATTTGATGATTGTACTCATACAAAGTGAGCAAACAATTCACAAATAATTATTGGTCGACTACTCAACTGTGAGCAAACAATTCACATATGGAATATTGGTCGACTACTCAAATTCACAAATAACAATTCACAAATAAAATGTTTAGCAAATAATTCACAAATAAATACTCAAAGTCAGAGCATTCCGAAGTGAGCAAAATAAATACTCAAATGGAGTATTGGTCGACTACTCGACTGTGAACAAGATAGCAATTAGCAAATCATCAAATACAATACTCATACAAATTCAACAAACAATTCACAAATAACCTAACTAATGTGATTATGTGAAGAAGGAAAAACGAATAAGGAGAAACTGAAGAACGAGCTTGGTGAAAGAAGAGAACGAACCTGTTGCGACGGTAGAAGCAGCCTGAGATGATGAAGATGAAGACTGATGATGATGAAGATGGAGGAGCAGCCGCAGGCGAGTGTAGATGGCGACGGTTCTAGGGTTAGGGTTGAGAGAGAGACCAAGACTCTAATGTGAAGAAGGAAAATCGAATGATGTAGGGTAAAATTGGGTTTTTTTGGGATTTAAGCAGTCAGCCCTCTTTGATATCGGGATCGGTAGGATCGTTCCAAAGTCGCGATCCTGCTCGATTCTACACGATCCCACCGATCCTGCTTGCGATCCCACCTGATTCCGATTCTGCTCACGATCCTGCGCGCTACCATCGATCTGGGTCGTAGGATCGTACGATCCCACGATCCAGATCGCGATTCTGATAACATTGGTATCGACTATGATAAACTTATGAATAAGATATGGACACGGCCGTTATAATGTGTCAAGAAACGACAAAGCGTTCGTTGTTCTGTGTGTACTTCATCTTCAAATGGTCAGATGTGTTATGTGATTCAATCCGCAGGGACATCATCATTTCACGATCATTTGTCAAGTATGTCGTACTAGGTGTTAATTCAATCCGCAGGGACATTAGCATTGATGCATGGAATGTGATTATGAAATCAGTTTTAGAGAAAGAGAAAGAATGTCCTAAAAGCTCTAAATGGGGGAGGATTGTTGGATATTTAGAGCATGTAGGACATTATCCAAGGCTTAGAACATGTATTACATAAACTAAGCAAGTACGTAACAACGGAACCAAAACGAGGCATCATGAGCAAGTGCTCGTTCGAGCATGTGGTTGCTCGTTCGAGCATTGAGCTGCTCGTTCGAGCACTATTATGCTCGTTCGAGCATGTGGCTCTGAGCAAGTCAAAATGCTTCTGAACATTCTGTTTGATGTTTTGGTGGTTTGCTCGTTCGAGCACTATGGTTGCTCGTTCGAACACTTAGAGATTTTCGAGTCAGAAAGTTTCTGGAAGTTGTTTTGTGAAACAAAGTAATTGTTCATGAAACAAAGTAATTGTTCATGAAACAAAGTGATTGTTCATGAAACAAAGTTATGTTTCATGAACTAATGTGTTGTTATGTATCAATGTGTTACATCGTCAACCGATGTATGGATTGGATGAAACCATGTGACACTTCAACTCTATAAATAAGAGTGAGTGCATGGATATCAAATCACTTGTTGTTAGAATCTAAATTCTGTCATCTTTCTCTTATTCTCTTGAAACGTAAAGGAGAGTGATCAACTCCGTTATAGTTTTTCTGATTTCATTTTCTCCTATAAACTCTTTGTTGTTTAGATTAATCGGTGCGTACTCATCGGTTAATGTGGTTGATTGTATCTCGTTGTGAATATCCATTATCGTAACCCAAGTACCTTTGTGGGGGATATATCACAAAAGGAAAGTTTCCATACGCCTTCAACCTTTTATCAAGATTTCCGGTGACCATTGTGTTGCAAAGAATCTTCATCACGGTGTTGTTCATTTCATGTTTATTCTAAGCAAGGAGTCCATTGCCATAAATAGAGGTAGTACCTCTCATTATTATTCAGTACAAATCCAGTATCTACCATATTAAACCCAAACCGAATTCCGCATTATGATTTTCTACACTGTTAATGTCTATGTACCCAATATCTTAAAATATGTAATTACTATTTATTATTATACCTATTTATTTGTCATATCTTTTAATGGTTTATATTTATTTTAATAATGTGATGTAAAATTAGAAGTTAGTCATTTATTTTAGTAATGGTTCATAATATCACTTTTTTGCAGATTGTGATCCAATTGAATCCACCTCTGTACTCAACAACAATGATAAAGAAACATTAGTTGTTGAAGAATCTAGTAGAGCCATTGTAAAGCGCAAGAGAAAGTAATTTATTCCCTATATTTTCTATTTATACATCAATTAATATTTTTTTTGTGTAGGGCAATGCCAATTGGGATAACTACTTACTGCAACCCCAGGAAGATCGTAGCATTGTTGAATGAATTGAAATGTTCAAAACCCGTAAACCTTAAAGTTGTAGTAGATATAGAGTTTGGAGGGTTGATAACTATGAAATTAACCAAATTTCATCGTAATATGGTACCTTGGCTAGTCCAAAAATTTGATGTTGATGGACATTTATTTATAGTTGAGAAAAATCAAAAAGAATTTGCCATCACTGATTTTGATTGTCATGATGTCTTTGGTTTGCTCCTTTCTAATATACGTGTTTCGAGAAATAGTGTTAGGGCTAAAAGTGATGAATACAAGTATGTTAAGGATGTAAAGTCTTATTTGGGGTTGCCTGATGGTGAAATTTCGTTAAAAACGTTCAATAAATTGTTATTGAATTTAGATGATGGGGATTCTAAGTTTTTGGCAATGTTTTTGTTGTGTGTATCTTCTGTTTTTTTGAATCATACCGCCAACAAAACAATTGACTTTACTTTATCCAAAGTTGTGTTGGATAGTTCTTTAATTGCAAAAGTCAATTGGTTTGGGTATGTTGTCGAATGTTTGCGTCGGGCTGTGAAAGTTTGTAAGGATAAACGAGGATGGTGGGTACATCCTTCGTAACAGAGTTGACGGTTGTTTACTTTTACTTGAAATTATATATTTCTAACGATTTTTGTTTAGAGGTGTAAGAGCCCCAACTACTTTACCCCTTATCCAACATTGGGATGATTTTTTAGTATCTGAGAGGATGAAGAAAGAGAAATTATCATTTTCGGTGCTGCAATACTTGATGTAGGGACTTATCTTAAAAGTAGTTCTATAAATGTTCTTTCGTTATCTGGACCATCTTCAAAAACTTCAACCCTACTCGTTGCTGGAGTAACTGATAAAGCTTCTTTATGTGGAGCAAAACGTGTGTTAGTCTATTCACTCCCTGATGAGTTAGAAACTGATGAAGAAATCCACGTAAATGCTGGTGGTGAGGTAAGTTTATAATGTATACATTTATTTCCTTTTGGGTATGCATAATTTTATTTAGGGTATACATATATATACATATTGCTGTTTAGATATAAATAAATCAGTTTATTCTTCTTTTTTTTGAATGTAGGATTGTCTTAAATCACTGTTGTTATATAATTGTCATATTGAGCTTATTTCTTCCATTCATCTTAATCGTTTGAATGAAGTGCAAGAGGAATTATTTTATTCGTCCTTCAAATGATGAAAGATCACCGATTCTATCTTAAACACGACTCACGGATCTTGATTTTAATTTAATTGATAAGGCTATGCTCAATTTCCAAAGATGAATGATTTTATAAAAAAAATGCCTTCGTTTGATATCTTTCAAGGTAATGGTATAATATTTACAAAGATGAATTTATTTTCAATATCTTACACTTTGTTTTATGTTGTAGCTCAAGATTTTGATCCTGAACAAGAAGATGGTGAAAGTATTGGTGATTTTGAAGCTGTGGTTACAAATATTAACGTTGTTAAAGAAATTCATGATAAAGCTTGAGACGATGTAAGTTTAAAAAAATAAAGTGAAGATTTTTTTTATATTTCCAATTAATATATATATATAACTTTTTATATTGGTTAAAAAGATGAATTTAAAATAGCATTCTTTACACATTTTTAAAAGAGTTTAGATGTACATAGATGAAATTAGGATATTTATATTTCAACAGCAACATTATTGTGCAAAATCAACTAATATAATCCCTTTTTATTCAGGCTGTTCTTGTGGTTCATAAAGTTCAAATAAGTGAAGATTTTTTGTCTTCTTTTTATGACTTTGATTGTTGACTAAAGAATGTAGAGGTTAAATTTTTTTTTTCAACTTATCTCGTTGAACATAAATAACAAATGAAGTGTCTTCCTCAAAGTCAACAAAAGCTTATGGGTTACGTATTTTTTGTTCATGATAAATCAGATTTAAGGTATTTTCCAATTATTGGTACTTTATATGTTGGTTTTTTAAAATTCATTGTAATAGACTCTTTATTCATTTGTTTTCAGTGAAGATTGATGTTCATTTCAAAAAGGAATGACAATTACAAGAGAAAATATGCAAACTTTGGTTGCTTCTCAAGAAATTCATTCTTCAATCATTGAAACTTGGTGTTTCATGTTAAATGAGTATGTGAAGCAGAATTTAAAGTCTGGACAAGATGATTACTAGTTTTTCATTGGTCTGTCGCATATGGTAATCTACTTTCACTCTTTTTTTTCCTTATTAGTGCAAATCCATGTATATGAAGCAGATCCAGATAGCTTTAACGGGTACACAGTAAATTAACATCTTACATATAAATGAAGCAGATTATGATTCCATTCGTTTAGGGTTACACATACATTAGTTTAAGGGGTACATAGTAGTTTAACACCATACATATTTATTAACATAGTGTTTTTTTGTTGGTTATTATTCAACAAATGTTTGATGATAATCACAATGAAAATAAACATGAAGATTTGAAAATAACTATGAAGAAATACATTTCTGCTCATCGTTTGAAACAACAATTTATGTCTGCAAAATTGGTATTTTTATGTTCATTTCATTGTGTGTACGTAGAATAGTTTAAGGTGTACATAGCCATTAAAAAACAAACATATATATTAATATTGTTTTTTTTTTCTATTTTTTTAGATTTTGATTTAAGTTATTTGTGATAGCCACTATTATTATTTGATTGTAAATTTTAATTTGAAGAAAATTCAAATACTAGACAACCGTAAATATGGAGCGGTGGATGAGTTGAAATTTTAACTGGAATGAAAATTTCAACTCATCCACCGCTCCATATTTACGGTTGTTTAGTATTTGAATTTTCTTCAAAGTAAAATTTACAATCAAATAATAATAGTGGCTATCACAAATAACTGGAATGAAAATCCAAAAAATAGCAGAAAAAAAATATTAATATATATGTTTGTTTTTTAATGGCTATGTACACCTTAAACTATTCTATGTACACAATGAAATGAATATAAAAATACCAATTTTGCAGACATAAATTGTTGTTTCAAACGATGAGCAACAATATACTTCTTCATAGTTATTTTTTAATCTTCATGTTTATCTCTATTAAGATTACAATCAAACATTTGTTGAAAAATAACCTACAAAAAAACTATGTTAATAAATATGTATGGTGTTAAACTACTATGTACCCCTTAAACTAATGTATGTGTAACCCAAAACGAATAGAATCATAATCTGCTTCATTTATATGTAAGATGTTAATTTACTGTGTACCCGTTAAATCAATGTAGATCTGCTTCGTATATATGATTTTGCAGTAATAAGGAAAAAAAAGAGTGAAAGTCGATTACCATATGCGACAGACCAAAGAAAAACCGATAATTATCTTGTCAAGACTTTAAATTCTGCTTCACATGCTCATTTAACTTGAAACACCAAGTTTCAATAATTGAAGAATGAATTTCTTGAGAAGCAACCAAAGTTTGCATACTTTCTCTTGTAATTGTCGTTTCTTTTTTAAATAAACATAAATCTTCACCGAAAACAAATGCATAAAGAGTCTATTACAATGAATTTTAAAAAACCAACATATAAAGTACCAATAAATTGGAAAATACCTTAGATTTGATTTATCATCAACAAAAAACACGTAATCCACAAGCTTTAGTTGACTTTGAGGAAGACAATTCATTTGTTTTTTATGTTCAAGTAGATAAGTTGAAAAAAATTTAACCTCTACATTCTTTGGTCCACAATCAAAGTCACAAAATAAAGACAAAAAATCTTCACTGATTTAAACTTTTTTAACCACAACAGCACCCAAAATAAAAAGAGATGATATTAGTTTATTCTGCACAATAACGTTGCTGTTGAAATATAAATAACCTAATTCCATCTATGTACATCTAAACTCTTTTAAAAATGCGTAAAGAATGTTATTTTGAATTTATCTTTTCAATCAATATAAAAAAAATATATATAAATTAATTGGAAATATAAAAAACCTTCAGTTCATGTTTTAAAACTTACATCGTCAAAAGCTTTATCATGAATTTCTTCAACAACATTAATACTTGTAACCACAGCTTCTAAATCAACAATACTTCCACCATCCTCTTGTTTAGGATCAAAATCTTGAACTTCTAAAACATAAAACAAAGTGTAAGATATTGAAAATAAAATCAATTTATTTTTGTAAATATTATACAATTATTCCATTACCTTGAAAGATATCAAACGAAGGCATTTTTTTATAAGATCATTCATCTTTGTAAATTGATCAACAGCCTTATCAATTAAATCAAAATCAAGATCCGTGAGTTGTGTTTGAGATAGAATGGGTGATCCTTCATCATTGGCAGGACGAATAGGATCATTCCTCTTGTTCTTTACTTCATTCAAACGATTAAGATAAATGGAAGAAATAAGCTCAACATCACGCTTATATAACAACTGTGATTTAAGACAATCCTACATTCAAAAAAAAAAGAAGTGAAAAATTGATTTATTTATATCAAAACAACAATATATATATATATATATATATATATATATATATATATATATATATATATATATATATATATATATATATATATATATACTCTAAATAAAATTATGTATACCCAAAAGGTTTTGCGTGGATTTCTTCATCAGTTTCTAACTCAACAGGGAGTGAATAGACTAACACACGTTTCTCTCCACATAAAAAAGCTTTATCAGTTACTCCAGCAACGGGTTGGGTTGAAGTTTTTAAAGATGGTTTAGATAACGAAAGAACATTCATAAAACTACTTATAAGATAAAAACCTACATCAAGTATTGCAGCACCAAAAGATAATAATTTCTCTTTCTTAATTCTCTCGGATACTAAAATATCATCCCAATATTGGATAAGGGGTAAAGTAATTGGGGCTCTTACACATCTAAACAAAAAATCGATGGAAATATATAATTTCAAGTAAAAGTATACAACCACCAACTCTGTTACAAAGGATGTACCCACCATCCTCGTTTACCCTTCTACAAACTTTCACAGCCCGACACAAACATTCGACAACATTCCCAGACCAATTGACTTTTGCAATTAAAGAACTATCCAACACTCCTTTGGATAAAGTAAAGTCAATTGTTTTGTTGACAGTAGGATTCAAAAAAAACGGATGATACATACAAACAAAAATGTTGCCAAAAACTTAAAATCTCCCTTATCTAAACTCAATAACAATTTATTGAGCGTTTTTAACGAAATTTCACCATCAGGCAACCCCAAATAAGAATTTACATCCCTAACATACATGTATTCATCATTTTTAGCCCTAACATTATTTCTCGGAACACGTATATTAGAAAGGGGCAACCAAAGACATCATGACAATCAAAACCGGTGGTCGCCAATAAATAAATGTCCATCAGCATCAAATTTTTAGACTAGCCAAGGTACCATATTACGATGAAATTTGGTTAATTTCATAGTTAACAACCCTCCAAACCCTATATCTACTACAACTTTAAGGTTTACGAGTTTTGAACCTTTCAATTCATTCAACAATGCTACGATCTTTCCGGGGTTGCTGTAAGTAGTTATCCCAATTGGCATTGCCCTACACAAAAGAAAAACATATTAATTGATGTATTCAAAAAATTAATAGAAAATGTAGAGAATAAAATACTTTCTCTTACGCTTTACAATGTCTGTACTAGATTCTTCAACAACTAATGTTTCTTCATCTTTGTTGTTGAGTACAAAGGTGGGTTCAATTGGATCACAATCTGCAAAAAAGTGATATTATAAACCATTACTAAAATAAATGACTAACTTCTAATTTTACATCACGTTATTAAAATAAATATAAACCATTAAAAGATATGACAAATATATTCAAAAAAAAAGATATGACAAATAAATAGGTAGAATAATAAATAGTAATTACATATTTTAAGATATTGGGTACATAAACGCATTAACAGATCATTGAAAATGAAATTACCTCTTTGAACTTCTTCAATTGTTTCATTTTGTACATCCTTAGTTTTCTTCTTATAGTCTTTCTTCCCCTTCACCATAATTCTTATGAAAAAAAAATGAAAATAGTGCGCATCATGTTTAACACAGTATGTTCACAGTTTAATACAATATGTACACATACATCTTTTGAGAATTATGTACACAGTATGTACCATGTTTAAAACACAGAATGTACACAGTTTACCAATTTTTGACATAACACTACCAATGATATAATCAATGAATCGAACTTGAAAACAATAATCAGATATTTTGAAAAACAAAAGTCGAAGACACTATCAATGAATCAAGAACAATAAACACTATCAATCGAAAAAAAACCCTACGAAAAGGTTATGTGATTTTTAGTAAACCTACGAAAAGGTTATGTGAATCAATGAAATATGAACAAACCTACGAAACATATCAATAAATTCGAACATAAACCTACGAAACCCTAATTTGCGAAACCCTAATTTGCGAAAACATACCACTCCAAACCTACGAAATCCTAATTTGCGAAAACATAAACCCTAATTTTGCGAAGACAATGAATTCGAACAAAATAGTTATGTGAATCAATGAAATTTGAAGAAAACATATCAATGAAACCTACAAAAGGTTATGCAGAAGGCGAAGAACAGATTATTCTCATGGTGTTCGTTCAGGTCATCGTTGATTTTAGGTTAGGCGTTTCGGGTGGGCTTGAAATCAAATTTCGTGTCCATATTGTTTTAACATAATTGTAAATTTTTAAAGTCGAATCAAATCGGATTCGGTTACAATGTCATGAAAATTTCGAGCCATCGTACGTGTCTGTTTCTAACACATCTAGTTTTTATATAAAAATTTTTCTACTATATCGAAAATTCGCTAAAAATTTTCTACTATATCGAAAATTTACTAAAATTTCGAGCCATGGTAGTTTTGTAAATAATTAGACATTTGCTAAAAAGGGTGTGTGTGTGTATGTATGTATATATATATAAATATATATATATATATATATATATATATATATATATATATATATATATATATATATATATATATATATATATATATATATATATATATATATATATATATATATATATATATATTTCTGTGTGTGCGTGCGTGCGTGTGTGCGTATAAAGTTTTAACATAACCAAAAAATTATCAACTAATTATAATGGAAAACATCTTCAATTTATGTTAAGTTTTATCAGATTACCTAATATCAATATTTTAAATCAAAAATATTTACTAACCCTTAGAAAGAAGTGATACTTAAAACAAAAGCTACTCATATGCTTATTAAACTTGATCATCATCGTAACATATATTTGATTATTATGACATCTATAACTACACAATATGCCAACATTAAAATAAATTAAACATCATCTTCATCAATATCTTCTTTTTCTTTGCTTCCATTTCATCTCCATTCAACTTTTCAAAATTTGATCTCAATTTATAAACCTTATTTCATCTCACATCACCAATAAAATTTCTGAGAAAAAATTGCATATTCACATAGCAACGAAACAAAAACTCATATCTTTCTCCAGTTTTATCTCAATTTTCATACTAATTTTAATAATCAATAAACTCAACTCTTAAAACGCGATCTAATCTTTCTTAAGTATGTAGGATGCACTAAATGAAGACTCTGAAATTCCATCATATAAATAAGGGAAGCTATGTATGTGGCAATAACACAAAATCTTAAAGTTTTGTCTTTTCATCTTCAATATAATTAAATTTAGAAGACAAAGAGTTTAACTTTTTAAGCATTAATAATGTTATATAGAGAAAGATTCATTAAATTGATTATGACTAAGAGTTTCAATATAATTAAATCAAATTGATGTTTAAGAGTTTCAATGCAAAAAGACATAAGAAATGAAAATTATCTTAAATTTAGCGGCAAATTGTATTGTATATGAATACCACATGGCACAAATTTTCCTGGATTATAATATGTATGTATATATATATATATATATATATATATATATATATATATATATATATATATATATATATATATATATATATATATATATATTGATTATGACTAAGAGTTTCAATATAATTAAATTAAATTGATGTTTAAGAGTTTCAATGCAAAAAGACATAGGATAAAAAATTGTATTAAATTTAGCAGCAAATTGTACTGTATATGAATAGCACGTGGCACAAATTTTCCTAAATTATAATATGTATATATCATATGATTGATTCAAACAAAACCAAAAATCAACTAGTATTTTAGTTCAAAAATAACCATAAGGTAGCAAGAATTTTGAATAAAAACCTAAGAATCCCAACTCCCTACACATGATCATAAAATAACCATATTAGGGTCAAGATTCTCAAATTTAAACATTAAAAAGCAAAAACATTTAGCATTTTTGAAGAGTATTTTTAGAATTTTGTAGAATCGGTAGAATCATACAATTCTATTGCGATTCTAACGATTCAAATAGTGATTCTAACCAATTCTGATTCTAATAACGAATTAAACCGTAAGTGTCTCTCTAGCCTATTTCCAAATCTTAAAAAAAATACCAATTCAAGAATGTGAAGATAAAGAAAATCAAGCATATCCTCAGAAGCTATTGAAATAGTGATAGACTACATCGACAATTATTTTTGATCCTATTATGTGTTCTATCTACTTTGATATGTTGTACTCTTGTAGACTTTCAAATATCTTGTACTTTGATATACTTATAAACAAACTGCCTACGAAGGAACCTTTTTTACTCATTCGTCCCACTCAATTTGCTATAATTAGATGAAAAAACTTTTACATGATAATTACAATGTAGTAAATCGAGTAGGATAGCTTCCATACCTTTATGAAAAGAGGTAAATAATCCAATATAGTTTGTAAGATTCAAATTTAAAAAAAAAAAAAACAAAAAAGAAAACAATTCTCAATAATAATAGTACCAAAATCAAGCCTAAGCCCTAATGTATATTATCTGTAGAGCATCAGTAACAACCTCCTTTTCCACTGATTCAAGGTAAATAATCATATAGTAAGATCAGCAAAGTTTAGAATTATGTCACCAAAGACAGCTAATGGATTAAAAAAGATAACAAAATTTCATAAAAAAGGAAAGAAAAATCCTTTTTAGTAAGGAGAAAAGGGATAATCCTAAAATCTTCTGGTTCATGAACAATGAACATAACATACAGCATACTGTGTGTACAGGTTTGGACTCCCAAGTTGAAATTGAAACTGTGTTTTGCTCAGAGTTTACGTGCTCTAAAACATATTCGAACATATACGGAGAAAAGAACTGAGCTAAATTGTTAGGAGTCCTCGCTACATACTTCTTTGTCTCTCTTATTTTGCTAAATGGGGCAAAACGAGTAGGACTGAGAAGCATTTCTTACGTCTATACAGTAAATACAGCAGCATTATAAGGATATGGAGTACCAAATCAACTATTATTCCCTAATTTCACCAATAACACGCCTTGCTAAGGGGAAAGAGTTTGAGTATTGTGTATTAAGAGTCTCCAGATTTTTTACACTCGTAACAAAACAAAAATCTTTTCTACTTTTATATTTGCAAATGTTTAGAACAAAATTATTAATGCCACAACACGACAACACCTAAGGCTTAATCCCTAAAGATTGAGATCAGCTACACGAACCAATAAATGAATTCCAGTGGTTATGTACATAAACACTAAAATGAGCAACTCGAAGCAGCCTAGATGAAGGGTAAATCATCACCATTATTTACGAATTCACGCGTGTATCAATTAATCAATCAATAAACTATTGTTAGAAACTTAGAGCATAAAGACATGGATCACCATCAAATTGAACATGAGCGAACACATAGATACCAGTAACTTATAAATTTGAACTACAATTAGCAAGATAGATGTCAAATATCATCACTAAGCAATCATCTGCTTTCTGTGCTTACAATTTTTTGATAGTTGACAATAAAAAGATACTTTAGTGTAGGTAAATTAAAATGTCTTTAATGCAAAGATATTAAATTCTAAGAAAAATATGCCATAGAAGGTAATAAAAGGTAACCAAATCAAGAGAAACCTCTTCAAGTCTCACCTTCAAATATGGAAAAAAAATCAAAGTTTTAATAATTATTAATAATGTTAATGAAATTTAATAATATGGTAATAGTCTAAATGTTTTATTAGCCAACTTCAAAAACCTGTAAATTAAACAAGAGTAAGTTTTTTTTTCTTCTATCACCATGAAAAATCTTTTTGATTTGAACTGTGCGCCAGTGGATCAATATCCAGTAGTAAAATCCTTAACGAAGTCAGACATGATAACATCCCAACTAGTTTTGCCTCGGCAATCTGTTGATGAATTTATCATTCCTCACATGCCTGAGAGCTTGATAAACAGGCTGAAAGGAAGAGACAGACGAGCAAACATATGGGTGGTGGATGACAAAAAAAGGTTGGAGCATTTTCTAACGATAGTAGATCGTGAATACCGCTATTCAATCATCAGTTGGAGTATTGTCCGTCAGACCAGGGAACTCAAGGAGGGACAGGAGATAAGGTTTGGCTGGATCAATGAGAAGCTACACTTCATTGTTACACCTGAAGGTTTGTTAACTGTTAAGTTTTAGTTCTTTAAGACTCAGTTCCCTTTGAGCAGATTCAGATTCAAAGTCTTAATTTTACACTAAATGAACAAACAATTTTTATCATCTTAAACGTGTTTAAAAAATTTTCAAACGAAGAGAGTTCATTTATCCTCGTTACACAAAAGAGGGAAAAGATCCTTCCAAGTTCCAATCAAACATAGCCTATGTGTGCATCAGAGGTAAAACTATTATTGGAGATAAAAAGCTAAAAAAAAATTATAATAATAGTATTAAGGAATTTGAGCAGTGGGTTCTATGTATATAACATTTTAGTTTATACCTTCCCCATTTATGTCAGGCATAGATGATGATGAAACATATTTTGCAAAAAACGACCTCATTAATGTGGAATCTCCAGAGAAGGATGAAAGAAATGGACAGAATAGTCAAATAAAGAAGGGAGAACGCAACGATGATAATGGAGATGAACCTCCAGCAAAAAGGAATAAGTTAGACATGGGTAAGTGAGAATAGAAGTTGACATTACATGGCTTCTAAAACAAACTATTCTTCAATTCTTTATTTCTTAACTTTAACACAGGCAATACAGCATATATCTCATACAAGCCAAGAACCTAAAAATGCATAAATTAGAACTCTGCATATCAAATAATTAGATAGCAAATAATTAGCTCCATTTAATCCCCAAAGTGTTCCAAATAACCCGCATAGCCTCCATTTAAATTGCATATCGGAAACAATCTAATAGTGTAATTTATACTTATTTTATGTATTTAGATTCCGTTTGGGTGAAAGAAATACTAGTTAATTTGTTAATTTGCTACAAATAGAAAAACAAGACATTACCTCATATTTTGCATAACTTTGATGCTAGATACAACATTCTTTAGGAACCAATTAAATTACGGAAAAAATAGTCAAGTAGAACTATCTTTTTAACCTTTTGTGAAGATATTGTTCTCATAGAACCCTCTTAGATCATCACAAATGTTGTCTTTATTGCAATATTGAATATTTGAGAACTTGCTATTTTCCAGCGGAAGGCACTAGCATTCTAATATATTCAAGTTATGAAATACATTCAAGTTATGCTATATATTCAAGTCCTGAATCCTCAAATGTTATCCCTCAACTTCTCCAGTGTCCAGATACTCTATGCAATGGTGTAATCACAGGATTACGACTACCAACAATTATCTTACACTAAAACTTATATTCACAAACTTGTAGGTGAAGCTGAAGCTGAAGCTGAAGCTGGAGCTAGAGATGAAGCTGAAGCTGGAGCTAGAGATGAAGCTGGAGTTGGAGCAAAAGGTATAGATGGAGAATCACTTATTTTAAGTTTATAGATAAATTCTGTTTGGGTAAAAGAAATACTAGTTAATCTTTTGACTTGGTACAAATAGTAAAACAAGATACTGTCTCGTATTTAGCCGTTTTTGCAAAACTTTGATGCTAGATACAACATTCTATAGGATACAATTAGATTATGGAAAAATAGTCAAGTAAAACTATCTTTGAACCTTTTGTGAAGATATTGTTCTCATAGAGCCCTCTTAAGATCATTACAAATGTTGGCTTAATTGCAATATTGGTTATTTGAGAACTTGCTATTTTCTAGTGGAAGGCACTAACATCCTAATATGAGGTTATGTTAAGTTTAACCTACAACTTTCTAGTTATGCTATATACTCAAGTCCTCAGTCCTCAAATGTTTGCCCCCAACTTCTCCAAATTCTCTATGCAATGGTTAATTACAAGATTACGACTAACTATAATAATCTTGCACTGAAACTTAAATTCACAAATTTGTAGTTGAAGCTGAAGCTGAAGCTGGAGCTAGAGCAAAAGGTACAGGTGGAGAATCAGTGATATAAAGCACTATTCACATTGATCTTAATACAAACCTATAAGTTCTCGGCTTCCATACACAGAGCTTATAAAGCACTCCGTTTCTCCTTGGATTCATGCTTAATTTATGGACTCCCCTATCATAAATCTTTAGGGGAAAACTAGCTCTTAGGTAGATAGTTTCATAAATTTGGCTATGACACAAACTTTTCTATCAAAGTTGCTTTAAGACTTAAGACTCAATCTTTTTGGAAACTTCAAATTTTCTAATTTAGCAAAGTTCTGCTAACCATGAGAAATTTCTTGTTCGAACAACTTTCCAGCACCAAGATTCGGCAACTTTTATAGGTTCATATGCAATACTTGGCGTATGTTCTAAGGACTCTAATTGGCTCATGTCTTATGAGTTGTGAGCTACTTGAGTATGGTTAAACTATTCACGGTTTCACCTAGTTTAAACTAAGCTCAATTGAATAACCTCGTGAACAAACTACTGGAAAAATACATTAAACAGATTGATTTGTAAATTGAATTTTTTAAAAGTACATGAATAGTTAAAATGCTATAGTTGTTAGCAATTTAACTTTAATCTACCACTGGTGTGTCTTGTCTTGTTATAATTTGACAATTTGTAAATCAATATATATTATCAACCTATTCCTCAAAATCAACATACTCCCTATGTCCCATGAGTTTTGATACACTAGGAGTAGTTATTAATTTACTATCATTTTGTAGTAGGAGAATAAGATAATGAATTCGTGGATGAAAAAAAAATATGTTAGTGGGTATGAAAAATAAGAAGTGAATGGTTTGTGGATAAGATTAAATGAGAAAACGTGAGACTACATCTTTCAATGGAAATTGTTGATAATAATGGATATTTTAAATTGAAAAATGTGTCATTGGGGCAAGGACGTATTCACTCATTTCAAGTTCTATATATGTTTACTTATTCCAAGTTTTATATATGAGTGAATGGTTTTTCTTAACATTTTAGTTGACGTATAACTTTTGGCTTTTTAGTTGGTTGAATAGACAAAAAGTGTTTGGTACATCGCTAAAAAAAACTAGCTTTTAACAAAATCAAAACATTCATAGATTCATTAGCTTTTGGCTTCTAAACCCAATTTTTCTCTGATAAATAACATATAGGTTTTACCAAACATCTTTATAACAACAATTGACTTACATCTCCGGCTAATGTCCCAAACAACCATTTGCCAAATATAATAGATTCGAACAAAACTAAAACAAAGCTAACAATATGAATGCTATATGCCTATGAGAACCAGATCGTCTCTCGATTGAAGACAATGCTATATAATAGATTCCGAAATCAATCATTCGAGCAAACATAATTTGGAGCTCAGTTAAACGTTGCGAGTTAAGCGGAGCAATCATCATCAAGCTATAGAACGTCGAAAAGAACAAGATAGGAAATAGATAAAATATAATGAAAATATACCTGTTATTATTCATCGTTAAACAACCAAAAAATCACATGAATTTGAGCTGTGCTTCACCTGAAAAACAATTAGCAAATATTTCAGTCAACAAATTTAGTATCTTATCAATTATATCATATGCATGTACTCAAAACCCTAATTGAAATAGAATGAGTTCATCATACTTGAGACTTGAGAGAATCACATTGATTGGGTCTTTCTTTCTTATTGCCCAAAACAAGGTAAAAGAAGCAAAAGTAAAAGTGACACTACGACATGATTTCATTTTTAATTGGAACATTTGTGAAATAATCAACATATAAAAAGAGGGTTCACCGAGAGTCCGAGACTTAATTTTAAATTTCAATTTAATGAAAAACTGTTTTTATTTAGTTAATTACTCCCTCCTATTCATTAGTTTTGTCCACTTTTCTTATTTGGTAAAGTCACTTCACTTGTCCACTTTTTATTTTTGGCAAAACTTTTTACCTAAATACCCCCAACTATCCCAACTTATATTATTTAATAATACCCCACCTACCACCTTTTCAATTATTATAATCACTTAAAATACCCCACTATCACCTTTTCAATTATTATAATCACTTAAAATACCCCACTACCACCTTTTCAATTATTATAATCACTTAAAATACCCCACTATCATTTTTCTTAAAATCCGATCCAAACCCAAAGTGGACAAAACTAATGAATAGGAGGGAGTATTATGTAAGTTTAACTTTAGGCTACTTGTATAGACCCCTCTCAGGGTGAGACGGTATCATACAAGACTTGCTGATATTATTAATGTGCTTAAAAAAGAATACAAATTTAATAAAATTACTATACAGTTATGTATAGAAGAGAGAGCTAATTTAAGTAGAAAATTAAAGCAAGAGGTTAAACTCAATAATGAGTCTTTGGTGCACTAGTAATTTAGCATATAGAGGAATATCTATAGGGAAGTAACCATAAAAGGGGCTGCAACTCAGCATACATAGAAGACAACAGCAGAACACGAAAGCAGGCCACTTGCACCCCACTCGACCTTGGCTCGGGCGATTGGTGGTCGAGCAGCATAATGGCTGCAGCTTTTGGGCTGCTTTTTTTGGCAATCAAAACGAATGTATTAATTTCAAAAAAAAACTTTTACAATATAGGCTATAAAAAGAGCACGAGCACGAGCACTTCCCTAAATATACAAGGGAAAACAACATTTGGGTTGTTTTCTTGCCTTTCCAAGTACCCTATTGTCCCCATTTGTGCTAGTTACTTTTACACATGTTCTTGGTCTGCATTATAACCTTGGAGTTTAAAGTTTGCTTCACCTAAACACCCACTAACACATAGTACAATGTACTAGTGTACTTGTGATTCTCAAACATCCACTCACAAATGTGTGACATATCCTCTTCTAAGTTCTAACTACACTAATTAATATGATTAATTTTTAATTATATTTTGATTACTTGGTGAATCAAGTCACCAATAATCTTAACAATTTGTATATAAAAACATTCTTAATTGTAAGGAAAATACTCTATACGAGTTTGTTTCCCCCAAAACTTATCCCCCGACAAAAACCCAAATGCTCGTAAACAATTCTTTTGCAAGAGTAAAATTTTTTAGAGAAGAGCAGAATTTTGTTCATCCAACTAATAAAAAGTTACACTTGTCTAAATAATTTTTTACTTTTAAATAGGTTTTTTTTAATTTATATAAAAAATATATAAATATAATAATGGACATAAAATTTTATTCTTAATAATACACTTATTTTGTTATATTGTAATATGCTTTAAATTTTTTTCTCTAATTCTACATCAATTAACGCTCCCTCCTATTCAAAATAATTTTTCACTTTGGGTTGGACACTGATTTTAAGAAAATGATAGTTGGGGTATTTTAAGTGATTATAATAATTATAAAGGTGGTAGTTGGGGTATTTAAGTGAATATAATAATTTAGGTAGGGTATTTTAAATAATATAAGTTGGGGTAATTGGAGGTATTTAGGTAAAAAAAATCTTTGTCAAAAATAGAAAGTGGACAATTAGAGTGACTTGACTAAATAAGCAAATTGGACAATAATTTTGAATAGGAGGGAGTATATAACAAGTGGTGAGGAAACCTTTTTTGTTATCTTATACTCCCTCCGTTCCTTTTTGATGTTCTTATTTGGATTTTTCACCAAGATTAAGAAAAATAGAATCTTTAATAGTAGTGAGTATTATTTTAATTATATATTAGTGGAAAGTAATGATTGTATTGAAAGTATGAGAGAAAAAATAATTAAATAATAGTGTAATGTAATGATTGTATTGGAAGTATGAGAGAGAAAATAATTAAATAGTAGTGTGAAGTAAGGAAAGTGGGGGTTTTAAGGGATAAAAGTGGGATGAGAACTTTCTAAAAATGAAAAGTATTCTAAAGTGGAAAAACTTATGGAACTACCCGTTTTAGTAAGGTGGAAAAACAAAAAGGAACGGAGGGAGTATAACTTATTGATGAGCTAAATTTTTGATATCATGGATTTTTCACACAAAAAACTAATGTAAATGAGAGGAAAAGTGTAGAGAGAGATTGTTAATGAATTTCTTTTTCCACACCATCGAGCACCACTCTAGGGGTATTTTTAGATCGCACCAAAGAAATTGTAAATAAAAATTAAAAATGGTGAGATCATTTAGAATGCATGGATGATACTCCCTCCGAATCATTTTAGATGACCCATTTGGGTTTTCACGGTTATTAAAGATGATGTGGGGTCTATTAAAAAGGTGGTAGTTGGGTATTTTAATTGATTAAATTAATTGTAAAGGTGGTAGTTGGGTATTGGGAATTGGAAAAGTGGGGGTATTTAGGTAAAAAAAATATAGACAAAAAAGAAAATTGAACAATTGATATGATTTTGCCAAATAAGAAAATTGAACATCTAAAATGATTCGGAGAGAGTATTAAAGAGCAATTGAAATATGGAGTAAATGAAAATAATAAAATATCATTTTCTTTCTCTATTCATGTTTCCATAAGGAATGTTCATTAGGGGCGAACCTAAGATCATGGAGCTCTATTTTCTTGTAATTTCTTTCAAAATGGGGCCCTTACGCTATTTACGAATGATTGAAGAATATTGTATCAATTGTAAAAATACTTGTCACCAAAAAAATGAAATAGTTTACGTCTGAATATTTGTTCATAAACTGTCAAATATAAAGCTAAAACTTTTGGATTGTTACATCTAAAACTAATATAGTAACGTATTGATGGGAAAACTTGAAGATATTACAAACACCGAATAAAGATCACAAATCTTAATGCCTACAAAAAAATTTTAGGAATTGAATTAAAATAACTTGAAATAAATAAAACTAACTATAAAACCGAAGACATTTTTAGACAATAACGTCTTCGGAATCTTAATACCAAACCGAGTCATGATCTATCTGTTTTTAAAATATTATTTTGCGTACTTGGTGCTTAGGCTTAAAAATTTGGAATACACTTTTGAGGTACAATGGTTTTGAATTAAATATAAGCACTATACACTTGAACAATGTGAAGAATAAGAGATTACAGCCGGTCTTGGGCGAGATCGTCTCATTATGAGACGAGAGATGGGTCGGCCCAATTACATGCTTTCTCTCTTTGATTTCATCTTCTAGGCATTTTTCAATTCTAATCATAAAGGTATCAGTTTTGACCTTAAAGATATCAATTTCAATTTTATCATACCTGTATGAACTGCATTAATCATGAAACTGAATACTATAAAATGAGAATTGAATAAAATAACAATGAAACTGAATACTATAAAAACTGAATACCCGTATGAACTACATTAATCATGAAACTGGATAGTACAAAATGAAAATTGAATAATTAACAATGAAACTGAATACTATAAAAATTGAATACCTGTATGAACTACATTAATCATGAAACTGAATAATTTAATGGAAAATTTTAATCAGGAGAATTGAACAATTTAATAATGAAACTGTACAATTTAATGGAAAAATTGATTACACTTTGTATGAACTACATTAACGTAATTCAATATACATATTCTAAACTTGAATGCAAAACTGAGCAAAGTAAGAGCAAAATTGATATCTTTAAGGTCAAAATTGATACATTTAAGGTCCAAATTGAAATTTTTCCAGAAAAATGAAAAAAAAAAAACGAAATTTGAAGGGCATCCCGCGCGTGTGCAACACACACGCCTATCATTGGGCCGGCCCATCTCCTGTCTCATAATGAGACCGTCTCGGCCAAGTTTTTGTGAAGAGATTATACTAAGCAAACTTCAAAATAGAATGAATAGAAGTAGCTAATTTCCTTCACTTTTAAGAACTTGTAGAGAATACAATTAGCGAATAAAGAGAGAAAAAATAACAGTAGATTTCGCTATGAAAAATTTGTCCAAATAACCACGTTATATAGGTGTTGGGATCTAAACTCCACTTGTCCATGTTCCCAACTACCCCATCTCACTTAGTGACTATTTAGGGTCTTCTTTTCAACTTAATTTTTGAACTTATTATTTATTCTTATTGCAATCTGATCAGACCAGACCAGTTCAGATCATAACAAATTAGACCAGATCAGATCATAACAAATTAGACCAAATCATAACAAATTAGACCAGATCACACGAAATCAGATCAGATCAGACTAGATTAGATCATATCAGATCAGATCATGATTACTTCTTATAATAATAATAATTATTGTAGGTGTTATTATTATTATTATTATTATTATTATTATTATTATTATTATTATTATTATTATTATTATTATTTATTATTTATTATTGTAGGTGTTAAAAAAATATCATTTATAATAGGAAAATTTGCCATGAATAATCTCAACTATCACCCGTTGGCCACAAATAATCCCAACTATTGATTATTTCTTAATAATCCCAACTATTCCTAATGTTTGCTGAAAATGGTCCCTTGTGATTTGGAACCGGTTGCAGCAGGTAATTTTGAAGGTAAATTTTTTTTCCTTTTTATTTTTGTCTTTCCTTAATCATAAAATCATAAAATAGGTTAAAAAAAATTCAAAACACTAACCCACCCTTTCATCTTCATCACTTCTCTATTCATCTTCAAAAACCCATATTTCCACCATTGAAGATCAAATTCTAACCCTAGAATTTCGCCATCTTCAACGCTGTTCACTTCGCCATTGGGTCTGCGGTTGATTTTTTCGCCATTTCACGCCATTGGGATTAGGGTTTGAATACTTAGAAGAAGAAGAGGAATTCATTTAAGATTTAGGGTTTAGGATGAATTAAGAAGAAGAAGATGGAGAGGATGAAGAATTAGGGTTTGAATGAAGAATGAAGATGGATGAATGAAGGATGAAGAAGAAGAAGATGGGTTTGAATGAAGAAAATAAAAAAAAAAAAAAAGGAAAAAAAAAATTTACCTCCAATAACCTGCTGCAGCCGGTTCCAAATCACAAGGGACCGTTTTCAACAAACATTAGGAATGATTATTAAGAAATAATCAATAGTTGGGATTATTTGTGGCCAACGGGTGATAGTTGGGATTATTCATGGCAAATTTTCCTTTATAATAATATTTAATTAATTAACAAAATTATTTAATTAATTATTTATTAAATAATATTAATAATATTAATATTAATTAATAATAATAATAATTCATTCTTTCTTTCTTTCTTTCAAATAATAATAATAATAACGAAAATTTCATTATATACCACTGAGTTTCTTCATAATTCACCGTATACCACATGAAATGTTGTAGATCACCATATACCATTGAGTTTTAGTCCGTTAGCACAGAACACCATTAATGACAAATTCTGTTAGTCTGCCGTTTGTGGTAAATATTAATTCACCATGTACCATTACTTTTAATTTTTTTTTTTGCGTCAAATACTATTACTGACCTTTTTTTACGTCAAATACCATTACTTTAGTTACATATTGTTAATGTTTTTTTCCCGGCGTTTGTGGTAAAATGGCACTATGTGTAACTGCAGCCACATCAACATTATCAGCCATTGCCATTGCCATTACAAATTCAAGCTTTTCCAGAAAACCAATCCCTTCAAAATGGAACCCAATCAATCATCACCCTTCTCCAAAATTGAGAGACACAAGTAATATAATAAAAGCATCCATAAGAAAAGAAAAAAGTAGAAATGAGATTAATATGATATATTAAGGGCTGCTTCATCATAGTTATTTGGGTTTCCATCAAAAGCAGATTCAACCAGAATTGAATGATCCTCAACAATAACCAAAACTTTATCTTGATGGTTATGTCTATTAACACTATTCAATCATTTATTCAAAAAATCCAAATAAAGTTCACTAATAATACAAACAATCACAGTCCGATTGTTCCCAGAAACAAGTAACTACATTTTTAAGGGAGTGATTCCTCCATTTAGATTGAAAGGGAAAGTGGACATTTGACAAAAATGATTGAGAGATTCCCGAGTAAGGGTAAAGAAAACCTAGAATTATGAGGAGTGGTAAAAGGTGGAGGAGATTATTGCGAGTTAGAAGTGAAGCAAATCTTTTGTTTAGGGAGATAAAAGGAGGAGAAAGAATATGGGTTTGTTAATAGAGTGTGTGATTGTCTTTGATGAAGGGATGCCGTCATTATTGTTGAAGATTGAAGGTTAATGAAGTGTTGATTTCTCCATGGAATAAGTTTGGTTAAAGAAGATGAAGAACAACGAATGTAGAAGGTATTAAATGGAAGAAATTTGGATTGATTGAAAGTTTTAATTGATTTGGATAATTGAAAAATTGAAAAATTCAAAAAATGTATCATTGAAGGTATTTGGAGAAGAAATTTGGATTCATAATTGGTGTTTGGAGAAGTCAACCCTAACAAGGGTGCCAATTGAACGAGTAAGGGCAATATGGTAATGTACCACAAACGACAAAATAACGGAATCTGTCATTAATGGTATTCTTTGTTAACAGACTAAAACTCAAGGGTATATGGTGATCTACAACATTTCCAGTGGTAAATGGTGAATTATGAAGAAACTCAGTGGTATATCATGAAATTTCCCTAATAATAATAATAATAATAATAATAATAATAATATAAAAGAAAATTTATCTAGACTAATCCTACATTTTTATGATTCTACTATGTACATTGGACAATATATACAAAAAATAAATTTCCTTCCATGATAAAGTGGATATTAATTATGAAAAACATTAGTATTTTGGAAAAAGAATTTACCAAATTACCAATATATGACAACGTTACTAGCAAGCAGAATGGGCAATTCAAAGATAAAGAACATTGTCTAAACGAAGTAAATGGAATAAGCTTTAGACAGCTCAATTTAGATTCACTAAATCAAGCAAATAGCCTTGAAACCAGGCCAACATAACAACATAGAACGATAAGCGAATTCATTTACATTGGCATTAATCAACACACTTTGGTGCAGCCACCAGCACCCTCGACAACTTCAACGCTAAACACTTGTACACATGTTAACACAAGTCGCAACAATCAAGGTCTTACTTGTAAGTCTACTATACTTGACAGCCCCTTCGTTCTGAATCTGATACATCAAACTTCATTCTACAAACATTAGTACATACAATGAAGCAATATCAGGTCCTCGGCCTGACCCGTCTATCATTAGTATCACCACCATCTGAGAGTTGAGCCCACACACTCCGAGACTTTCCACCTGCGCTACTGCAATCATCCTCACAGCCAGCAACAGTCTTCAACAACTCCGATTGCAGCGATGGACAGTGCTCCTTGAGATACTCAAACCCATCAGAGCGCATTACGGCTGCAAAGTGAAATTGTATCAGATGTCTAGCCCGTAAAATAAGTGGCAATATATCAGCCTAATAGTTACAA
This sequence comes from Amaranthus palmeri, assembly GCA_019776075.1. Classification (NCBI taxonomy): domain Eukaryota; kingdom Viridiplantae; phylum Streptophyta; class Magnoliopsida; order Caryophyllales; family Amaranthaceae; genus Amaranthus; species Amaranthus palmeri. The sequence goes on from JAAKBH010000473.1 coordinate 219,415, forward strand.
GAACGAATTAACATTTCTCATGGACTAGCACTTGATTCTCATAAGAATTCGCCTCAAACTTACACATATGGCCTAACCATCTATTCCAAGCCAGGTTGAGATCGATGATATTTCACACACAAAATTCCCACCACATTTTGAATTGAGGACAACGTATTTGAAATATATATATATATATATATATATATATATATATATATATATATATATATATATATATATATATATATATATATATATATATATATATATATATATATATATATATAGGGAGGGATCCAATGAGAAGGGTGTTGATGATGAAAAGGGTAAGAAGGACTTTACACCCTTTATTTCACTAAAATAAAAAATATATGGTCACGATTGAGCCAAAAACACATAATTGTAAAAGTAACTATGTTACACAGAAAAGTAACTATAACAAAAATTTTTAGAATGTTCTTATTTTATAACATAGTATCTTTTTTGTATATATAGTAACTAAACAAAATCAAAAAAAAAATCCTTCTCATTTTAAAATCCTTCTCATTTGATCCTACATCTATATATATAAACCTTTTCATTTTATGAACCTTTTCAATTCAAATTACTCTAGCTTATGATAACCAGATCCTTTTCAAACACCTAATAACCGACACAAATACAAAAGAAAGCAAGAATGAACTCAAAGAAAAAAGGAACATAACAAAACCTGCAAGATTTTCAGCAGCAAATCTTAAGCAAACAGCCTTCAATTCAGCAGCATGATAATTATCAGCCAATGCCAGAATCTCTCCAACTGAATTAACGGATATACCCTTGCACAAAGAAGATTCACACAGCTGCTTGAGCCTTCCAAGCTCATACTTGTCAGCTGCTGCCAACAGCTTAGCTATCAACAAGTCAGCTATATGGGTTTCACAAGAGCTTAATGGAGCAAGGTCTGCCTCTTCCACAAGAGCATCCCTGTATATAAAGTGCAACATAGCCTGCAAAGCAAAGAAAAGGCTTCATTTATCATTAACATTCATGTATAATTAAAAACTTCAAAGTTTTAAGCTTCAAGGCACCAAATATGGAACATTTTTTGAAAGAGAGTTTCATCAAGTTTTCAACGCAAGAGTAAAAAGCGAGAATGAAGGTAGAGTAGGAAAATAGAACACAAAAATACAAGAATTCTACACTACGGACTCCTATGCTCCGATTGAGCAAAAAGTTCGTACATGATACGGAAGCATAGATGACGAACTAGCAGAACAGAGCCATTAGCAAACAATATAAAATGGAAAGTCACCTTGAACACTTTAGACTCCACATCAGTCACAACGATCTCTTTGTTTCCTTCCTCCAACTTATCCAAAAATTCAGATCTAAATATAGGCGATCGAGCAGCCAAGACCAATTTGTGAGCATGAAATTTCTCTCCAGCCACATCAAAGACGATATCTGAACCTTCCATATTTTCCAGCAACATGCCAAAATGTATTCCCATATCAGACTCAGGAACACGAATCGGATGCAATCTAGGACATTCCACTGATGATACTACAACACCAACAGTGCAATTTATTCTGAGGCAGTCATCCTTGAGATAAGTAGATTGTTCAAGCGTACTCCTCTTGAAGAAGCGCTTGTAACCCCTGCATGTATACATGAAAGACAAAAAAAATCATCTAACAGATGAACAGGGAGTCTTACATACATCAGTAAGCTTCTCAGCAATCAAAGTGGATCTTCCGTGAAAAATACAATAATTACTAGAGAGACAAATTAGATACTAATGACATTACAAGAAAAGATTACAATGTTTTTCTAGGTTCTATCATGTTTAAGATGACCAAGTTTTTCATGTGTTTACTCATTAAAAAGCAGGCATGTGTTGATAATATTTTCATTAATGCCAAAAGTTTCAAATTTTTTTTGGATAAAACACCATAATTTTTGTGTATGTTAGCAGTTTAGACCAACCATTTATAATCATTACACTGATAGATGTACCCCATTCAAGATCTCTCTCAAAGATATCATATTCTATGAACGTCACTCATTCATAAACATCATTCATATTCTAAAAAGTCACCCAATTTTCATTGTACACTCATCTTATACAAGATGTACAAAGTATAACTGATCAAAAACAATTTCACTTTTCATATGTCTCCTTGAATTATATGTTGGGTTAAAGCTTCAATGCTAGTGCTTTATATAGATAGAAATCCACAAAACATCATCCCAAAAAAAACAGTAACATATATATAACGTAAGCCTAAGTAGGTAATTAGGGATGGCAATGGGTCGGACTCGGTTCGGAGTCTTCATACTCCGACTTTGCTTCGGATAATAGTCGGAGTTTTTTTTCAGTCCAGCTCCACTCGGAGTCGGACCATGCATACTCCAAGTTTGCCCCGACTCGGACTCTCGGACCTCCAACGGATTCGGATTATCATCAAACAATATCGTTGTGATATTGTACTAATGATTTTAAAGCATACAAAATTAACAAAATATAATTTTCAAATACAATTTAACAAAAAATATGCACTTTGAATTCAAGTTTAACAAAAGAAATAGTCCTATACTACAATTTAACAAAAATTTCTCGCATTTTGATTTGGCGTATTCTATTTCTCTTGATCTGATTTGTTGTATTCTGACTGATTAATCTAATTAAAAATACCAAGTAGTATTTCAAAACCGAAAATTACAATTAGTATGAGAGGGAGCTTAAATTAGTCACGTCTAGAGTTTTAAAGGAAACAAAATATTGGAGTAGAAGTCAAATTCAAAGTTAGATTCCCTTCAGGGTCGGAGTGTTGGATTTTTATTAAGGTCCAACTCCGGTCCGTCTCTAACTCAGACTCAGATCGTAAAATCGGAGTCGGAGTCGGATGACTTTTTCCTCGGACTCGAATCGGATTATTTTCCTCGGATCGAGTCGGACTAGGGTCGGATTCAGACTGCATTGTCATCCCTAAGTAGGTTCCTACAGACAGAAATGCACAAAGCCACAAACAAAAAACTTCAATCTGATCACTTCAAAAAAAAGTACCCACCACAAAGGGCATGAATCAACAGGAGTCTGTCGGGTGTTAATTACTTTATAAAGAATAGGAATAGGTTTATCTGATGAATGCAACGCAAAATATAGGAACATGTAACGATGGTAAATGATAACCGCTTTAAAGGACTTATGCAAATTTGCTTATAAGGAAATAGCCTGAAACAAATTAATGATCTGAAGTGACCTGTCTAAAGTTGCACCACTTAACATTTTCCTTTTAAGATATGATCTTGATTCTCAACTACCTTGATTAAGTAGATCTACCAAAAGTCTCGCAAACCCAATCACCTCGTCAATTTTAGCCAACTCATCAATTTCAAATACTTCATATGCCTATAAACAATTCTCGTTGTTCCATTAAGGTATTAAGTTGCTAATTACATGCATATTATAAATATAAACCTAGAATATAAAATAAATCTAACCACCACCATTTCATCTATATTATGAGATTCCCAATGTGCTAATCATAAATGATTAAATTCTATTTCTAACAAACAATTGGTACACTCTACTATATCGACAACTTAAGTTAATCTATCCGCTATCAGATTAATAATACTCAATAGAATCAATCAGCAAAGCTTAGATATAAAAACTCCCCTAAGCGCACCTAAAGTGAGAGCTTTGGGAGAATGATAGGCTAGGCACCTCAATAAGGTTGGGGATTCTGTAGCAAATGCGCCTCATCGCACCTTATAGATCATTAGGCAAGCGCCTTTGAAAGGTTTTGAGTTAGAGCGCCTTTTCATCTAGAAGAAGCTCATTCGATGTGGGCATTATGCTTTCTCTATTCCTTTTCTCCTTCATTTCTCATTTTTCTTTTTCTTCTTTGTTTGTATTGTTATGGTATTTTTGTAGAGTAATATATAGGGGTTTTTATTTTGTTTCTTTCGTTTTTTATATTTGAGTTTGATATCTTGTATTCAAAGGTTGGCAACTAAAATATATTTTGTGGACCCTTAGCGCCTTAGAGTGTATCAAAATTAAGCAACAACGTATGCATTTAAGCGGTTGATTTCATGATGTTACAAACATCAAACCCTATAATACAATAACAATCCTAGCATTTAGGGTTTTCAAACTACATCTTCGTGTATATTGCAAAGATGAAACAATATAATGCAATAACAAGTAACAATCCTTACATCTTTGATCAAAAAGATTATAGCTACGCATATCAGTTAGATCTACCTAACAATTCTACATTCAATCACCACGCAGCCCACCATTTCAGCTATGTTTATAAAGAGTAATATCCACCATTTCAGATAACTTAGCCACTATCTTATCAACTTACATTCAATAAAAACAATCAACCACCTTCGCGTATCCATTGAAAATCTAATTAATGTACTCCCTTTGTCCCACGGGTTTTACTACATTTACTATTTTGGTTTATCCTATGGGAATTGTTATATTTTTATCTTTTGTTATAGATCACACTATTTCTTTAATTCTTAGCAACACATTTAAATAATCTAATTCATCTTATCCACACATTTCTCCCATTTTCCCATAAACCACACTATCTACCCATTTTTATCCATTTTCATGATTTGCTCAAATTTTATGGACACATGGAGTATATTACAAGCACAAACCCTGAGATACAATAACAACCCTAACATTTCCAATCAGGCAATAACCTTAAATAAAGCACCAGCAATCAATCGAAAAATTGTACTCAAATCAAAATCATTACCACATACGCCCCCCTTGATACTTCACGTATAGGGCCCAATCTCCAACGATTAATCAAAATGACAGTGAAACTTATGCATCTCTTGATCAGATTGATCAACAAGAGTCAATTCGAATGTAGCCATAACATCTGATTTAACTTATATTAGGAGCACTAAATCCTATACTACAATATCAACCCTAACATTTCCAATCAAGCAATAACCTTAAAATTAAGCACAAGCAATCAAATGAAAAAAAGAATTCAGATCAAAATCATTACCACATACTACCCCTATACTTCAAAGTATAGGGCCCACTCTCCAACGACCGATCAAAATGACTATGAACTTTATGCTTTTGTTGATCACCTTGATCAACAAGAGTCAATTCAAACAAAGCCCTAACATCTGTACCCTCACTTGCTAGCGCGATGAAAACCGAAACATATAAAGAATTATCCTCAGGATTTTTTCCGTCTGGATAGAAATAAATCGCCCATTGATAACCTCCGACGGTAAAATTATCACTAGCAATGTGCTTTCCGACGCCCATACCTTTCGCTAATGAATAACCTTGAATAACGAACTTGTGTGAGCCATTTACTGTTTCTGTCACTACTCGTGAGCATGTAGGAGATATTACTGTCGTCGATGGTTCGGACATGGTTGAATTATGAGATTAATTCACAAAATTCATGGGGATTTGCGGACGATTTTAGGAGGGAGAGCAAATAATTTGAGTTGTTAGGGTTTTTGTTTGGGGAGAAAATTGTGAGGTAACGATTTGGTTTTTGATTTTATTTTATTAGAATTTGGTCTTAGTGCTAGCCTGTGTGGTGGGACCCTTATTTGGACGAGTGAGACATATTTGTGCATTAATTATTACACAAATTCTTAGCATGATAATTATAAAGTTTTGGTTTTTCACGTGGTAATTAAAATTTTAGAAAATCTATTAGTAATCTTGAAGTTTATCAAATTGTTTCCACCGTGATCCTTTTTTACATAAAACTTTAGCATACGTTAATTCGAAGCTTTAATGTTGTGCGCCTATTTATTCGACTCACCATTTCAAATTTCATCAGTTTTACCCTTTCCCTCAAAATATAAACCCTAACTCACCATTTCAAGCACTATATTTGAATTTGGAGGAAAAATGTGATTTGGATGGAGATTATAGAGTTAGGGTTTATGATTAGGGGAAAAAAGTTGAAATTAATGGAAATAGAAAAAGTCAGTCGCATAAATAGCATAAAGCATCCTTAAAACTTTGAAATTAACGTTTTGCTAATATTTTTATGCACAAAAAGGTCATAGTGGAGCACTTTGGTAAACATCAGGGTTACCGCGTGGATATTTTAAACATTTTTCGTTATCACATGAAAAAGTTAAAACCTCAGGGTTACCACGTGAAATTCCCCTTGTTATTAATTGTTTATAATTTTAATTATTATTATTTGAAAAAGTAAATTTTATAATGTATAATAAAAAAAGCTAAAGCTTAAGTCCTAGGTTCAACATACTTAGCACTACCACCCCAGCCGGAACTCTTAAAGGCTAGCAGGCCCCTCGTCGCTTGCTAAGAAGGAAGCGGCACCTCAAAAGCCATAGCTATTATCTAGCTTATACAACTTGTTGACACTCCTGTGCAAAATTTTATTACAAAATCGACAAAAAAATCAACCAATAAATATAATAAAATATTGACCCGCAACAGGTAGTCATATATACGCCCAAAAACCTAGTACTTCTCCGTTCCATTTTACACTTGCAATACTTACTGTTTTGGAAGTTTCATATATTGCAACATTACTGTTTTTGGCAAAAATAATCTACTTATTTATCCTTATTTTATTTCTACCACATATCACAATCATCATACATCATCCCATTAATTATTTAATATACCCACAAGTCACAACCACTATCTATTTATACTAAATTTTTTATTTATACCCCACATATCACCATCAATCATACATCATTCCTACTTTTACCATATTGATTTGGCAGCCCTTAAATATTGTGCCAAATCCAATGGTGCAACTAAAATGAAACGGGGGAAGTAGCTTGCATCCAAAAGCGGCAAGAGTTCCTTAGAAAATTATGGGATCGGGACAGCAGGTGATTCTACACGGCAGGTGCTCCAAAACGATTATACATGGCTAGACACAAGGTCGTCTAGAACATTTTAGTTGCCCTGAGCCTTTAAAAAATGAACACATGTCCGATTATTTTTCTTAGTGATGGTTGATAAAATATTATATTTTGAACGGTTGTTAATTTGTACAATTAAACTAGTTAATAGAGGAAAATACAACAATAAAAAAAAACAACGCTAATTGTCCAATGCTTATATTAAATGTTTTTCACTTGAAAATATAAGATTTTTATACAATATTCATTAGTATACTACCGGCCATAACTTTAAAAAAGATTTAAAAAAAGTAGCCACCAGCCCTACCAACAACCGCAACCATTAGCAAAAAGCGATAAACTACGCAAGTATGTAATTAAATCCTACAATTGCACAAAAAATATAAGATATCGAGCAATAACAAATAATTAAGTGAAGAAATTAAATTATTTTATATCGCTTACACTTACAGGAATATAAAAAAAATCAGTATTTTGTATACATAAAAAAAATTAAAGAGCTCTCTAAAATCGAGTCCTAAATGGTAGCTAAAAAAACTAACGTTAATAATTGGGTTTGAATTGAAACAAATGAAAAAAAATTAACAAATGGCTAAAACTATAAATAGGAATTGACAAAAAAAAGAAAAAAATTAATATGTAGAATGTAAAAGACTTAAAACTATAAATAGGAATTTCAATATATATGGAAAAAATCAAAAAAGGAAAGAAAAAATGGGACTACAAGATTTGAACCAAAGACTAGAAAATAGCAAGGCTATAGCTCACCATTGGGATACTGGTAATTGTTTGTCATTTAGCAGCATTATCACAATAATTACAGACATTGGTAGGCACTAATAATGAAGAGACCTTGAGCAAGAGGCTCTGGCTGATCTTGCTTATGCCGGCTTTGGCTAGACAATAGGTTATAAAAAAGAGCATCAATACTTAACCTCCATCAACCCACTTGACTTATCGAACATGCGGTATCACTGAATACCCAAAATTCAGTTTCGAAACATTAGCACAAACAACTTGCAACAATATGCTTCCAATACAACCTAAAACAACCAGTAATACTGAATAAACGATAGGCAGAACTATAGTGGTATGAGGGCTTTAATGATAACTTCGAAACAACACATTAAGGTTAGACTATTATTAAAATCATCCCAAAGCTCGGGATTGGCTTTACAAGAATTACCAGCAGCGAAAGGGAGGAGGGGAGCCAACAGGTAATATAGACCCACGACCTTGCAGCCATCACGACAACAACAATATAACCTCCACTAATTAGCAATGGTCCCCTATGCATCTTGAATCCCTAATATGGGAATAACAATGATACTAAGACTAGTAGAAAATTCATTCACACCCCAACACTAGTACATTTAGTCGTTATATCCAACAGAAACTCAGGAGAAATAAAAGAAGCAGTGATCCCTATACCTTGAGGGTTCAAGTTGAGGTACTCGACACGAGTAAGGACATTTACTTTAAGACTGAGAAACCTATAAATATGGGGGTTCAAGAACATTAATATTTCAGGTGTTGCATCGCAATAGATGAGGCTTACTACAGAATCGACCAATCCATACCCAAATTAAGGACAACCAGCAATATATCAGTTCCAATCAGACATCAACAACAACATAAGTAGCTTCATGTTTAAGGAGTATCCTTCATATAGGCAGTATTCAAACCTTTGCTCACTATAAAGCTTATTATTATTATTAATTTTATTTTTTTTTATTATCATAAAAGGGGCTTTACAAGAATTTGGTGGGGAGTCGCGCAACAAGCTGAGCGCATCACACCCTTTTATATACAAAAAGCAAATCTATGATACATAAATGCCCTAGCCTTGGCGCTACCGAAGTTGCTCGAAGAGAAGAATCCAATCCTTGCTAACAAGTCGAGAGCATCTTCCCCTAACTCTCCAAAGGTGGAGAAAGCAAAGTGATAAATTTATAGCCATTATCCTCATATTTCGCAGTGTATTTCTTTCTTTTTCTTTCTGCGGCATTGGCTAAAGAAGCCCTAGGTGCATGAGGTGACTCCTGTGCCAACAAAGGGCGAGCCTCCTAGGACATCTACACATGCATCTTTCCCATGAAGCCAATTAAAAAGAAGGAGATCTGCGGGCCTAAGGTCTTTCCTTTCCTTGAATAAAACCCAACAGTGCCTCCTTACGTGCTGAAATCCCAACTTTGCAGCAAATATCCATAAGCATGTCCCGGACTAAATTGTGTCGAAACGTCACACCAATCTCATTAGAGCAATGCACAGCGTGGTCCTCCCCATTTATCCAATTTGTGATTGTTACAGCTCGGGCACAGACTATCTTCAATGAATAGAGGATTAGCGAGTTTGTAACATAAAACAGACCAATATTGACGATAGATTCATTTTTTGCCCCAAGCTTCAATAGGTATGGTAAGCAGAAAAATCCTAGGCGTGGTGGGTTCTCGAGTGGAGCTAAGAATGGCAAACTTGTCTTGGGGGTGAGCGTGTAGGTAAGACGCAAGGCTTTTCTCAACAACATTAAAATAAGCCCCTGCCAGTTTGTATATGGGGGGCAGCGAGTTCATCGTTGAGAGAAAGAGCGTTGGAGCTACAAAAGAACCCGAAAGAGACCAAGAACACAGTTCAAAAGACTGACCCGGGGAAGAAACATCACAGTTTAGCCAGTATCTTAGCTTGGAGCGAACTGTTTGACAGGTGAGAAGCAAGGAAGGCATAGTTGATAACGTGCATGTCGAGTAGATATCCAAGCCCCGCCCAACTTACTGGGAAGGGTAGCTAATCTCCCAAGGCCAGTCCCGAACCCCGGACCAGAGGCTGTCACAACCTTTTCCAATGAAGAGCGCAGAGCAAGATCGAATTGGATTTGTGCGTCCCCAAGCCAATCTGAAGGGCAAGTCCTCAATGCATAAAAAGTCTCCCAACCCCAGCACAGTAACGAAGAAGGAGAAGCTCACATTGTGGATCATAAAGTTTGCTAACAGCTTCCAAAAGCTCAATAGATTTAGAGACCTCTTCAAGGAAAAATCACAGCAAAAGCTCTGATCTTTGCTTACCCGGCCCCACCGAGAAGTTTCATCCCCTCAAAAGGGCGAGATATGTTAGGCGGGAAAACCCCCGCGTTCTCTGCTCCTGGGTCTTCTCTAGGCCAAAAGAGTTCAATTTTTATCCATGCGTTGAGAAATAAACCTCGAGATGACCCTTCCTCCTGAATAATGTGTAAAGCCTTAGTGACCTATAAGGTGTGTCACCAATAATAGTGTCATCGTCAAGATACCAAGCCTGGAGGTTGAGCTTGCAAGGACTGATGAATTTTCAATATCAGGGGTGCAGAATAAGAGAAAAAGCATGGGTCCTAGGGGGTCACCCTGTTGTACACCTTGGCAGGACCAGAGAAGAGAGTCACCATAATATAACCGCGCAGGTTGGGAATAGCAGAACTCCACCCAAGGAGCAAGAGAAGGCATTGGATCCTAGTTTCAGACAATGTAACAATCCTGTCAATTAGGTTGAAGGCAGGCCCGGCCCATACCAGGAGCACCTTGAGCAATGGCTCAGGGCCCCGGTTTAATGGGGGGCCCAATTTTAAAAAAATTATTTAAAGTATTCATGCTAATCTAACGCTTATAATGCTAATAATAATGCTAATAATGCTAGTAATTCAGGAGAGGGGCTGAAATTATAATGCTAATAATGGGGCCCAATTTTTAAAAAAATTATTTTAAAGTAATTTCCCCTAGTTTTCATAAAAATCTGTACAACTTCCCAAAATTAACTTTATTATTTACTTTTTTCTACCATTGATATAAATGAATTCACCTCTGAAAAATACTCATCTTCTCCAAGTTATATTTCCCCAATTTACTGTATTTTTTCAATCATTGAAAAGAACTTAAAAAATAGCCATTAATTGTAAAGTAGTAAAGGTATTGTTCTTCTCTTCTCTATAATTTTATCTTACTATTTTTCTTGTTTATAAAATTTCTGAATTTTGAGATGGAAAATAAATGGGGAAATTGTTTCATGCGAGATTGATGAGGGATACCAGGTAAATGAAATTTAGAATGTTTGGGGTAAATTTCATGCGAAATTTTTCATGAAATGGTGAAATTATTTGGGAAAAATTATATTTCATGCCAAATACACATATTATTTGGGGGAAAATTGTTTCATGCCAAATTGTTTGGAAATTATGGGTACAGTAAATGGCAAAATTGTTTGGAGAAATTTAATTTCATGCCAAATTCAGAAATTGATATGGGAAATTGTTCATGTCAATTGATTGGGAAGTGGGGGTATATTGCATGAACGAAAAGGCTATATATTATTGCTTGTTTAAATTAAAAATAACTGTTTGGGGAAATTGTTTGTTGGATAAATTTTTTTTTTAATTTATTATTGAAAAAATAATAGTAGGTCTATTAAAAGTGATATTATTGATAAATTTATATAAATTTTGATTGCTCCATATCAGGTATTTAGATTGTTCACTCTATATTTTATTGTTGATTGAAAATTAATTATTGCGGGTGATTAATTTTATTGATTTATATAATATAATGGCACATATTTTAGAGGGCCCATATTTTACTTTTGCTCAGGGCCTCTAAAATCTCGGAGACGGCCCTGGTTGAAGGCATTCTGAAAATCCACTAAGAGCATCGAGGTACCACTAAGTGTAAAGCCTTATCATCATCATCATCATCATCATTATTATTATTATTATTATTATTATTATTATTATTATTATTATTATTATTATTATTATTATTATTATTATTAGAAACCCATGCAATGCAGGGATCTTTAAATCTTTAAATATAAAGTATAAATTTAAGATTATCAATTTTAAATTATCATTATTGTATACTTTTTTTTTTTTTTTTTTTTTTTTTGAGATAATCATTATTGTATACTTTTTCTAATTAATATACAATATAGAATATACCATATAATTATGATATATCAATTACATAAGTTTCCGATTTTATAAATAGTGTAAAGTAGGTTATTAGTTTTTATAATTTTGTTCAGCAAGACAATTGTTTTTTGTTCACAATGATAAATAGTTTAAATATATCAAATATTTCATCCTTATTATAGGGGTCAATAAAGGTATTTTTTTCATTTGATTATATATAGAAAATATTGTCTACGTGGCTCCATGTGGGTCTATACCGACTAACCCAAGACAGTCGGAATTAATACTCTAAATTCCGACGGTTTTGGATAGCCCACTAGAGATGCATTTTACCACACTTATAAGTGTAACCCAATAATGAATTAACCACACATATTATGTGTGGGCAATATTTCCCCACACATCCATAGCCACACTTATTTAAGTGTGGGGAAATATTTTAGGCACACATATATGTGTGGCTACGTGCATTTTTAAGTGTGGCTATATGCAACATATTTTGTAGTGTAAAGAGTTGGTTGTAAGTTGTAACTTGTAAGAAGGGTATTATTTAAATACCGACATGCTATTTTAAAATTGAATCCATGTAGTTAATTTACGGGGTTTTATAAACCTTTGACCTTTGACATATCTCTTGAGGAGATGACACGTGGATTTTCACAGTTCTTTTAATAAGATTTATGATTATTATTATTATTATTTAATAATAATAATAATAATAATAATAATAATAACAATAATAATAATAATAATAATAATAAAAGGGCAACTGTGAAAATCAATTTAGGGTAAGAGAGGTCGGCCGGCGAAAGCTAAGGTGGTGCCAAGGAAGCCTTTATTGAGTGTGTCTTCAGGTGAGGGTAGGGGTGTTCATTACCAGGTACCCGGCTAAACGGGTACCCGGAAAGCCGGGTACCCGGTTAGCCGGGTACCTTTTTTTGCGGCCCGTGTCCCGGCCCATTTATTGCGGGTACTCGGTTAGCGGGTACCCGGATAAAGCGGGTCGGGACACCAGGTACCCGGTTATTATTTTAATTTATTTTTTAGATTTAATTATAATTTATAAAATCGAATTCCGACGAAGCCATAGATAAGATTGGTTATATTCGATCCCTTAAATCATATAAATCACTTAATAGCATTGCGGTAATAAATAGAATATTCGACCGAGTGATCTGGAACCAACTTGAATAATGATGGAAATTTAAATGCTGCTTAGAAATACTTGTTTTTATAACTTCATAATTATAAAGGTTTTTATAGAGGCAAATACATTGACCAGTGGTTATGGTCGGGACATCATCAATGCTTGTTTTTATAACTTTTTAATTCATAATATTCTACTTAAGTGATTTATATGATTTAATTATAATTTATAAAATAGAAAATCAGAAAATAAACAAAAACAAACTTGAAATTAAACAAAAACATAAACAAAATTCTTACGGGTCATTAGCGGGTACCCGGGTCAAAAAATTACGGCCCATGACCCGACCCGGTTAAAGCGGGTCGGGTACCCGACTCGTGATTTTGAATTTTTTAAAATTTTTGACCCGCCGTTAATGAGCCGGGTCGACGGGTCGGGTCAATCGGGTCGGGTAGTTTTGAACACCCCTAGGTGAGGGTGGTGGTGAGGGTAGGTCTTCTTCTTCCCCAAATCACTTTAGGGTTTAGTCGGGTTTAAAATCAGTTTCTCAGAGTACTCCAGGATCGGTGGTTGAGAGTGCTACCAAGGTGGGCTTGAGTTGGGTGTCAGTCCTAAAGGGCGGTGGCTCTGGTGGTTTGTCGGGTTCGGGTGTTGGCATAGACGGCTCTGGTGGCGGTCCTGAATGTGGGGCAGGTGCAGCTGCTGCTTGTTCTAAACTTGTTCTTTCAGCTGGTCCGCTTTCCAACTCCAAACCTCAGCAAATGCCGATGCCAGTAGGTGACTCTAACTCTTCTCGAGTAATTGGTAAAATTAGTAAATCTGATGTTCAAGAGGAAATCAAATTTTGGGAAAATTCTGTTGTGTGCTATGTGACTAGTGCGAATCCACCTCTTAATGTCATAGATGGTTTTATTAGACGAATTTGGAAAGACTTGGAAATAGATAAAGTTGGTATGGTTAATAAGGGTGTTTTTCTTGTTTGGTTTTTACATAAAGTACATCAGGAGAAAGCCTGTGATATGAATGGTATTTCGTTTGATAAGAAACCGTTTGTTGTTAAACCATGGACAACTTCTATTTCTTATGAGAAGTCTAGTATTACGAGGATTCCTATATGGGTTAACACTACAAAAAAAATGCAAGTTTCCGACTACCCGAAATAGTCGGAATTCAGTCGGTATAGAGCTATACCGACTAAATTCCGACTATTTTGGGTTAGTCGGCATAGATTGGTCGGTAAAGCATTTTAGTAGGAAAACAGTCGGAATTTTCCGACTAACTTGGTTAGTCGAAAATTAGTCGGAAATTTCCGACTACCATTTAGTCGGACATTGGTCGGTAAGCACTATTTCAGGATTAAACCAAAAAATGAAAAAAAAAAAAATTTAAAAGTTTTACCGACCAGATTCCGACTAGACCAGTTAGTCGGAAAAAAAAATTAAAAAAAAATATTTTCGTAGTATTTGTACTACATCATACCCACGTGGCACACCCAGTCACGTACCTACGTGGCGCCCGCGTGGACACCCTCACACAAACAGCCTACACCCTCCTCTAATGCTACTAATAAGGTTTGTACCTGCAACCTCATGCATATGAGGTAAATGCTTCACCACCAGACCAAGTGTTGACTAGTGATATTATTAGCTATTTTATTGAATTTATAACATAATCACACTTCTTTCACTTATTATTATTATTATTATTATTATTATTATTATTATTATTATTATTATTATTATTATTATTATTATTATTATTATTATTTATAATTATTATTATTTATTATTATTATTATTATTATTATTATTATTATTATTATTATTATTATTATTATTATTATTATTTTTATATTATCCATTTTAGTGTATCAGACTATCAGTAGTATAGTATTAGTCGTATTAACATAATATTAGTCGTTTTTTTGAGATAATATTAGTCGTATTAGTGTAGTATTATATTTATTATTAGTTGTATTAATATATTATTAATATATTATTAATATATTATTAGTTATATTAGTTATATTAAATAAGTATATATACTACTCGTATTAGTTTATATTACTTCGCTACCTCGTATTAGCATAATATTAGTCGTATTAGTGTAGTTTTAGTTGTATTATTATATTATTCGTGCATTATTAGTTAATATTAGTTATTATTATTGAAGAGTTGTATTAATTATTATTAGTTATATTAGTGCATTATTAGTACTTTATTAGTTATTTAGTCGTATTAGTATATTGTTATTATTATTATTATTATTTTGAGTCGTTGTATATTATTAATATATTAATAATGCAAACTATACTTTTCCAGTACCGACAAATTAAACTAGTAAGATAAAAAATAAATTAATAATACAAAACTATTAGTATAAAACAAAATTTTAATAAAATAACAAAATATGTATATTATTAATTGTATTTGCATAGTATTACTGTATTAGCAGTCGTATTAGTACTTTATTAGATATTTAGTCATATTAGGCGTATTAGTTATTATTAGTTGTATTAGTATATTATCATTAATATTATTAGTCATTGTAATAGGTAAACCAATTCCTTGTAATATATTAGTAATATAGTATTAGTCATATTAATGTAGAATTAATATATTATTATTTGTATTAGTATATTATGTTATTACTCGTAATATGTTATTAATTAATTGTATTAGTATATAATGAGTCGTATTTAATGTATTATTAGCTTATTAGTATATAGTTAGTCATATTATTGTATTATTAGTCTTACTAGGTGCATTATTAATCTATTGACGAAGAACAAAATCATAAACTTGATGATGATCAAAATCGTAAACTTTGAAAAGAGATCAAGGCTTAATTAAGAAAATAATTCAAAAGAAAAGCATGAAAAATATGAAAATCCCAAGTTCTTAAGCTACTCTAACTAAAATGCATAAAAGTAATCATGACCCACTAAAAACTAATAAATTCTAAAATGCATAAAAATAATCATGACCCACTAAAAACTAAATGATAATCCTCCTAACTCCTCTAATACGTATGTAGTCACTTCCAAAATCCATGATAAAAGTTTACCGACTAAATTCCGACCGAAATTTAGTCGGAAAATGGTCGGTAAATTTCCCGACTAAATTTCAGTCGGAAAATAGTCGGAAAATAATGAGTAACAAATTTTAATTTTTTTTTAAAAACTTAAATTTCCGACTAAAAACTAATTTAGTAGCAATTTAGTCGAAAATTCCGACTAACTCCTGCCAGTCGGAAAATTAGTCGGTAATTCCGACTGTTTGGGGTTAGTCGGTGGGTTTTAGTCAGAAAGTTGCATTTTTTTTGTAGTGTAAATTGCCTAAGCTTGACATTAGATATTGGACTGAGGAAATGCTTAGGACAATAGTGGGCTATCTTGGCACCTTGCTTAAGATTGATGCGGCTACTTCTTCTAAGAGCCGAATGATGTTTGCTAGGTTTTTGGTTGATATAAATGTGGAGGACGGTTTCCCGGATGAATTATTCTTTTCTAATGAAAATGATGAAATCATTACTCAGGCAGTTCATTATGATTGGTTACCTGTTTGGTGATCTAAATGCTCTCAGTAGGACTGAACACCGGTCCAAACCCGGACTGGAATCAAAAAATTCGAGGACCGGAGGCCAGACCTGTTTCATCTGGTCCGGTTCCAGTCCGACCCTGAAAAATTTCGGTTCGGTCCAGGTCCGGACTGATTGGACCGGCTAAAAAATACTGTTTCAAATTTTAAGATATTTATTATAGTAAAATTCAAAATAAATCATCATATAGTCGATAAAATACTAGCTTGCTTTTTTCCTAATAACTTCGATGTCAAAAGTTTATTAATAATAATAGTTATAAACTTATAATTAATCCAAAAGTCCAAAGTTCGATCTTCAAAAAAAAGTCCAATGTCCGATATTCAAAAAAAAGTCTAAAGTCCGATCTCCAAAAAAAATACAAAGTTTAATACATTAATATCTTCAATACATTCCTTCAAAACAATTTTAACCAAGTCAAACAAAAAACAACATTCGTGACTCGTGAGCTTCATATCAAGCTATCCAGATAAATCACTTGGTCATACATGTCATTTTCACAAAGATCTGTCACTAAACCATAACACATAAGAAACATAGAAATAAAAATGTAAATAAAATAAAAAAAGAAATAAATACACAATCATAAAATCACCTTTTTCCAATTCCTCTAATTCACAAAAATTCTCTTCTATATCAACACCTAATGATCCCTTTATTCGTAACCAATCTTGTGAACAAACAAAAGCTTGTACCATGCATCTTACATTGATAACAAAAACTATTCATTAAAATAAACAATATATATAATAAACCAAAGTAAAGTATTAAGTGAATATTATATTACCTTAGGAGTTAGTGAACTCCTAAAAGGATTAAGAATACGACCTCCGGCACTAAAGGTAGACTCAGATGCAACGGTAGACAATGTAATAACTAATACATCACGAGCCATGTGTGAAATAATTGGATATCTTTGCCCATATTGACCCCATCATGCTAATGCATCCATACCCTTTTCTGTTGGCCCTAATCGACCAGTCAAGTACCTATCTAACTCGCTTCTATCATACTCACTTGAACCCTCCAACCGTTCTGCTCTCTCCCTTATGCTTTGCAAGTAATTACTTCCTAATAGGCCATCATCCTCACTTAAATCAATTGGAATAGAAGAATCATCACTTGTTTGCATTGGTTGATAATCTTGAGGAGAGTATTTTAATTCTATACTCATCAAATAATTCATGAGTGAACTTCTTCACATCAGCACAAAGTATTGAACCATCTTCCTTACCATACATATCAATAAGTGTCAACTCAATAGGCAACCATTTAGTTTGAGGATCAAGAATGGCAGCAACATAAATCAACATATTCATTTTCATTATGTTCCCCCAATATTTATCATACTTTTTATTCATTGAACATGCCATTGCTTTAAAGTCAGGGTCACTATTTTTCTCCCATCTTTTCAACATATCATAAACAACAGCAACCTCAAAAAAACCTTTACTACTTGTCACATAAAGAGAGCCAGATGTTTGACGAGTTAAAAGATAAAAACCTTTCAAAAATACAACCAACCTTTTTAATTTTGCCCAATCATCATTATCTGGTGGCATTTCAGAATCCTTATCTCCACTACGTATATTTATTCCACCAAAAACAGGTTCAAATTTGATAGCTGTATCCAACATATCATAAGTGGAGTTCCAACGAGTAGGAACATCAAAACACAAAGAAGATTTACTTTGAATATTATATTTAGGTACAAGGTCTTTAAACCTTTGAATTCTTGCAGGAGAGTTCTTAATATATTTCACAGCATTTCTTATCCTATCAATGCATAGACCATGTTCTTTAATGCCATCCCATACAATAAGATTAATGATATGAGCAATGCATCTAATATGAACATACTTTCCATCTACAATACAATTAGCCCTATTACGTTGAGCTAATTTTTTCAAGTGAACACAAGCTACATCATTAGAACTCGTATTGTCAACAGTGACTGTGAAAAGTTAATCCTCAATTTCCCAAAATTCTAAACATGCCTCAACAGCCTTATCAATGGCCTCACCTTTATGACTTGAAATTGGACAAAAATTAATAATTTTTTTTATGCAATTTCCAATCATTATCAATGAAGGGAAGGGTGAGACACATATAATTGATTCTTTTGATTGATGTTCAAGTATCAGTAGTCACACTAACCCTTTAACAAGTCTTTAGAAAATCTTTCAACCTATCTCTTTCATTTTTGTACATTAAATAACAATCACGAGCAATAGTAGTAAGAGATGGCATTTGAAATCTAGGGTAAGCAACAGACATTAATCTTCTTAATCCAGGTTTATCAACAATTCTAAAAGGACACTCATCAATGATAATCATTTGAGCTACTGCGTCCCAAACATCTTTTAAATTAACAGTCCTATACTTTAATTTTCTTTCACAGTCATCCCCAAACTTATCTCTTTCCCCTTGTTGAAAAAACAACTCGGTTTGTTTTCCCTTCCCTTTATTCATAGGATTAGCAAGACATCTACCCACGTGAAGCTTAACATTTTTTGAACCATTTACGTTACTATCATAAACAAAAGTCTTATCACAATACTTGCACTCACAACCAGTGTTATTAGAATCGTGATCCGAATCGTAGGATTGTACGATCCTACGACCCAGATCGAAGCCCACGCGTAGGATCGTACATAGAATCGAAATTAGGTAGAGTCGCAGCAGAATCGTTGGGATCGAGTGGAATCGAGCAGAATCGCGAGTTTAGTACGATCCTGCCGATCCCGATCTTTGAGTGTACTTGACTACTTATAACCTAAAATCCCAAAAAAAAAAACCCTAATCTTACACTACCTGCTGTTTCATTTTCTCATCTACAGTCTACACACTCAAACCCTAAATAGCCGGCGCTCCTCCTTCCTGCTACAGCCTACAGCCGCGCACTACGAACACGAAGGCACCTCCTTCCATTCTTCATCCTGCTTAGTACGAAGGCACCACGAAGGTAAATTTCTTTAATGTTTGTCGAAATTTCTTTGATGTTTGTAATGCTTTTGTCTCCTTTGTTTCTCTAATCTTATTGTCGAATTTACATGGTAAATTTGTCGAAATTTCTGCCAATCTCACTATTTATAATTTCTTTGATGTTTGTAATGCTTTTCTAATGTGATTTTGTCGAAATTTCTGTCGAAATTTGTTTCTCTTTGATGTTTATAATGCTTTTCTAATCTGAATTTGTTTCTCTTTGATGTTTATAATGCTTTTCTAATCTGAATTTGTTTCTCTTTGATGTTTATAATGCTTTTCTCTTTGATGTTTCTCTTTGATGTTTATAATGCTTTTAGATTAGTTTTCTCTTTGATGTTTATAATGTGATTTAGAATTTATTTTGTTTTTTTAATCTGAATTTATATATGTTTAAATTATATATGTTTAATGAGATTAAATTATATATGCTTAATAAGAAACTTTTGATAATTGATACAATATTTGTGAAGAAATGCAAGTTAAATGGTGTGCTTGTAACTTGTAAGCTATACTAGTATATTTTCTTTGTGGCTTGGATAGACATTGATATATCATATATGGGATTAATTCGTAATGGTTGAATCACTGATTGTACTGTTTTTATTAACATAACAGAATGTCTAGTTCTAGTAAGAGGAAAAATGCACCGGGTAGTAGAACTGATCCAGGTTGGGAACATTGTATTGAAGTCGATAAAATAGCTAAGAAAGTAAAATGTAAATATTGTGGTGTTGTACGTTCTGGTGGAATTTTTAGGCATAAGCATCATCTTGCTTGTACTGGTATTAATGTTGAAGGTTGTTTGCAAGTTCCTGATGATGTTAAGTATAAGTTTAGGGCATTGTTAGAAGCAACTTCAGAAGCATCTAGTGCAAAAAAAAGAAAAATTTTTGACATTGGTGAGGAAGAATGTGAAAGTGGGGGTAGTAGTAAAGGGGTGAGAGGAGGTATGGATGCTTTTGTTAATAAAAGTAAGCATAGTATGCAAACAACACTTAATCAAAAATTTAAAAGGGAAGAAAGAGAAGAAGTTTGTCAACAAATTGCTCGCTTCTTTTACACTAGTGCTATTCCATTTAATGCGGTTAACAATCCTGAATTTCCAATCATGGTTGAAAAGGTTGCGAGGTTTGGTATAGGACTTAAACCTCCTAGTTATCATGAAATGAGGGTCACATTTTTGAACAAAGAGGTGAAAAATGTCTTGATCATGCTTAAAGAGTTTAAACGTCAAAGTACATCAAATGCACAATCACCTATCAATTTAGATGATTTACCATCAGATGATGAGTGGATAGCTAAGATTGAAGATCTCGTTCTTCCATCCGATAATCGATGGCTAAATGATCTCGACAGAGATGCACGTAGGTTTACTAGATCTGCACTACAAACTGGAGTAGGTGAAAACACTGATGGTGATGGAGATTTTATAGACATTGAGAGTATGTTTTTCTTATATTTCATTTTATTACTTTTATAATGCCTAGTTTTCAAATAAAATGAACAATCGTATTTTTTCATATAGATGAGCCGCGTGAGAATGTAGATGCACAATTGATAAGTGATGATGATGAAGCTAGAACATTTGGTGGTTCATGTGATGTTGAAGAAGATGATTTGGGTGATGGCGATGATCTATATGTAGTTACCACCACAGGAGGAACGGGTGATGATGGAAGCTTTGGATATGATGAGTGATGATGATGATGAAGCTTTAGATAAATTTAATATGTATTTTGATTAATTTGAAACTTGTATTTTAACATTATTAAAAAAGATTATGATGTATTTTGACATTATGTGTTGACATTATTAATTTGAAACTTGTACTTTGACAACGATTATGGTGATGAAGAAGCTAGTATCTTAATCTAAACATAGTATTAAAAAAGATGTGTTTAGTGCTTTTTTATAGTTAAAATCATCAAACAATAAGCATGGTCTTGATAAAACTTGTTAATTCTGCAAATTTGTAGAATCGACCGATCCTACGATCCGATCCAACGATCCGATCCCACCTGATGATTTCGATCCTGCGTAGAATCCCGATCTTGACAACCTTGCTCACAACGCAACAAACCATTTTCAAAATAATCAATAAAATGTACCCAATACTCACCCGTTCTCTTTGTTTTTCTAACAACATATGTCTCCCATCCGTTAGCTTTTTATCAGGGGGTAAGTTTTTGGATAGTTCCTCAACATCCAAAACCATTGTGTTTGTATTTGCATCTGATTGTTGTGTTTCCTCGGTTTGATCGGAGGAGTATACAGCAGCTCGTTGTCCTTTAGATTTGGAGCTCATCTATACGTTAATCATATGAAAATGGTATTAGATTTTATTTATCATAAAGCCTTTAACACTATCAAAAATCTAAACAACAAAATGTATGATTTACACAATAATGCAAAAAACCATACATTACAAGATGAACAATCCGTTATTGGAACTTGGCAGTCGGTCGTGCACCTTGTGTAGCTTCTTTATCTCTACGATCTACTACTCTATAACAAACAATAGCAACATTTATGTGTCATCTTCACATCAGTGATTTTAGCCATTAACACAATATATCAAAGAGTATCATCATCAACACAAAATCAGTTATAATCTAATACGACATAATGTTGTTACTTGTTAGTCATTTTAGAATGTTGCGAAAAAAGATCAAATTTTAGCCTCTTTGATAGTGTTGATATAGATTTAAACTTAAAAGTGGATAATCATCATACTCACTTAAAAGTGAATCAATATTTCATAATCTACTGTCATGGCATTCCAAGTGTTAATGGCGAAAAAAGATGAAATTTTAGCTAAAAATTTCTGAAAAAACCTAAAACTAAAACAAACCAAAAACTAAACCAAGTTACCAACCTCCATTGTTGAACAGAAACCTAAACTAAACTAAAACTAAAACTAAACTAAAACTAAAACTAAAACTAAATTAAAACTAAAACTAAAACTAAACCAAAAATCTAATCAACAATATAATCTCATTCCAAATATGAATAAATCAATTATAATCATAAATTCATTAAAATTTCTGAAATAATGAATGTGTACCGTCCCATTGTTGAACAGAAAAATTTCATAAAAACTAAAACTAAAACAACCCTTTCCCATCTCTCTCTAAACACACCCATTGTTGAAAAAAAAAAGAATGGAAAAGATGCATTACCGGCTGCCGGAGAAGGGATTGGAGATGGAGTAGTAGCAGCGCCGCAGTAGGTTTGACCGGACCCTAAAAATAAACCCTAAAAATGAAATTGAGTATTTATATATGTCAAAAAGTAAGAAGCTAAATACAAATTAACCGGTCCTAACCGAGTCGACCCTGAATTTTTCGGGTTTGACCGGACCGGACCGAAAACCCGGAGTTGGAAATTTTATAGGACCGGAGACCGAACGTGTTGCTTCCAGTCCGGTCCGGGTTCATCCGGGTTGGTCCGGTCTAGGTTTGCACAGCCCTAGCTCTCAGTTTGGTCATACGTTAGTTGATTGTAGGATGGGGCAGCCAAAGAGTTCTAAAGCTCTTTTAGAGGTGGATGCTAATGGGTTTAGGCCTTATAGGAAGGGTTTTCGTTCCGATTCTCAACAAGTTGCACCAATTGAGAAGGGTGAGGAGCTGGAATCTGATAGTGACAAAGAGGATAGTTCCCAACCCGTTGTTGGCGGGAATGACTTGGAGCAAATTCCAGCGATGTTTACTGGAAATGGCTTTAGTGTTTTGATATCTGTTCCTGATGGCAATCTTGAGCATGACTTACCTAATACAGCGCTGGGAGCTGATCCTATCCTAGGGAATGGATAGTGTTTGTGCATGAAATGTAAGGGGAATCAATAAGGTTCGGAAACAATTTGAGGTGGCTCATTTCGTCTCAACTTATAATATCCACCTTTTTGGTAAACTTGAAACTAAGGTAAAGCGGAATGGATTGGGGTCCCTTTATCTTCGACTTTGTCCCAATTGGTGTTTTACTAATAATTTGGCGTGGCATGATGGTGGTCGTATTGTGGTTGGGTGGCATAGTGAGAGTATGCAGGTGAACATTTTGGCATGCTCTAGTCAGTATATTCATCTTGAGGTTACTCCTAGAATGAGTGCTCGATTTCTGTGCTCCTTTGTGTATGGTTCCAACTGTCGGCGGGATAGACTTGTTTTATTTCAGCAGTTGGCTGACATTGGCGCTAGATGTTATCTGCCTTGGTTGGTCCTTGGGGACTTTAATTGTGTTGCCAACTTGAATGAGAGAGTAGGAGCTCCTGTTCGGCTTCATGAGGTGACCCCTTTGAGGGATTGTATGTCAATGTGTGACCTTCACGATCTTCGTTCCTCCGGGCGATTCTTTACTTGGAGTAATAAGCAAGCGGCGAATCAGCGAGTTCTTAGTAAGATTGATAGAGTGTTAGGTAATGAGGCTTGGGAGGATGCTTTTCCGAATGCCCATGTATTCTATCTTCCTAACGGTGATTATGATCATTCACCAATGTTGGTACAATTCCTTCGTACTCCAAAGGGTCGGAAACCTTTTCTCTTCTTCAATTATTGGACAGGGCGGGAAAACTTTATTCCGGTGGTGTGGGAGGTTTGGGGTGTTGACATAGTGGGGTACCCTGGTTACGTGGTCACTCAAAAGTTGAGGCAGTTAAAGGATAGGCTTAAATCGATGTTTGGTAGATCAAACCTTCAGATCAGTTTAGAGAATGTCAGGCTGCTTTGTTAGACATACAGGGTCAAATGCATGATAGACCTGATGTGATTGAATTGGCCACTCAAGAGCAAATGTACTATCTGCTCAATTGTAGAGTTTGAAGAAAGACCTGAAACACTCTCTTAGACAGAAGGCGAAGCCATAGTGGATTCAACCTGGGGATGATAATACTTCTTTTTTCCATCAGAGTATTAAATATCAGAATCGTTTGAATAGTATTAGCGTTCTCATTGAGGATGGGAGGAACATTTTTGATCCTGTGCAAATTCAGCAAAAGTTCTTTGACTTTTATGCGACTCTCTTTGGTACTGTACTTCCTGATAGATCTTCTGTTGATCTTAATGTTATCCGTCACGGTCCTATTCTTTCACGTCAGCAGGGCCAACTGTTAGATTTGACCTTTGCGTCGGAGGAGATAAAACTAGCCCTTTGGAATATTCCTGATGAGAAGGCTCCAGAATTGGATGGGTTCAATAGTAAGTTTTATAAGGCTGCATGGTCGGTTGTGGGGCCTGATGTTATTCGTGCAATCTCTCATTTCTTTCAGTCTGGGAAGCTGCCGAGGAGTTGGACTATTTCTACTATCACTTTGATCCCAAAAGTGCAGAATCCTTCTTGTCCAAGTGATTATCGTCCCATTTCTTGTTGTCATGTCCTATATAAGTGCATTTCCAAGTTGATTTGTTTTAGGCTCGTTTGATTTTAGGTGATATTATTGATCATGCGCAAGGTGCGTTTGTAGCGGGTCGTAGCATCATGCATAATACCAGGAAGAATTGTGCGCCTAGTTGTCTCATGAAGATTGATTTGTGTAAAGCGTATGATTCTCTAGATTGGCTATTCATTAAGGAAATGTTAGTAGTGCTTCATTTTCCCCATCATTTTATTAAGATCATTATGGCCTGTGTTACATCCACAAATTATGTGCTCGTGCTTAATGGTAGTTCGACGCCTATGTTTAAGGATCGAAGGGGGCTTCGTCAAGGGGATCCCTTGTCCCCTCTCCTTTTTGTGGTGGGTATGGAGTACTTATCTCGACTTTTGAAGAGTGCTGAGGGTTCTTATTGGTTTCAACCTCGGTGTAAGACCATCAAGCTTTCGCATCTTTGTTTTGCTGATGACTTGATGCTTTTCTGTAAGGGTGATGTTTCTTCTGTTCGGGCCATGTGTAGTGGTATTGATACCTTTGCTCAGACTTCGGGGCTTCCAGCTAACTTCTATAAGTCAGCGATGTATACAATCGGGGTTCCCATTGGTATTCAGAGGGAGCTATTGCGTATTTCGAACTTTCGCTTGGGTTCTCTTCCTTTTACTTATTTAGGTGTGCCTTTATCTTCAAAGCATCTTAGTGCGGTTGAATGTGAGAAAATTTCTGATAAGATGACTACGAGAATTAGGATGTGGCAGGGGAAGCATCTTTCGTATGCCGCTCGGCTGCAACTTATTAATTTAGTCCCGATGGGTATCTCAGCATATTGGTGTCAAATGTTCATCCTGCCTACGAAGGTAATTAATATTGTCAATTCTATATATCGCTCGTTCCTCTGGTTTGGTGTACAGGAAAACCATAGACCAAGAAATGTTAACTGTACGAGGAGGTCTGTAGGCCGAAAAGGGAAGGTGGCTTGGGCATTCGAAATCTCCAAGTGTGGAATATCGTGGCTGTTGGTAAAATTGCGTGGCATCTGGCTAAACTAAGCAAGTCCCTCTGGGTTAGGTGAGTTCATGGAGTGTATATTAAAGGTGGTCGGTGGGAGATCTTCAATGTTTCTATCACAGCTAGTTGGACATTGAAACGAATATGTGCTGTGAAGGATCGCCTTAAAAACTAGGTTGTTAAAGACTCTTACTCGATTAAGGAGACCTATGTGGAAGTTATGCGCTCCAATCTGAAAGTCTCATGGAAGCACCTTGTTTGGAATCACATCTCTCTTCCTAAACATTAGTTTATAGCTTGGTTAGCTACGAAACAGCGGTTACGTACTAAGGATAAACTATTACGCTTGGGTGTGGTAATGGATGACTTGTGTCCCCTTTGTGGTCTATACCTGGAGACTGGAGTCTCATGAACACCTTTTCTTAACCTGTCCTTATAGTAGAATGTGTCTCTATCTTGAGTAGTTGGGTAGGGGTTGTTTTTAGGCCTATAGATAAAATGGACTTCCGGAAGTCTAAATTAAGTCGTACGCAAAGGAGTTTTTTATGTGCTATTTATACTGCTGTGATATACCATGTGTGGATGAACAGGAATACAGCTGTGTGAAAAGGTTTTGTCCAAACCCTGCAACAGGTCTTAAGCACTATACGCCAAACTATTAGGACTCGTGTTGAGGGTCTATATCCTTTGGATAATGATATTAGGATTAGGCATTGGCTTCTATAGATTGTACTGTGTGACCAAGTTGTTCATGAGGCTTTGGTTGCGTGTTGCTGGGTGATTGCTGGCCCAAGCATTTGGGTTTTGCTCCTTGTGGTTATTGAGTAATCATTGCTGCTAGTTTATTGTTATGATATTGTTGGTTACTCTTCTTGCTGTTTGTTTGCTGCTTATGCGTGATGAGTATTGTTCTGGGATGCTGGTTGCTGCCCTACAATGATGTAGGGATGTCGCTTACTTATGTACAAATGAGCATACTTTCTTGTTGTGCTACTGTGATGATGTGTTGCCTGTTGCTTTACTAGTGTCCTACACATGTTGTGATTCTGTGATGAGGCTGCTGCTGTTGGCTATGGGCTGATTTAGTGTTGAATGTGTTGTCTCCTTCCTATTAGTACTGCTTCTGATTTGTGCTGCTTTGGGCGAACATGCTGATTGGCTGCTGTTTCGTGTTCCTTGTCTACTGCATTATTGATTGTGATGATTGTGTAGCTGCTGTTGTGCTCCTGTATCAGTGTGGGAGATGAGCTGGACTGGTATTTTAACTCTGTTAAGCTGCTAGCTGACTGATTTCTACTGATGCTGCACAGATGCTGCAACTACTTGGAAGTGTGTGTTGTCTTTGTAGTGATGTCTGCTTGTTCCAAGGCTGCCTAGTTTTTGGATCAGCTGCCTGTCTCCGGCTGCTGTTGCTTGGTTGACATTGGCTGATTATGCTTACTGCTGTTTGCCGGTTTGATTGTTGGTTGATTGTGCTTATCAAGCTACTAATCGTTTATGCTTCAGATGCAGCAAGCTGCCTCCTGAGTGTGCTCCTGATTGGATGGGCTTGAGATACATGCTGCTGGTCCATTGGTTTTTGTTTCATCAATTTTGTTGCAGTCCTCTATATGTATTTTGGTGCAGTAGTTTGTCTGTATAGCTATTAGCATCTTTGTTTTTTATTGGATTTTAGCTGACTATTGTTTTGTCGGTTGGTATTGGCCTTGGTTTTTGCCCGTATGCACATGAAGAGTGGGCCAGGGAAACCCTTCATAGAAGGTGGGCCTCGGTTCCACACTGATGCAAATAGGATTTTCCGAGTTCCATTTGACATGATGTATTTGGTTTTTTCTGGTGAATGAAAAAGTTTTTGTTTGCTAAAAAAAAATAATAATAAAAGGGACTTTACAAGAAGTTGGTGAGGAGTCGAGTAATAAGTTGAGTACCCACACCTTTTTGAATACAAAAGGCTAATCTTTGGAAAATGTATGCCCTAGACTTAGTGGTATTGGTGTAGCTCATGGCAGCCGATGCAATCCTAGAAAGCATTTCGAGAGCGTCCTCACTTAGCTCTCCAAAGGTAGAGAAAGCAATAAGGATGAATTTGTAATCGTTCTCCTCGCATTTAGACATGTATTTCATCCTCTTTCTTTCTGCAACATTAGCTAGAGAAACACCTGGGGCTCATGAGGAGACTCCTGTGCCAGTAAAGGATGAACCTCCTATTACATCTACACACGCATCTTTACCATGAAGCTAGTTAAATAGTAGAAGATCCGCTGGCTTAAAATCGTTACCCGCCTCCAATGAGAACCCCATTGGCGCCTCCTTACAAACTTAGATCTCAGCTTTACAACATATGTCTACCAGCATGTCTCGAACCAAATTATGTCGAAACTTCACACCAACATCACTGAAGAAATGAATTGCATGATCCCCCCAAATATTCATCCTGGCAGTATTGTAGCTCGGGCATAGACTGCCTTCGGTTACAAGGGAATAATGAGCCGATAACATAAAACAGATTGATACTGTTGAGAAGTCATTTTCAATCCCAGACCATCAATGGGGATCGTTAACAGAAAGTCTTGTGCATGTGATTCCTGGGTAGAACAAAGGATGACAATATGTCTCGGTGTGAGATGTAGCTAGACACAAGGTTGTTCTCAACAATATTAAATAAGCCCCTGCCAACTTTTTCACCATATAGGGGGCTGTGGATTCATCATTGAGAGAAACTGCATTGCTGCCACAAAGAATTCGAATGACGCTAAGGGCCCATTCGAAAGCTGGACCTGGAGAAGAAAAATCGCTGGTAGCCAAGATTCTAGCTTGAAGGGAGCTGGTTTGTAGACGAGAAGCAAGGAAAGCATAATTAATGATATCAACTGCTGAGTAGACACTAAGACCACCCATCTTTATAGGGAGTGTGGCTAATCCCCATTGCCAATCTCCAAATCCTGGCCCCGAGGCCGTAACTATCTTCTCAATGGAATCTCGCAGGGCAATATCAAACTGAACCCGTGCGTCCCAAAACGAATTAGGAGGGCAAGTCCTCAGAGCATAAAGTAATCTCTCTACCCCTGCACAATAATAGAGAAGGAGGAGCTTGCATTGGGGGTCACGGAGTTTACTAACAGTTGTCATGAACTCAATGGTTTTTGAAACCCTCTTCATGGAGAAATCACGACAAAAGCTCTGATCAGTGCTCACAGGCCCACCAAGGAGCTTAACCCCGCATGAGGACGGGATATGTTAGAGGGGAAGACCCCGGGCTCTCTACTTCTAAGTACACGTCATGCAAATGCTCTAAGAATTTCATACAACATCACATCATAGAATGAATACAATATTACTTGACATAACCAGTTACAAAAGTATGGTCCAAGCGTGTACCTTAATTGTACGACCATCCAATACACAATTACCACACTTGCAGTAGTTCAACCTCTTATAAACCGAGGTCTATAAGGATCAAAGATTTGAATTAGAACAATTGAACATTCAAAAACCATCCCTTGAATTTTTTTTGTCTCTTTTATCTCTTTCTCTCTCTTATATTTGAATGAAATGAATAAGCAAATGAAAGGAAAAAAAAAATGATTTTAGCTTCTAGCATTCACCTCCATATGAAAGGTTAAAGCATATTTTAGAAATGAATTAATTCTTATGCTTAATTGCCCCTTAAATTGAAATAAGGGAGGAGTTACTATGAACTCCTCCAACTACACCTAGAACCGGCCGGTCAACCCTTCACATGCTCATATGTATTTGTTGTTTTTTTATTAATAAATTAATGCTTAATTGCCCCCTTAAATTGCAATAGGAGGAGTTACTATGAACTCCTCCAAGTACACCTAGAATAGGCCAACCCTTCACATGCTCATATGTATTTGTTGTTTTTTAATTAATAAATTAATTCTATAGTTCAATTAAATTTAAGACGATAACATATGTTACGTGATAAACTTGATACGCGATAAAGTAAACACGCGTACAACAAAACTTAAATGATGAAGAATTAAATTGTACATGTTTATATATTTTAATCAACTAAAATATATTAAATAGTTATTTATTTAGATAATTTATTAATGGGGTGTTACAGTTATTATCTACGCCTAAGCTTGTAATACTTTTTACAGTATTCAATTTGTTTTCTCTATTGTGAGATTGAGATCTGTACTTTTATTAAGGGAACTTGTAAGATGTACTTCAAGGAGAAGAACGTGGTGAGAGAAGATAAATAAATAGATCTTTTAAGTTGTCTTAAAGTTTATTAATAAAAGACGTTGAATCCTACGGACTGGAAGAGAACCCATAGGTAGGGAGTAGGCTATTAAAAACTGAACCTCGTTAACAAATCCTTAGTTCTTGTTTTAGTTTATTTGCATATATTGTTCATAGATTTATCATACGACTTATAATAGTTTCAGAAAACTGTTTTGAAAGGTCTCTCTAACTCTAAAAAAAAACTCTTGAGTTTACCTTTCAGAGAAAAATTTTAAAAAGATCATACTCTCTATTAACCCCTTCTAGAGAGTATTCGATCTCCTATCAATTTTCATTTACCATTTACATTTCTAAACTATTTTCATTATGTTACATTTCCATAGCCTATACCAAACGACCTCGTAATATCTAAAACAAGATTGGAACTAATATATAAAATATAATACTCCCTCTGTTTTTATATGTTCTTCTCAAATAGAATTTATAAATTTTAGTGTCGAACTTTGACTACGATTTTTCATCGATCTATAAGAAAAAACATATTTATATGGAATCTTGTTAGATTCGTCTCAATCCATACATTATAAATATAAACTTTTTAGAATTTTTGAAAAAACTCACAATTAAAATTATTTAATTTTAAAGTTGCCATTGATATCTGCGAAAAAAGTAAATGGGAAAAACATTTAAAAGTAGAGATTATTAAATAAGCTTCCTTAAAAATTTTGAGACAAAATTAAAGCTAAGTTAAGATTGAATGTCGAACAATGCTTTTTCAATACATGTGTTCAAATCACTAAATTACATAAGTTTAGCACGTTATGAGCTACATTATTACTCTCTTTTTTACATTAAAACAAAAGGCAATATAAAATTTAACTATACAAAAGATGTCATTAATAATGGAGTTAAATTGAGATCATAAGTAGAGTAGTGGTTGAGACTTGAGGGCTTTTTCTTTCAGCATTGTGATATGGGTTTAATAATTTTATTCATCCATAATAAGGATTTATTTCCTCTCTTCATTGTTTTTAGAGATTCTATAGCATATATACACAAGACAAATAACATATATAGAAAGTGGTGATATTTTGTGATTTGCTTAGGTAGGACTTGGGAGTTTTCCCATCACTTTTCTAAGTAGTTGGTGCACATCACCAAAAACAGCTCAATTTGATCCACCCACCAACTATTTTATGTACTTCTAGTTTACAACTACTACTTATCCACTATTAACAGAGACGGATTTAGGTAGGTGTTAATATTAAAATGTTCCAAATCATATATATATATATATATATATATATATATATATATATATATATATATATACATATATATATATACATATATATACATATATATATATATATATATATATATATATATATATATATATATATATATATATATATATATATATATATATATATATATATATATATATATATATATATATATATATATATATATATATATATATATATATATATATATATATATATGGGTAAAAATTATGTCTTGTTACTTTTCGGTTAAAATTGATCTTAAACTACTATTCAAATTTTGTTCTTTAGGTTGAGTCTATCACCAATTCACCATATATTTTGTCATTAATGATCTTACTCTCTTAACACTGGTGTCATTTCACTTTAAATTTTTTACTTTATGAGAAGGTAATTTAAATTTGATTTTTGAATTGTATATATACAAAATAATATATTTTTATATGGGATCTTATTAGATTATTCATCTTGACTCTTAATGCAAAGAATTTTAACATGTAATTTTTATAATTTTTTATTATGCATTCTATGAGACATCGAGGCTTAAATGAAATAGTGAAAAAGTAAAGTGGACAAACAAAAAGAAACTGATGAAGTAATAAAATAATTTGCATTTAAATGAATAAAACAAAATCTTATTTAACTACTATTACTTTCAATGGTTATTAAGAACATACGAGTTCTCTAATTTCAGTATTTCTTTCTGATATTTAATTCTAGCATCAATTTAAGAGGGAATAATATATATTCAAGTGTATCATTGTAATAACATCATTTGCACTTTATTAAGTTTTAATATGTACCATTATTAAATTTAGTATAAATTTGCTAATGCTTAATTGATAATGATCAAACATATTAGAAAAGTGGTAAAATATTTTAAATAAGGACTTTGCAAAATTTTATCAATATTGTAAACTCAAACAATCTGTAAAAAACAAAAGTGAATTTCAATCGTGCATAAAACAGATATAATAATCATAATAAACTTAACAAAACTCAAAAGGTACATGTAAGATAGTATTAGTTAAGAGGTTTAAAGGTGAATGCTTACTTAGCATCCATTTATAGTCACCAACTCTTATCAACAAGTGTAAAGCACATTGGTCTGCAGGACATCATTAAAATTAGAAAAATAATCATGCAAAAATAAAATTTTGTACTAACTATCACATGTTAAAATCAAAATAAATACATAAAATATGAAGAAAATAGACTAATTATATCTTCTAAGGAAAATGTATATTTTGAAGTGCTCCAAACTAGAGAGTATAGAATAAAGAAAACATTGCAAATTAATGAATTTTAGAATACTTTTACAATTCACATTAATTGTCCCATTTAGTTTTTTGATACTATTCATCGATAACTTTTAATTTGTTTTTTATTCTTAATCAAGATGTCAAAATATAGTCATATAAAATCTTATTTGAAAACTAAATTTTATCAATATTAAACTTTTAAAATTTTAAATTATGCACAATTAGAAATATTTAGGATTGAATTAACATATTGGATTGTGTAAAGGTAAAGGTAAAGGATTTTCCCGATATCCCGTATAAGGTAGGGTCCGAATGGAGGTTTTCTTTTTCTTGAAAGATATTGGATATTGTCTCAAAACTAAAAATTACAAACTTACAATTCAATAAAAACCAACTCAAAGTTGATGCTTTGTGTTCTAATTTATTAGGTTTTGGCTGTAGCCATGTTAAAAGGAACGGTAACACTTTAGCCCATTTAGTTGCTAGATGGGATACGAGGTTAGCTAGTGAAAAACTTTGTATGAACCCTTTTCTCCAAGGTCTTCAAACGTTGGCTGAGCTTGATTTATAGTATATTCAGGTTCATTTAAAAATAATACTCCCTCCGATTCACTTGTTTTGTCCCATTTCCTTATTTGGCAAATTCATATCAATTGTCTCATTTCCTTTTTTGTCTATCTTTTTTTACCTAAATACCCCTACTTTTCCAATTCCCAATACCCCACTATCATCTTTACAATTAATTTAATCAATTAAAATATCCCACCATTCCACTCTTAAAAATCGTGCCCAACCAAATGGAACAACACAAGTGAATTGAAGGGAGTAATAATAATAAGTACAAAATAATACTACCTCCTATTCAGCTCAAATGTCCCATTTGATTTTTTGGCACTATTCACTCATGACTCTTAATTTGTATTTTACTCTTAATCTATAAGTTAAAATATAGTCATGTGGGATCTTGTTTGATTCGTCTCAATACAAGGATTATTAATATCAAATTTTTATAATTTTTATTTAAGAATATTTTGAGATATTAACGGTTAAAATGTTGCCTCGGCAAGTGTGAGAAAACTAAATGGGACATTTAAGCTGAATAGGAGGGAGTATTTTATTGCGGAGTAGTAGTATTTAGACAATACTCCATGATGAAAGCCAAATTTACACTCAAAAAGGATTGCTAAGTGAGAATTGTTGGAGTAGTAGGTGAACACTGAACACCAACAATAATATAAATGACCCAATTCTCTCTGTCTTCCTTCGCCTTCATCTCTCCTTCTCTTTCATTTATTTCTTCTACTCCCTCTTTTTCTCTCTACTCTTTCTCATTCCTTCGTTGTACAATTTGTGCTAGGTACCCTTTTCTTTACTCCTCTTTAGTACTTCTACTTTCGTATTATTCATAAATTGGGTGCTTTTTTCAAACAAATTCAAATTCAAATTGAAATTGAATGAACATAGTACATACATACATTTTTGTTGTGTATCTTTAATGGGTTTATGTTATAATTTAATGGGTTAATGACAAATTAGTATATATGCGCTGTATGATCTCACTTGTTAAGGACTATAAATTATGACATAATAGTTGTGTTTGATGGATTTTATAGTTGCTCCTGGTTACATTTTTATCCTAAAGCTGGTTAATTTGAGATATTTATTGAGTAAATTTGATGGGTTTGTGTTAAAATTCAATGGGTTTGTGTCAAACATTCAATTTTTTTT
This sequence comes from Amaranthus palmeri, assembly GCA_019776075.1. NCBI lineage: Eukaryota > Viridiplantae > Streptophyta > Magnoliopsida > Caryophyllales > Amaranthaceae > Amaranthus > Amaranthus palmeri. The sequence goes on from JAAKBH010000473.1 coordinate 253,820, forward strand.
TTATAAACTCTCTTTATTAATTAATTAAGTTTTGGGTTGTTGTTTATGAATTAAATTGGATTGATTTTGAGTTTATTTTTGAATGTAGTACAAGAACAATGGCCTCACACATTGTTGGGTACCCGCGTATGGGACCTAAGAGAGAGTTGAAGTTTGCCTTGGAGTCCTTTTGGGATGGGAAGATCAATGAAGTGGAATTGCAAAATGTTGCCCATAGTTTAAGGACATCTATTTGGAAACAAATGGCTGATGCTGGGATTAAGTATATTCCTAGCAACACCTTTTCATACTATGATCAAGTGTTGGACACCACTGCAATGCTTGGTGCTGTTCCTCCAAGATATGGATGGAATGGTGGAGAGATTGGATTCGATGTTTATTTCTCGATGGCTAGGGGTAATGCCACTGTCCCTGCAATGGAGATGACCAAATGGTTTGACACCAATTAGTAAGTGATATCGATAGCTGCTTGTTTTTCAAACAATGTTTGTTATGGTGCTTTATACTTCATGTTTATTGATTGGTTTGTTCCTGCAGTCACTACATTGTCCCAGAGTTGGGTCCCGACATGAAGTTTTCTTACGCCTCACACAAGGCCGTGGATGAATATAAGGAGGCGAAGGCTGTAAGTACCTTAGTCTCTTAGATGGTTGTGTTTACTTATTTTGTTACTGCTTACTTGTTTATGTGACAAGGTTTTGCAAGATAATCGTGTTAGTTTGGAGTTTGGAGTTAATTTATTGTCATTACTACTAGCTATGTGAATCAAACTTTCATACTCATAATGGTAGCAAGTCTTGAACCTTTAAAACTATACAAAGGTTTCACGTTTGTTTCTCTCTAATAGGTGTGTAAGGCAACCAGGTGTTGATTATTTGATTATCCAACATAGGTGTTTGAGACAAAATTGTTAGTGTTAAGTTTAGTTGGAACTTGGATCTATTGTTAATCCCATCAAATAATCAGAGAAACATGGGGTGCACACACTTCATAAGCCAAGGAGATACCATCCCAAAACCATATGACAATGGGAGGAAGGGCTCCAATAACTTATAAAGTATGCACACCATCTTTAATTCATCAATGTGAAGTAAATTATCCCAATAGTTTGATTGTTGAATATTTGAATATCCAACATAGGTGTTTGAGGCAACCTTGTTTGTTTTAAGTTTATCTGGACTTATTGTCAATGCCAGTAAATACTCGGGGAAATATGAGGTGTACACAATTCATAAGCCAAGGAGGTACCATCATGAAACCACATGACAATGGGAGGAAGGACTCCGATGACCTATAAAGTATACACCATCTTAAATTCATCGACATGTTAGAGTGTTGAATATTTAAATATCTAACATAGTTGTTTGAGGAAGCCAGGTGGGATGAGAAGTTTATGTAATGTTGGTTAGATTAGAAGTCATAAAAAAGTAAGTTCGGTTTGGGGAATTTAGGGATCATAATTTCAGAGTTGTGGAACACTGACGGAAGTAGGCATATAAAACTTAAGTCATTCATTGTTGTATAGACTGGCATGCTGCGTTTTCTAGGGTTATTGTAAATTCATGTGGTTTTGTTTGCTATCTTTTTGTAGCTTGGAATTGAGACTGTACCAGTGCTTGTCGGTCCAGTGTCTTACCTGTTGTCATCAAAGCCAGCCAAGGGAATTGAGAAGACCTATCCTATTCTTTCCCTACTTGACAAAGTTCTTCCTGTCTACAAGTAAGGATTTGTAAAAAATCACCCTTTGTTCTATCTTACCGTGTTTGTCGTCCATGCTAATGCTAGTACTCGCGTTGATGTAGGGAAGTGATATCTGAACTTAAGGCTGCCGGTGCATCCTGGATTCAGTTTGACGAACCAAAACTCGTTCTGGACCTTGATGCTCATCAATTGCAAGCCTTCACACAAGCCTATTCAGAGCTAGAGTCTTGTTTATCTGGTGTGAATGTTCTTATCGAAACCTACTTTGCTGACATTCCAGCAGAGGCATATAAAACCCTCACTTCATTGAAGGGTGTAACTGCTTTTGGGTTTGATCTTGTTCGTGGCACGAAGACACTTGATTTGGTGAAGGCTGGATTTCCTTCTGGCAAGTATCTATTCGCTGGAGTAGTCGATGGGAGAAACATTTGGGCTAATGACCTTGCAGCTTCTCTTAGTCACTTACAGGCTCTTGAGAGCATTGTAGGAAAAGGTATACATCATAATGAGCTTTTACCGGGTTCTGTTCTTATGTGTGCTTATGGCCTACTGATGCTTATTTGTTTTTTGTCACAGACAAGCTTGTTGTGTCCACTTCATGCTCTCTTCTTCACACTGCTGTTGATTTGGTGAATGAGACCAAGTTGGACTCAGAGCTCAAGTCATGGCTTGCCTTTGCTGCTCAGAAGATTGTTGAGGTGAATGCCTTGGCTAAGGCATTGTCCGGTGAGAAAGATGAGGTATACATCATAATGAGCTTTTACTGGGTTCTGTTCTTTGTTTCTCGTTGTTTAACTATGATCTACCAAAAAGTGGCTGCAAATCTTTGTTGTTCTCTGCGGTGGCTTCTTTTTCAGGAACAATCTATTCAAAGGCAATAGTATAGTGTATTGATCTCATGTGGCCTATGATCGGGATTGTTTCTGTTCGCACTGTTATCTGTTAAGTGTATTGTTTGAAGTCTGATTCTTTATTACCCCCATTGTAGGCCTTTTTCTCAACAAATGCTAGCGCACAAGCTTCTAGAAAGTCTTCTCCTAGAGTGACAAATGAGGCAGTTCAGAAGGCAGTAAGTTATCCTCTATTATCTTCTGTTTCTATTTTACGTCTTATGGCTGTCATGTTAATCTCTTGCTTTGCTGCATAGGCTGCTGCCTTGAGGGGATCAGATCATCGTCGTGCCACAGACGTTAGTGCGAGATTGGAGGCTCAACAGAACAAGTTAAAACTTCCACTCCTACCTACCACCACAATTGGTTCTTTCCCTCAAACCATGGATCTCAGAAGGGTTCGCCGTGAATTCAAGGCTAACAAGTGAGTCGCTTTTTTTAAAAAGCAAGAACTGAAGTCGACTTAACTGGGTTCGAATTTCTGACTGTTCTTACCATAATGTGTTAGGATCTCCGAAGAAGAGTATGTCAAGGCTATTAAGCAAGAGATTAAGAATGTAGTCGATCTTCAAGAAGAGCTTGACATAGATGTATTGGTCCACGGAGAGCCAGAAGTGAGCTCATCTCAAACTTTTAGATCCCATGCTATTTTCTTCTGTAAACACTTGATTCTATTTTCTGATACTTTGTTTGCTGTGATATAGAGGAATGATATGGTCGAGTATTTTGGGGAGCAACTATCTGGTTTTGCCTTCACCGTTAATGGGTGGGTCCAATCTTATGGGTCTCGTTGTGTCAAGCCTCCCATCATCTACGGGGATGTGAGTCGCCCAAAGCCAATGACTGTCTTCTGGTCAACAATGGCTCAGAGCATGACGAAACGACCCATGAAGGGAATGCTTACTGGCCCAGTTACAATTTTGAACTGGTCTTTCGTCCGAAACGATCAACCTAGGTAACAACGCCTTTTAGAAGCTATGATCAAGCTGCTTTACTCATAGACCTGTCTTTGGGCTGAGTGCTCAAATCATTTTTTCTCTTTTTAATTTGACATCTCTCCTTTCCGGTTTTCCAGATTTGAGACTTGCTACCAGATTGCTTTGGCCATTAAGGATGAGGTCGAGGATCTTGAGAAGGCAGGAATCACTGTCATTCAGATTGATGAAGCCGCATTGAGAGAAGGTTTGCCTTTGAGAAAGTCTGAGCAGCCGTTCTACTTGGATTGGGCTGTCCACTCCTTCAGGATAACGAACGTTGGGGTTCAAGACACAACTCAGGTACTCATTCTTTACTTCGAGTAATTCAACGACTCTTAATTTTTTTTTCATACGACAAATTTTCTGAAATTCTCTTGGTGTTTTTGGCAGATTCACACTCACATGTGCTACTCTAACTTCAACGATATCATCCACTCGATCATTAACATGGATGCTGACGTGATCACCATTGAGAACTCGAGGTCAGATGAAAAACTCCTTTCGGTGTTTCGTGAGGGTGTTAAATATGGCGCTGGCATCGGCCCAGGTGTTTACGACATTCACTCTCCAAGAATCCCGTCCACAGAAGAAATTGTGGACCGTGTCACCAAAATGCTTGCAGTCCTTGAATCTCATATCCTTTGGGTTAATCCTGACTGCGGTCTGAAGACACGAAAGTATGCTGAAGTCAAGCCGGCCCTTAGCAACATGGTTGCTGCTGCCAAGGCTGTTCGTGCCCAACTAGCCAGCTCCAAGTGAGCCAATATCGTCCCAAAAACTGATCAAGAGAAATAAATTGAGAGGAATAAAAGAAAGTTTTCAGTTAATGTAATCCTATTCGACTTTTTCTTGATGTAACGAAGTTTTACTTACATATTTTTCAGACAAGGGCACCTCTAGAGCCTGTCCCTTCACATTTACAGGAATGAATTAATTAATATACAAGTATTCAAGTTGTATCAAATTCTGTTACTTCTTGTTCTGATTTAGTGATTTCTTGTCTATTGATTCAACTAAATAACGGTTACTACCAAAGTTGTTAAAATCGTGATTCTACTTAGAATCGTTTCGAGAGGTAAAATCGAATCGGTAGAATCGAATCGTAGAATCGTACGATTCTACAAATAAACTTAAAAATATTAAAAATATCTAGTTTCTTATCATTATTATCAATTTCAAAAGTTTAAATTTATGAATTACCGTTTCTTTGACTTTATTTTTAAGAATATAACAAAAACTTTTCAATAATTAGTTTAAATCTTCATATCGATTAAGAAATTTGTTTTTTAAAAAATTTCATGATGGAAAATACGAAACTTATGTGAATATGTGAATGAGATTAGTAAAATATGGTACATAAGAAAAATTTAAATAATTCATACTATATTAGTAGAAGGATCGTTAAATCGTAGAATCGTGTTATGATTCTACCTCTAAAAAATTTATTCCAACTAGAATCGTAAGATGTTACTACCAACTTAACCGTCACCTCTTATTTATTCCGTTTTATGAGCGGATGTGAGACAACCGTTGCCTCAAACTACCCAAATGACACAACAAGAATATGAAAAAGTGATTGAGGGAAAGCTCCGAGTGCTGTCCAAACTCCTTCTCAACATCGAGTGTTGAGAAACTCCTTTTTATTCAATTCTTATTCAAATGACAAGATAATTCCCAAGTCTATTACATTTGATGATGGTCTTATATAGTTATTTACTAATGCCACTTAAGCCCAACAATTAAAATAAAATGACACCCAAGTAAACAACATTATAAACTCAACAGAATCTAATTACAATTATTCCTAATAAACCCATACTAAACCGCCAACCCCTCATTCTTCTTTCTTCTTTGATAGGTCTTGAGGACCCTCGGGACCCTGAGTGTTACAGTATGATGATGATGATGATATAGATTACAAGTCCTGGAGAGATGATATTCCATAACAGTTTGAATGATATGAACATGTTTATAATGCTGAAGCCAAGTTTCTTCTTCGCTTATTGATCTCTTATTACATTGATCTTCTCTTCTGATTTTTTGTTCTTGTTCTTGTTGTTCCCGTTCGATTTGTTCTTGTGCAATCTATTTTGGCAGCCTTACGTAAACTATCCCTCCTTGGAACTATAGGCCGGCCTGTACTATATCGTTCAAGTGTCCATCTATCACTCACATGTGAATATCCATAATTACTCTTAATATTTGTTATATCAAACAGAATCTCATAATTCCAAGTATATATTTATGTAATGTTTAAATACAGAATGGATTATTCCTATGCTTTCATGACGAAAAAAAGTTATAGTTTAGTCCGGTCTACGATTTCAAATGGGCGGTTTGGATTTCTATTAAAAGGTAAATGGTTTTGCGATTCTGTTAGATTTCTATATAATTTAGACCAGATCAAGCCGTAAAATGTAATTTTCTTAGTTTAATCATTTAATAAATCTGATATATCTCAGCATTTAGCAATATTTATGCCGATTGTATATACTTATTCAATCATTTTAATGTGAATTGTTCTATTATTTATGCTAAATATGTGCTTAAAGCAAGTGCCAATAGTCTTAACAATGACGTTAGCTTAATCATGTTGTCGAACATGCTTTATCATGTACATTGGAGGATGATGGTGAAGATGTGTCGAGTGTTGTTGGCTAAGGTTTGAAACGATCAATGAGGTGCTTAAAGTGGAGCAAATGAGGCTTCACTAAGGAATGGAACCATGCCTTGAATAAGGCAATGCATGGTATGAAGGTTACTCGAACAAGGCAACATGAAACTAAGTCAAAAGTAGACTGGTAAGTGCTTGTGTGCCTCAGATTCCTTTTTGGTCAGTTTAGCCACTTGAATAGCATTTGGAAGTTATGTAACTCCTTGTTTAATGCTTGTTTGTTGTGATGTTTATAGCATGTTTAGCCAAATTTATGTTGTTTCAGAAATCGTGTTTGCCTCACCATCTACACATTCAGTTGCAGTAAGCTTCAATACGGTTGAACGACTTAAATTTCGTTTGCTTTTCAAAAATTTGCTAGTCATTTGAACCCAACTACGATGTCCGCTCAAATTTAAAAGATCAGAATATGATGTCGCATCCTTTTATTCTGCACAGTTTGTGATGCGAAATCATGGAGGTGTTTGGTTCAGCGGAAAGATTAAGCAAATACAACTGAAGGATTTTGAGAATCAGAATTTACACTATACACAAAATTGGCTATTTACATTTAAAAACTTGCATCCAACACAACAAAATCAATCGTGAAACCGACTTTACAACTCATGCAAGATAACAGTTATTAAATTTCACTTTAGCCTCAAATTTGAAGATTATAAATATAGAGAAACAAATTCCTACCATCTTCAATGGTTGCATACTTGAAATGTCATGCATGCTGCATCCAACGGTAACTCAACTTCGCATGCAACCAGACAGGGAATGAGCAAGGACAGAGCCACGGTTATAAATTGTTTAGAATCCCTGAATGGTTGTGATCTGTTTAGTATCTCTGGACTTTAATCATTTGTCTACCAAGAGATTTAAGATTACCAAAATCACCCAGAGTAGTATTCGTTGTAATTCAAGCAGGTCCAAAACCGAGGAAGACCAAACTCTCCGTGCTTGGGAGACTTGAGATAAGAAAAATGCAATTCTCTTAAATTTTTGTCAAATTTTTTCTTTATCGAAAGAACTACAAATTAAATATAGAACGGATCAGTTGTGTTACTTTTTCAAATAAAAATCCTAAGATATTCCAGAGAACACGGACAACAATCAATTATCATTTTTCTGTCATTTTTTACAAACTTTAAGAGTTTCAATTGAAATAACATTTAAAGGAAGACAAGTGCACGATGTTCCTTTTTCCTTCAATTTCTATTTTCCGAAAAGGAAGGACTAGAAGAAAGCAGAAAACTAGTCAGCTAATTATACAAGCAGGCCAGCTCTGTAAGTATTACCTGAGACATATTAATTTGTAACATACGGTCAATCGTACACTGGTTGTCAGATCCAATGTCTCCAAATCCTTCCACAAAGCAGGATCGAAAATCAGAGCACATTGCAAAATTGCCTCAATATTGTTTGCTATAGACTGAGTTTTCATCAGAAAGGAAGCATCTGAAAATAAGAAGAAAAAACGTACAAAAAGTCAAAAGAATTGCAAAACAGTGTCAATAAGCCTGTCGTACAGCCTAGATTGCAGCAGAACATAAAGAACCTTGAAAACTATTTACCAATGCAAAATTGCAAATGATTATTATTTTTGGTTTGGTTTTGACGAAAAACTCTTGGTTTTATTGACATGTTGGTGATTGAAAAATGGAGGAAATTTGGTTTCCTTCCGATTTTGAAAGAAAATTCGTGCGAAGGAAAACACTTTTCCACCCTACCTTTCAAGTCTGAAATATTCTTACCAACCAACGGAAAATCGGGAGAACGATATTCTGGAAAAGCATTTTTCCAACAAAAACCAAATACCCCCCAAGTAAATAGCAGGGGGAAACTTCTATTCCTCAAAGGAAAAAAGGATGGGCTTCTAATCATGAAGTTTAGTCCTGCTTCCAACAATTCATAGTTTTTTTATACGTAAGATAAGAGGACCCAAGCTAGACGTCTAGACCTCAACCCTCAAGATTTCGTTTTCTACTTTTAACGGATTCAGGTACTTCAGAATGGGGGAAAGGGGAACCTCACCCCCAAACACCCGCAGTCGAAAAGATTCAACACCTAGGACCATCTAGGCACCAAGTCCCAGCTGAGCTTGGCTCTTTACGTTCTAGCTAGGTTGGAATTTTACCTCTTCAAAAATAAAACAGTGAAAGGAACATTGTCAATTTGTCATGATAAACCAACAAGCAACTAAGCACAGCAACTCAACAGGTGGATGTTTTTTGGAAAATCCAAGCCACCTAGGAAGTGTAACATGATTCGCAAGATAATTTGTTTTTTCAAATTTGCAATACGCTCAAAATGGCCAAAAAATAGCTTATAATCAACCATAATTGCTTTATACGATTTGCAATTCGTAAGGAGATTAGCAAATCGTGTGACACTGCACCTAGAGAATAAGTTTTGTTCGGCATCCTCAAAAAGAAATAAAATTCTATGCAGATTGACATTTGGAAGTCAAGTGACTTAAAGTAGAGGGAAACTAATGGTAGCTTCAAAGATTACTTTTCTAAAAATATTTTACATACTGCTACTCTTTCTAATCAAATTTGGCAGCAAAACAGGACAAAGGGTAGATTTTAGGAAACACTAATAAAGGAACAATCTAAGAGCTCAATTCATCCATTATTGTATCATTGCTTTCATCTAGTTCTGCTAAACATTAGATCATCCAAACCAGAAATTGTCTAACTTGACATTCCGTGACATGAAAAACGTTTATACTATGTTTGGGAATGTTAATTTCATTTGAAAATGTAAATTTGATTCAAATTTAGTGTTTGGCAAACAAAACATTTTAAAATTTGGATTTGAGTCAAAATCCACCAATGTTTTAAAAGTAGTTAAAGATAAGGATTTGAAAATGACTTCCGTAACCTTGTCATTCTCAAATTCTTCTTTAATGAATTCATAATTAAAATCTACAATTTGAAAAGAAATGTTTGTTCTCAAACGCAACCTTATTTGACTTCCAGAACTATCGGTACTCATTTTACACTTGCTTTCTAGGACATCCATTAAATTCAACAATATGAAGCTGTATAAGACAATGAGATTGTGTACTCTAGAAAGCATTCTACAGCAAAATGGAATATGGAAATCCTCGACAGAATTGAAGGGAAATAACTTTTGGTGCCTTAAGAGATTTACGATGAAGATGTGAGTCAGTACAGATATGAATAAAGAACTGGATCATCTTCATAATGGATATCCAGTTCGGCACTTCAATAAATAAAGTACTATGTCTAAAACTACAAGTACAGAATATTTGCTTACATGTGCAATGAATCTTCCAGGTAAGCCATATGAACTGATTCTAAATCCATCATATCTTGACCTGCAATACATAATCCAACATGAGACACAGATCACAGACAATCAGAATAACAGAAACTTAATGAAGTAAACGAAGAAAGCATCCAAAGGAACCAACAATAAGGAGATGAAAATTGTTTTCTTTTGTCCGAACAAGAAAAATCGATTATAACAAAGTACATAGTAATTTAATATTGCTAATCAAAGCAAGCTGTTGAGCACAGATAACTGGCAGACATTCATATAACCTATTGCTTTTTAGATATTCTGCTTCTGTTTGCTTCATTGAAATGGAGAAAAAAATTCACACTAGTTGAGTAACTCTGGTTGGTGTTCTTAATAATACTTCCACTGCGCAAAACAAAGAAAAGAAGCTTTCCTATACCCTTTTTTATCCACCCCAGGCGCACTCAAAAGGAAAATCCGTTGGGGACATGGAATAGGCAAGGAAAATGATGGCAAAGTGAAACAAGAGGTATGGATATAAAAGTCACAGACAGAAAAAAACAAGGTAGACGTGTAGCATTGACTTGAACCTTATGCTTAAGGGAGAAGCAATATCTGCACCAGGATACATCCGATAACTGTGATAACACATATTGCTGCAACGTGGATACAAAATGATTGACCCGGTGCCTGAAACACAAGAGCAAACAGAAGGTCATGAATATGTGATGTCAGTTCTGAAGATACACTGCTTTCATCACCGGATGTTACTTTTGAATATACTGTGAAGAATTATACTCGAGAATTAGGATAAGTTATATCTATTTGCAATCTGAACAACAATGAATAGGTCATCAGCATGCCAAAAGATGGAGAATTATACTCAGCAATTAGGGTCAATTACATAACATGGTTCAATAAAGTTAATCCCTTTGTCGATATGGAATAGCACATTGTGACTCAAATCTGTGAGCCTTTTGAGTCAAATGGTGCTATTCTAGAGAGACTGGGGAGTATAAGTAAAAAAAAGGTCGCCCATCTCTCGTTTATAGACATGCTAAAAAGAACCTTAAGTAAGCTAAACTCAGCATATGTACATATGGTCACTTAGACAGATAATTAGTGAAGTTTCAAACGAA